>OX463849.1:23196793-23796793 GCA_949825065.1 Odontocerum albicorne | reverse complement strand
GTCAAAGGTATACTTATACCCCTGAATACTAGGTAGAAAAAATGACTGTGATTCAAGGGGAGTTACACAGCACGGGGTTCTAACCGGTGACCTCCCGCACAGGAGTTCAGAGTGTTACGTGCACCCACGCACCTCACACATATAATTGTTTGTGAAATGAGTGCTTTTGTCTAGTATTTGCACTTTTGTTGAGCTCTTACTACGAATCGGAATATTGCATACTTAATTCAATCAGGAAAATAATTGCGCACTAAGTTTATAGATTTTGTGAAGGAAAATAAATTAAGAAATAAATATATGGGCCTAAAACTGAACATCCTACAGTTATTAAGTTTCTTTTGAAATAAGCGAAAAGCCCGGCAGAAATTAAAAGTCGTCAGCATTTAAACGTCGTTTAATTTCTGACAGGCCCCTTGTTTTGAAGAAACTTAATAATCGCACGATATTTAATTTTAAAATTTTCAGAATATAAGAAAACAACACGTATTATATCAGTTCTAGTTTACACACTACTGAGGGTCGAGTAATCAAATTTGAACTGTAACATAATTTGACTATGCGATAGATGGTTGGAGTGGCATCTGTTCATACACACTCCAACTTGTTCAGGCTGGAAAATTTTGACTTTAGTGATAACTTACCTGAAGAGCAAAAGAGAATTTTGGAAAAATTTCATGGCTATAAAATAAGCTCAAAACTTATTTTTGTAAATTGAGAGAGAATTAAAATAAAACAATATAAAAACAAGGTCAGATCGCCACAATAATATATTTCATGAAATTTGATACGGAGTACACATATTATATTAAGCAACAAAATCTGTTTAATAGCCTAGTCACATGAGCAGCACGTTGAAACGTTTGGTGGGGCAGTTGGATCAATCACATGTGGGCAACACATGTCGCTGGAAGAAGGAGGCTTAAGGGATTACTAACTATCAACACCACGTTACATTGGACAAGAGACATCACCTCAACTGATTTCATTTATATTATATTGTTTATAGCATTATTGTGTACTTTAAATAAAATTATCACAAAATATTTAAAAAAAAATTGCTATGTATATATGTGAAGCCATATAACGGATGAGCAATACTGGCAAAACAGCAACTATCATAGTCAAGGGGAAGAAGATTGAAGAAGTTCAGTCCGAGATATCTTGGACATACCGTAATATTTGGGAAGGAGAACCACGATGCAGAAATTAAGATAAGACACTGTCAATCCTGGTCTGTACTTGGTAAGATATTTTCTATTCTAAAATCTCCAAAGTACCAGAGATATCTGAAGAAAGATTTGATTTATGTGTCTACTGACAATATGAGCTTGATATGACAATGTATGTTTACAAAGCAAATAATACATAAGCTCATGATGACACAAAGGATCATGGAGAGAATAACGCTGAATTTCTCAATACACGATCAAAAGACCAATGCATACCCATAGATAACACTGTTGATATATTTTTGGTACTGCCTAGCAGAGCAGTATGAGAAGAATCCTGGCTGATATTCTTCCTAACGAAAGCTAATGCTAGAAGCAGATCCTCTTTGTGTAACAGAAGAAATCCGGGCAAAGTGGACAAAAAAAATAACAATAGACCAAACTCGTAGATTTCACTGGAATGGATGCCATCCAGAAGTGGAACTGGGCAAGGAACATTTTCAGATGTACCGATGATAGGCGGACCCAGAAAGTGCTAGAGTAGCGATCAAGGACAGGGAAAAGAACTGTGGTAAGACTGCTAACAACATGATCGGATGACATCAAAAAAGCAGCTGGGAGCAATCTCTATAATAGGTAGAGTGGACGAGGAGCAGGGAAGCTTATAACCAATACTGAAGTCAACAGGACTGATGACGATGAAGTATGGTATAAAGAGTAGAAAATATATTATTAGCACTTAAATACTGCTCAGATCTAGGAATGACAATGTGATAAGCAATATCTCGTGGTTGAGTATGATTGTCAGCCATCCTGTGAATGGAAGACGCCTGTGTATGTATTGGTTCATTGTGCATGCTGTTGCAAGCACACAATCTTGCAGGCTAAAACCCAAGTTCCGATGGCAAAGAGAAATAAGTTTTGCCCTAGATAATCGGCAGGTTTAATCTGATGCAGCTTTTCGACAGGGAGAGTTTTTTTACATAGCGTTACTTTTGCATTGCTTAATAGTGCTATAATAATTTATAATAACTACCATATAAGCTGTGGAAAAACATAATGTAAAATGGTCTAACAGTTAAACCAGTCTGGAAGTGAATTTGCCAGAAATCAAATCTGGGGCACCTGCTTGGGTGAATGCTAACAATTAGACAACAGCCGCTGACAGGAATGATACAAGTGATAAAGTTTATTTGCTACCATTTCATACAATTTTCAATTCAATCCGGGGGAAGAGAGCATGCATGATCACTAGTTTTCATTTTTTTGGGTCCCATAATTGTTAAAAATGGGTATGTTAGAAATTTTACTTTTTCTAGAAATATACGTACACATACATACCATCATGCCATTTCCCTTTCCGGGTAGACAGACAACCAAAATTTCCTATCTCAATACACAACATAAGCCTCTTCTACATCCATACACCTTCTACGATTTCTCTGACTCTATGCTTCCTTCTTTCAGAATATCATTCACTTGATCCAACCATATTTTCCTTCGTCTTCCTCTCACATTTGCACTATATATCAATTTTGTTAGTCTTTCTTCATTTATTCATTTCATATGCCCAAACCTTCTTCCTCAACACATCAACTTTACGTTCATATTCATTCCTATTCCGTATTCTGCCATAAATAGTCACTTCATGTATTTGTCTCAATGCATGTATTTTTACAGCATTTATTCGGCTCCTCTCAATCTTTTTCCAGGTTACCGTTACACTCCCATACAACAAAGATGGCACCAAAATACTATTGTGGACTATCATCTTAGTTGATTTTGATACTGTTCGGTTCAAATGTATAAATGTTTTAGTGCCCCATTGACTTTGTTTCCTATTACTACACGTTGTTCAATATTCCTCTTAACTCGTTTTCTTAAAGTTAATAGATATTAATTTATAGAAAACTTATACATTTTAACGTTTGATTGAAACCATCAAGCGAGGAAGACCATAAAAATAATAATCATTGAATGATATTTAGGAGGATGATAAGGGATTTAATAAAATTTTGACCAGACAAGTATAAGACAGGAGAGTATACATCAAGTAAATGTGCCTGATATAAGGTATAACCCAATTTAAAATTTGATTGCAATATCTTGTACAAGTACTATGTAATAAAAATATATTTTATTATAAAATTGGACAGATGATTTTTATATTTGATTAATCGCAAGATAAAAATCGAGTCATTGTTTCTGCAACACATCAGATATTACAGAAATGATGACTCTGAATATCTGTAGAAACTTACCACACATCCCCAAACTCCTTGGAAATCTCTCTGTCTGGCCTGGTTGAAATCGGACGGGACTGTGACTTTATGGATGGGTTTCATGGTCCGATCAAACTGAGGAGTTTTCACTTTAACTAGTTCGTCATCCAACATCTATGAAACAAAAGTTGACATCTAAGCAAGCGATAATCAAAGAGCACTTTTCAATACATACATACACTGTCAACCCATGTATTCTTAGTGCATGCACTTCTGCAACATTTATTTGGCACTTTCCAGTCTTTTTCCATGTTCACGTTTCACGTCCATAGATCAAAATTGGTACTGGAATACTACTGTGGACTATCATCTCAGATGACTTTGATACTCTCCGGTTCATGTATATATGATTTAGTGCTCTATCGACTTTGTTTTCTATCGCTACACTCCATTCGATATCTCTTTTAACACTTCCATCATCTGAGAAAACACTACTTAAATAGCAGAATTCCTTAAGTTGCTTTAATCTTTCATTGCTCACCTATATTCACATTTACTTTTCCTTTCACACTTTTCTATTACTATGACTTTGGATATTGCAACATTTATTCTCAGAATTTTCTCTTTGTATCCCTCATACAATTTAATTATCAAACTCTGTAATTCATCCTCATTCTCCGCTAACACTAACATCTCATCAGCATACAGCAATCTTCCTACATTTCAATTCGACATTTGTATGCCATCCATTGACATCTGTAGTTCCTTCACACATGAATTTCAGTAGATATTAAAAATCAGGATGACATAACACATTCATGCTTTGATATATTAAACCCTTCAGTCATGGCATGAGCTGCTCATGCGTGTAAGAGTGTTCTAATTAGTAGATAGCTTAATACATGCTCTACTTTTAGCATATAATGACACAATATCAAGTATTAATTTACATTTTTCATAGCTTGACTTTTATCACATGGTCGTACGTATTTTCTAAGTCCACTAAGACACAATACACTTTTTTATTTTTTGATATATAAATTTCCTCAACCATACACAACGATAAAATCTGATCCACATATTCTCTTCCACTTAAAACGGCACTCTGAAAATCCCATACTTAACAGTCTTTCTTCTTACTCTTTCTATCAAAACTTTTCTGTAGAGTTTACTTACTCAATAAGCTATTGGCTCTGTAACTTCCCCGCTCCATTCTTGCACCTTTAACTTTATATAACGCAACAATCCCTGCTCTCCCCCAGTCTTTTGGTGTGTAGTCAGATTCCCAACATAACGCTTTTCATTTTTTCATGTCTTTTACAGCAATTTCTATTTCTTATAGACTCCAAACGCTCGTTATTTTCCAATGTATCAGACTCGACGTTGTTTCTACTGCTATCAACACTTTCGTACAGTTAATTGATATATTCCTTACATATCGATCGAACCATTCCTTATTCTGACTAAACCCTTCCACCATTCTTGTATTTTAACCCATTTTTTAATTCAGCATAATATTATACATTTAATAAAGAATTTAAACTGGTGTTTAGAGAAGTTTGTTTTCAGATAATCAATAAATTAAGACAATTTTGCATTTTGAAATGTACTCTCAAATTTAAGTAGTGAATAAGATACACTGGAATACAAAATTGAATAAAAATATGCAAATTTTACATTGCATTGCAGTATTTTATAAAAGTGTAGTTTTGTCAATATGCGGAGGATTGAACTACTATAGAATTGAAGAAATGCTAAATACATATATCAGTCAGACATTTTGTGGAATAAGAGAGAAGAGAGTAAAATATATTTAATAGAATAAGAGCCTTTAATAAATTATGCTGTGGACATGCATAACCAAAATAATAAAGATCAAATTCTTTAGTAATTTATATACACAGAAATATGAAAAATAAACTTGAAAAGACTGTACACATATGAGCTATGTGTGAAAAAAGGAGTTAAATGGGCAATAATTGCATGGCATGAGCAAATTGCATATTTTGAACAATACGAATGACTTTTGAGTAGTTTCATCTAATAATAGCGTGAGAGAGAAAAATAGGCGTCATATCATACAAGTGAAGGTATTAAAAAAAAATAAGGTAAAGGAGTAAATCCAGACATAGCTTCTCCTCACTTCTCCTTCACTATTTCATAAATATGTAGTGAGATGATTGCAAATAAATCAAGAAGTTCTATTTATTGTATCACGTTTATTAAAATTTAATTCCAGGAATTATTGTGTTTCAGATAGGCAATTTATAAGTGTCAGTTAGATACACGTGTCTTAAAAAGGAAAATAAAGTTGGATAGATCATGCCTCTGCTGGATAAAAGGCTGTGGAAAGATGCAAGGGAGCTGGGATAAGAGGTGGAATGAAAATATTGAGGATATGAATGATCACATTTAGTTAAAACGATTTTGTAGTGAGAGCTTACGATTTAGTTCTACAAATTGTTTTTTGGTTTCTTGTCAAATCATGTCAATGCACCTTTATTAATTAATTCATTCAATTAATAAGTGTTAGGACTCTTACAAATTAAAAGTATTTACCATACCTAAGCAATTATTTTGTTTT
Source organism: Odontocerum albicorne (assembly GCA_949825065.1). NCBI lineage: Eukaryota > Metazoa > Arthropoda > Insecta > Trichoptera > Odontoceridae > Odontocerum > Odontocerum albicorne. The sequence goes on along the minus strand of OX463849.1, from coordinate 23,790,818 downwards.
TGTCACTTAGGATGGTCATTTTTGATAAGAAAAAGGTTTTAGTTAGCAAAAATACGATCAATGCCAACACTCATTCTATCTCAGACATCATTTTTCTTTCAAAGTAACAGATATTTGATATATTTATAATTTTACACAATATTATTTCTTAATTGCAAAATTAAATAATAATTGCTTACTTGTGCAATATTTGGAGAAGAATGTGACCTGTTGAATCCGGATGAAGTTTCGTCATGTTTCAGAGGTAGAGTTTCCCGCTCACTTTCCTCTAATTGCTAAACAATAAAAATAAAAAATATATTGAAGTACGTTTGCTAAACGTAATGATACATATTTAGTTTCTTATTTTTTCAAATACTTTGAAACGTAAACAATGAAATTTCTACACTGAACAAAATTGAAGCGTTCAAGATGTAAATGTCCAAAAGGAGGATAAATACTGGACTATTTTATTGGAAATTTACTTGTGTTTCAGTGAATCAAATTGCATTTAAGAGTGTGACAAGAATCATGGGAAGAAGACATAAATTAAGTTTAAGATTGATTACTGATTAAAAATTAAACTTACCTTGTTATAAAGCTGTCTCTTCTTAGCTCTTGCATCAGCAAGTATTTTCTCCCTCTCTTCCTGCATGGTTTCTCTTATTTTCTCCAGTTTCTCCTTTTCCTTTTCTATCTCTCTGATTTTTCTTTCTTTAGTAAGAGCTTCCTCAGCTTCTCGTTTGGTGTCCTCCTCAGATTCCATCGGTATAGGTGATTCTCCATTCACATTTGTCGGAGAATCTTTCAAAGTAAAATTAGATTTTGAATTATATTTTATATAAAACCAAAGACAATAATGAGATTTTTACAAATCATCATCAAATCTAGGTTAGTATTGTGAACAGAGTTCAAAAATTACTTGTAAAATACAGTGCTGCTATTCTGGATTCTCACTTGTTCGCTGTCATACTGTGAATTTGCTTGCGTGAACTTCACAATTGGTAAACACTAATGGTAAAATATATCCCCAATTGAGAAAAAAAATATTCCAACAGGAAACCTAACAATCAAACTTGACACATCCTCACAAAAATTTATATATAGCCCAGTGGTCTCGTGGTCATGCCACTGCTAGATCTCAATCAATTCAACGGCAGCTTGTGGTATGACTGTAGACCAGTAGATTTTAGCCTTAGTAAACATATATCATTTCAGGAGTGTTCTTTGATTTTATGTTAATTAGGCACTCAGCAACAGTACAAGTAGGGAAGCATTATTTGTTTAAAAAATATTCTTCATCCATAACTGTTAAATACACAATTTTCTTTTTAACAGTTACTTAAATATTACTTGTTATTTATTTAGCTTTAGATACTGATATAGATGTTGATAATTATTGATTATGAAAGGAACGCGGGTTAATTCGAAGAAATTACTTAAAAGCATAAAATCCACCAAATGTATTTTCATGAAATTGTTAAATAAATGCCAGTGTTACACTGGCATGCTGACCATTACTAGAATGATGTACAGACAAGTTTGGATCAATATGTAAGGATGAAGAAACTTATGAAATTCTTTTCTTTCTAGAGCATGATCCCCAATATTACAGATATATAATATACATTATTTTAGATAAAGGTTTAGTTCTATAATGCTCAATTGTGGTAATTACAGAGGCATCAGTCTATTCCAACTCTACATTTCACCATTTCACTCCCGTACATCAAAATTGACATTTAATTACTGTTGTGAACCCTTTTTACATTTTTAAGGTCTTGAACACTAAATGATTCTTCAGCATTTTGTCTGAAGACAAAGTATGAAAGCTAGTTGGTGACTGCGTCGTGCCTATTTTGGTACACGGCTCTGAATTTTGGTGGCATGTTAACAAACTCCAAGAGAGAAGGTTCCTCAGTTTTGAGAACAGATAGTAAAGGATAATGATGGGTTTTCTTTAGATGTCAGTGTGATTCTTCACTCTTCGAGTCAAAAGTGGCTGTAGAGCATAAAAAACTGATGGCATTCAACGGTGAGACTGGTCAAAGTAATAAAAAAATTACCTATGAAAGGTTGAGAGTTCGCATTGGGACTGATAACACTTGTGGAGCTGGAACTGTTTGAATCGATAGATTCAACCATTGTATCATTAGCCTCTCGTTTGCTTCTAAAACATTCCAGTTGTTCTTTCAGTTGCTTTATTTCTAAATTCTAAAATAATAAAGAAAAACATATCAAAATTTCAAAAGTTAGAATACAGACAACTTCTGTGATTTTGTTGGTAGAATATTTTCCACCTGGGTGGGGGTTCCAATTTATATACATATTGCTGTGTCCCTTGTGGGGTAGGCAGAAACCAGATCTCCAAACTTTTCTATGCAAGCATACAAGTTTTGCCTCCTTCACATTCATATATTTCATTATACATAATCTTAAATTATTCATACTTCTCACATGACCTTTAAATACAGGAAAAAAAAAAATTAACACTAGTAAATTAGCAAACAGTTACATTATGAATAAACATTGAAAAAAATATAGATGCCTATGTGTGATGATGATGAGTTTAATAATCGGTGGTGTTTTCTGTCATCCCTGTTTTTCTGATGGAACATATATTGTGATTATGATGAGTTTGATTACCGTGGTATTTTCTCTCATCCGTGTTTCTGATAGAACATATAGTGTGATGATGATGAGATTAATTACCGGTGATGTTTTCTCTCATCCCTGTGTTTCTGATGGAACATATAGTGTGATGATGATGAGATTAATTACCTGTGGTGTTTTCTTTCATCCCTGTGTTTCTGATGGAACATATAGTGTGATGATGATTTTAATTACCGGTGGTGTTTTCTGTCATCCCTGTGTTTCTGATGGAACATAGAGAGTTTAATCAACATCAATTCTGATGGAACATAGAGGGTGATGATGATGAGTTTAATCACCAACTCACTTTTAAATAAATTATCAAAACAATGTTCGTTTTTGCCACTACTTTCCTATTCTTACATTCAATATATGTATATATTTATTATGTAATATTTTTAATCAGTCAACAATAGTGGGTTTGAGTTCAGAGTTGGAGCACCCTTGAGATAGAGTTTGCTCTCTAAACAGTGCTATATAAATTGTCCTTTTATTATAATTTTTTTAAATATCCATCCAAAACTAAATATATCTAATTGGAATAAAATATTTAGCAAATAATCACCATGACGCCATTTCTATTGGGGTAAGCAGAGATGTCTTTATTTTATCCTAGCATATACATTTCCCTTCTGTCACATTTATATATCTTGTCATGCATACTCTCCAATTACAAAGGCTTTTCACTTTTTTCTCTTTCAAAATTCATTCTGTAGTGCCACATTTTTCTAGGACTTTTTAAACTTCTTGCACCTTCTATACTACTCGTATTGATTTCTATTTGTAAATCCATTTATTATTTTTATGTATCTGAACTATTTCAATGCTCCCTTCTTCATCTTAAGCACTGCATCTTTCAATTCACATCTTCATAATGTCCTCATTCCTTATTCTACCATACATATTTTCTACACATGCTATACAGTACTTTCATTCCTACCACATTAATCTTACTTCTATTTCTTTTTTGCCATCTCCAAGTTTTGTTTGCATATGCTGAAGTTGGGACCAAGATTCCATTATGTGCAGCCAGCTTTGCTTGTCTTGGAATGCTCTAGTTAGTAAACACATTGTATAACCCACCATACAATACATTGCCTGCTGCTAATCCTCTATCAATATCGCATGTCTTGCAGTCATCCAATGTGATCATATTTCCAAGATAGAAAAATTTCTTAACCTAATATTAAATTTTTTACTTTTATTTTGTACACATATTTAACAAATTCTGTCATACATAGTCACTCTATGTATTCTTCTCAAAGGACACATTTCTACAGCATTTATTCGGCTCTTTCAGTCTTGTTCCACGACTATGTTTCACTCCCATACATCAAAGTTGGTATTAAAATAATTTTGAAAACTATTATTGACTACCTTGGCAGATTTTGATACCATCCAGTTGGTTTGAATATATCTTTTAGTGCCATATTGACTTGTTTCCTATTACTATATACCGTTCAATATCCCTCGAAATTCTTCCATCCTCGGAAAATACTACCTAAATAGCACAATTTCATTACTCACCCATACATCACATTTACTTTTCCTTTCACACTTTCTATCACCATAACTTTGGAGTTTGCAATATTTATTCTCAGATCTTTTTCTTTACATTTCTCACACAATTTGCTTATGAGACTCTGTAATTTATTCTCATTCTTCGGTAACACCACCATGTCATCAGCAAACAGCATGTTAGTTGATAAAAATAAGTTACAGGATAAAAAATATTCCATTGATATTTACTATGGTTAAGATATATCACATAAGTGGAATCAAATTAAGTAAAACCTTAAAAACTCGTTAATCCAGATCTTTTTGGCCATGTTCGAGTTCGTTGTAGTTGCCTGCCTCCAGTTCGAGGGCAACTGGAGGCAGGCAACATACAAGGGTACAAGTTGGCATTTCTTCATTCAAATTTGATTTCTGTGTATCTAAGACCTTGGTAGAACCTACTATAACTAAATAAACAAAATATACAAACCATATCAGTTTGTTTGCTTTCTAACTGCATCAAATGAGAAAGAAGTTCAGATTCCTTTAGTTGAAGAGTTTCCTTCTTTTCCATTTCAAACTCATTTTCATGAGACTGGTGGATTTTTTCCCATTTCTGCAAAGAATTCAATAATTAATTTGGAATGAATATATCAAAGTTTGGACACAAAAACACTGTTTCCGGAACATAGACCCACGCAAATTTAGGGTTTCTGTATTTATAAGTTGCTTAGTTCCAAAGATTGATAATTCAGTATTTATTTTATGAGATCAAACCATAGAAATAAATTCAATATCATATTTTAAATTTATTTTGTATATTTTTTATTATATAATTACTTTGGATGTTTACCTCTTCGGTTAAAATTCTTTCCTTTTCTATACTAAATGACGAGGAAGCTAGCTTTTCCTGTTCTTCCAACAGTAGTTTCATTGCTTTTGTTTTTTTTTCATAAGTTTCTAAAGCGGCAGCCTGCAAACAAATAATAGGTTAAATAAAGACCTAGGCAGGTCAAGAACTAATATGGAAACATGCAATAATAAGCTTAGAATAGAATTGTGGTTTTTAAAGTTTCAAATAAATAAAACACTTATAATTATAAAATCAATTTCCAAATTATATTCATTATATAAAGACGACTAAATAAAGAAATCAAATAATTTTGAATAATTTGATCGTACTGTGCGGTTTGAACATACTGTGTGGTTGTCAGAAAATTTGGTATTTCTGAAAATAATGTTAGATGTTGGGGATCACATTTTTGTGGCGCGTAAAATAAATAAATTGATTTTAATCTGGGTGAGATAAAGATTGGATCTAAATGAAAAAAAGTCACCTAAAAATGGCAAAAAAAAAACATCATATTTTTCTTCTCAATTAGGTTATTTTTTCAATCAGGTAATGAATTAACTATGTCTGGCAGTGTATTATCTTGTCTTAAAGGCTCGGGATCGGTAGGCGGACAATACAGTTTTTTTTTTTGGAAAATGTCAGTGAGATTTGAATGAGACTGAATAATGTACGTTGTTCATGAATCACCTATGCAGCACATGTAATTTCATTGCTCACAGGGTGATTATTCAAATTAGCCTTTATAATTTTTTTACTTAATTTTATTTCAATCATTTTCTAGCGAAATAGAATAAAGAGGGATACCCGAACTAAAGTAATCTTTTCTAATTATTATTGTTAAATATAAAATTTATTTGCAAAATTTACACTTCATGTCAGTATATAATTGATGAATATTATTGTTTTTTCAATAATTTTTATTTGTAACCAAAAAATTATGGATTGATGAGCTTTTTACATACGGAATGATTTTTTTTTCAATTTAACAATTAGTCACAACTTTACCTTACTACTCCTGTCAACTGTAGGGTTAGGTATGTTTGATTTAAAATCCAAGCTTGGAGCGTTGTTGGAAATAACTGATTTGGTTTTCCTGTCAATAGTTCCTTTGTCAGTAGGTGAAAAAGGTTCTACGAAAGTTGGGTAGTTGACCTCATCTGCAAAATTATGTACAACATACTAAATTAGGGATTGATATCAATATAATCATCCTATATATTCCATAAGCGACACTGGGATGCCACAAAACACCTCTATCTAGGTTGATCCAGAGCCTGGTACTTTAAATCCTCCCGTATAAAGTAAATCTCCTTATTCTAACACTGGTGTATGGTGCAGGATGGATGTCCAATCCAACAAGTGCCTTGCGGGAGATAAAATAAAAATTCTTTTGTCCCAAGTTCCTAAATAAAAGTTGTTCTGAAACTTAAAATTTGTAAAATAGTTTTAGCTTGAAAAACTATGTTTTGAGCACAGTTTAAAAATGTTTCAATAGAGTAAAACAGGTCTCTCACTTATTCTAAGTTTATAATTTAGATTTTTTCACAATTATGTTGAAAATATTTTGTCAAAAAAGGCAGATAATAATGGAAAGAAAAATAAACTTTCAATTGAGGATATTTTCTTATTTATGCAGTTTTAAGACAAAAGGTAAGTGGGAAAGGAAAAATTATGTGCTTTTTAAAGAATTATTATATCAAGGTTTTATTAGATTTTGGATATCCTAAAAGAGCAGGAAGGTTTTAAGAAGTACAGGAAATTAAATTTTTTTTGAAAAATATAGGAAGTTCAACCATTGCTGATTTGTTTTATCAACTATAGTAATGCATTTAACTGCAAACGGGTATGTTATGAAAAATAAGAGAAGAATTTAAATTACTAAGAAAGTTAATACACTGACTGATATGGAAGAACCCAAGATTGACAAGAATATGTATACTTGTGGTTCCCATTTTAATACACGGGGCGGAGACCTGATAAAACTGGAAACAATCTCCTTGATCTCCAAAATAACAGGATAGATTGGAATCAACATCAACGGCTTTACTCACAAAAATAGAAAGCAGGCTTAGTTATGATATTAAAGACAAAACTTGAGATTTGGCTCTAAATATATAAAAAATGATAAATCATCGATGCATGCAGGAAAGCATGATGTCAAGGAATTGTCACACTTCAATGGATCACCTTATATCATATATACACTGGATATTTTATTATAATAACACATCAATCAATAAGTCCCGGGACTAACTACTAAAACAACATTTGTTTGCCAAAATTCTTCTTTATTCATCAACATAGTCTCTTTCAAGAGCAATACATTCATTCCAACGCTTTCCTAACTTTTGTATGCCAGCCGTGTAGAACGATTTATCTTTGGTTTCAAAATAGGCGTTAGTTTCGGCAATCACTTCTTCATTGGAGCCAAATCTCTTTCCCTGGAGCATCTTTTTGAGGTCTACGAACAGCCAATAGTCGCTGGGGGCCAAATCTGGAGAATACGGTGGGTGCGGAAGCAATTCGAAGTTCAACTCATGCAATTTGGTCATCGTTACCATCGACTTGACACGGTGCATTATCCTGATGAACGAGAACTTTTTCTTCATCATATGGGGCCGTTTTTTGCCATTTGTGCCTTCAAACGCTCCAATAACGCTATGTAATATTTGCGATTGATAGTTTTTCCCTTTTCAAGGTGATCGATGAATATTATACCATGTGCATCCCAAAATACGGAGGCCATAACCTTCCCGGCCGACTATTGAGTTTTTGGTCGCTTTGGAAGACTTTCACCGGCTGCTCTCCACTCAGCTGACTGCCGATTTGATTCCGGAGTATAGTGGTGGATCCAAGTTTCATCCATTGTCACATACCAACGCAAAAACTCCTGTTTATTTCGCGTAAACAGTGTCAAACAGCGCTCTGAATCATCGATGCGTTGTTGTTCCTGTTCCATTGTGAGCAAACGCGGCACCCATTTCGAGAAAAACTTTTTCATGACCAAATGTTCATGCAAAATAGTGTAAACACTACCAAATGATATCTTCAGGATGTCGGCTATCTCACTCAACTTTATTTTGCGATTTTCCATCACGATTTTGAGTTTTTTTTTTATGTTTTCTAGTGTAACAGCCTCATTTGGACGACCAGAGCGTTCAGCATCATTTGTGTCTGTATGACTGCGTTTGAAATCAGCATACCACCGACAAATGGTTGTTTTAGACGGAACAGAGCCCAGATACCACTTTTTAAGCCATTGCTGAGTTTGAACGGTATTTTTTTCCCATTAAAAAGCAATGTTTTAACAACACACGAAATTCGGTTTTTTCCATTGTTTTGAAAATAGCAAAAGTAGCATCACTAAAACCACTGTAACTCAATGACACAATGTCGGAATGTCATGAAAGTTTGACATGTAACTTCTAAAGGTTGGTACTAACTGAGAATGGTATGGATTTGTTATTACAGGCGCTATCTGTTGGTTAGTCTCGGGACTTGTTGATTGATGTGTTATATATTTAATATTTTTTAAATTATCTTGTGTAAATTTGGCAAGATTATAAAGTACTTTTTAGGAAAGCTAGTAATTAAAAAAATATTATATAAAGAATTAAAAAAATACTATCTTTTCTAATCATGCATAATCTATAAGAGAAATGACGACCTCTGTGGCCAAGTTGGTAAGCTGCTTGACTTTTACAAGGAATTTTTGGATTTGATTCTCAATGGTGCCCAAAAAAAGGCCCCAGTCTGACAAAAGTATTTGTCAGGAACAATTCTTGTACACGTCGAGTATATGTATGAGTGTTGTCTCTTCACATGCAGTAGTGTTACTTGTGTTGTGACAAACCACAAATTCCGTGCCTACTCTAGTCAAAGCCCGAAGACTCGATTATTGGGGCTGAAGACAATATTATCTCCAAGCCAGGCTCTTAAACATATAACATATGTTGAAGGGTACCATATGGAAGAAAAAAGGAATAATGCATACTTAGGAGGTCATCCAGCTCAGTGTTATGATTTGGTGGTGAAACACGTGAATTAGTGGTCATTTGCGGATATCGAAGCAACCATCCCTCATATCCTCCATCTAATAGAATGGGGGTTCTTTTGTAAACCACTGTTATATCCCACTGAAAAGATAAAAAAATATACTTTTACTATTAAAAAATCATTAATTTTAAATTACTTTTCCTTTAATTAGAAGTGAAAAAGCATTTAATACATTATAATAAATGTGTTTCAATATTTGAAATATTCCTAATCCTGATGTGATGTGCTGTAGTTCATCAAATAAGGAGGTGCTAAGCATCTTTATGCTCCATAATTTTTTTGAGAACCATTACTGATAATCTGACAAAACCAGGTTACTAACCTAGTTTTGTCAGATTCCTCGGATGCTTCGCAGGAATCATTGATACAATCAACATAGGTTTTCTAGTAGTTTAGAACCATAGGAATCCATAAATATTTATTTTTAACACATATCTATGCTTAACCGGTTCACTGCCAGATACGAGATATGCCGTCCCATACATCTGTGCGCACCACGCCTGAGACGAAATATCTCATCAATACTTTGGTATCTAATTACTGCATCACAACTAAATATTATTGACCAATTTATAAACCAGCACACGCATTGATATCTATCCAAATCATATACAAACATTTTATATTGTTACAAATCATCTTTGAACCACTTATCGATATATTTCGAAGACAGTTAACTTAACAGCTGTAGATGTCACCGTTCAGGGCTGTCCCTTTGTAAAGTTGTAGCCAAAATCCTTAGTTTTTGTTTATAAAGTTTGTGATCTTCCTTATTTTTGTATGTTGGTTCTTTTTTCATATCCTTTTTGGTAATTTTACATAATTCTTTTTACATCGCTGGGAAACAATACCATTTTTTTTTTTGAGTGCTTTTGTGTAGTTTTTTCTTTATTTTATATTGAAATTGGACTATTTTATGTACAATAGTGAACAAAAACTAGTTACTCGTACATATTTCTTCTTTGTTTCTTGCTGTGTAGTGAAATATTTTCTGCATATTGGATATTGGTCTAAAGTAAATATGAGCATGTGATGATAACCCTGAACAAATGTTGAATTTTAAATTTGGATTTTTATTAATAAAAACTGTTTAAAGTGTTATATTTCACCATCTCTGCTAAGTCAATAATTAGTTCTATATAATTTTAAGAAAAATAATGGAAATTGATTTGAGTTATTTTTTTGCCATATATGTTCGACGTGACGGGATTCACTATATATATTTTTTTGCATCAGAGAAAATGTTAAAAGAAATTTCTTAAATAACTTATAAAATATTGCAAAATCACACAACATAACATAAAAGCCCACCAAGGACACTAAGGATTTTCCCGTGTCATATAGAATCTCTCAAAAAGTACTGACATAACCACCTTTTAAAGGCTTCCATGTTATTAGCCTATTAATATTCAAACATGCCAAATCAGAATATACATATTTGAATATTATTGTTTGAACATCACCAGCTTTCTTAATCAATCATATAAGTATACGGTTATAAAGTGAGGTTTTTCTTTTAAAAATAACACAAAAATGTGGCAGTCGCCTTATATTCGAGTTTCAAACAAATTAATAATAAATTCACTACGAGATGACTGAAATGGCTATATTGCAGCAAATACTTCTATTTATGCTTTCACAATATTTTTTAATGAGCTCTTACAACAAACAGCATTGTTTACAAACTGCCGGCGTGCTGGTAGTTACTGATAATTGTTTTTTTATATTAATTTGGTGGTATATTTTTCATATTCTTATATCCTTGAAAATATGATGAGTGACCACATGGTTTGTTAATTCTTATATAGCTGAAATTGTTAATATTAATGCTGAAATTTTTGATAAAACGATGCACAATTTTGATCAATTAATAATATATGAAGATTACCTTTAAGAGCATTGTTTGTAGAGTGTGTAAATTAGTTCCAGATACAAACATAGTACTTGACCAATCCAGGAGAACTATAAGGTCCATGTCTTTTCTTTGAGACCATAAAGGTAATGAATTTTTTGGGAGATCTTTTTCCATTTTATGTGTTGCAATACTGTGAAAAATATTGAATTAATTAAAAATAAATACTACGACTCGGAGCCTCAAGAAAAAATAAATAAAACAAACGTATCAGTTTTAGTGAGGTGTTATATTATAGATATATTAGGTGGACCAGAAAGTAATAAAAATTTTGGGACATACCCTTTTACAGTCAGTTTGTCTCGAGACACGGTTAATTTTTTTGTTACCATTAGACAATGAGAGTTGTGAATTTATTGTTTTGAATTATTTTTACCATTATTTATAAACAATGTCAAGGCCAACAATCGATGAAGAACATTTGCGTCATTGCATGCTGTTTTTATTCGACCAGGGAATGAAGGCAAATGAAGTCACAACAAAAATACAGATACGTACGGAGATGTTTTAAAACTTAATAAGTGTGATAGGTGGTAAAAAATAAAAAAATGGCAATAGGAACCTCAGGGACGTTCCTAAAATCGGAAGGCCCCATAAATTGGATGATATGCTGATGTCATAAATGTAATCAGATCCTAGTCAAGCAATCGGGGAGTTATCAACTAAGCTTGGTTGTCCATGGTCAATAATTCAGAAGCACCTTCATCGTATAGGTAAAATAAATAAACAAGGGATTTGGATTCCGCATGAATTGTCGCTAATCGCACTAGATCAGCAAAGAACTACAGTCAAACCTCGGGTCACGAACACCTCTAGTCACGCACAAATCGGCTTACGAACGCAATTTCCGAACAAATTTTGACTCGACCTGTGTACAATGCCTCGGCTCACAAATTAGTTGTAACGGGACATTGCACAATTACACATTAGTTGTTCTCAGGTGCGCGCGTTGTGAACATTATTTGTCGTAGCGTTCGTTATTCTTGATACATTTTTTTGCTTTTTATATATATATAATATACAGTATATATAAAATATATTTTGCATTAAATTAACCCTCATTATGACTCCCAAGAAAAAGAATTTCGGTTTGCGAACATTTCAGCTCGCGAAGGGAATCAAAGAACGAATTAAGTTTGTAACCCGAGGTATCACTGCATATGTGCATCTCTCTTGTCTAGGCATGAAACCCACCCGTTTTTGTGGTGAATGGTTACTTGCAATAAGAAGTGAGTATCCTATGCGAAAAAAAACAATGGCTATCTTTGGGTCAGGTACCTGTTATTACCCAAAAGCCATTACTAATAATGAAAAACGTCCTTCTCTGTGTATGTAACAGTCATATACTGTTAATAATTAGAGCGAATGAAACAAGAATCAATAAAATCAGTTTTAGTTAATAACAAAAAAGAATACTTCAACAACATAACGCTAGGTCTCATTCTGCAAAATTGACACCAGAAAAAAAAAATGGAGCATGATTTAGAACTTCTACCCCATCCACCTTATTCACAGGATATCGCACTCTCTGATAACCATTTGTTTAGGTCCTCAGAACACTCATTACGTAAAAAAAAAATTTTAATAATATTAGTAAGATAAAAAATCATACAGACACATTTTTCAAACAAAAACCTAAGAGTTTTTAAAAATGGGATTGAAAAATTGTCCGAACGGTGGCAAAAAAAGATTGAAAATGATGGAAATTATTTTTTTTAATAAATGTTTTGCAAATGATCAAAAATTTTGATTACTTTCCGGTCCCCCTAATATATAGTTTTTTTAAATTTTACATATGAATTTGGAATCATTCAGTGTTATTGATTTCTCATCATGTCAATGGTACTAAATTATTTGCACCAAGAATGCTGCCACATGGACATCACTAGACATTCCACTTTATGTTACATGAAGTGAAATAAAGTGTTTGATAAAAAAAATTACAATAAAGTAGAATTTATAATGGAACAATAAAATAACATTAATTAAACCAAAAAAATAACTAACCCTTGTTTAATGCATTCTTTAGGAATACTTATACACTGAGGATATTTCATGTGGGATTGTTCATATTCTGCTTGAGACCTGGCATCGAGTATTAATACCTTTTTAGTCTTATCTTTAAGCAGATCAAACAAATCTGTAGCTTTTATGGATATTTCATTTTCATCTGAAATAAAAAAGAAAAGTTAAAGTTATAAATGACTTATTTTTTAGTATTAAAGGAAATAAATATCTTTATGAGAGCATTTGTAGAGATTAAGAATAAAACAAAAAGATATGTTTTACTTTTAAATTAAAAAAATTCAGTCCGTAAGGAGAAAGGAAGAATGCATGTTGTGCTCTCTATCTGTGTGTATTGACATGTGTTGAATATGTGAATTATATGTGTATATACATAGGTCTGTAAATATGAAACCGGATTTTTCTTATAGAAAATACACATTTATTGTATGAAAATGGTGAAAATTTTTTATTCAAAGTATTGTCCATCGCTAGCAACACATTTTTTCCATCTCTCTGGCAATTTGTGGATGCCACGCCAAAAAAACTGTTGCTATTTTAAGGCAAACCAATCATTGAGCCATTTTTGTACATTTTCGTAAAAACTGAAGCGCTGCTCAGCAAGTGCGTGTCCCATCGATGCAAATAAGTAGTAATCGGATGGAGCCAAGTCTGGAGAGTAAGCCGCATGCGAAAGTTTTTGCCAACTAAACGCCTCAATCGTTTCCTTGACCGGTTTTGCTGTGTGCGATGGTGGATTATCATGAAGCAAAATCACTTTGTGTTGCATCTTTTGTTATTCTGGTCGTTTTTCACGCAATGCTTGGTTCAAATCCATCATTTGTTGTCGGTAGCGTTCAGTATTAACGGTTTCGCCAGGTTTTAGCAGCTCATAATAGATAACACCCTTTTGTTCCCACCAAACACAGAGCATTGTCTTCCGTCCATAGCGATTTGGCCTTGCAGTCGATGTCGCTGGTTTGCTTCGAGTTACCCATGATCTTTTACGTTCAGGATTCTTGAAATATATCCATTTTTATTGCCAGTCACAATTCGATGGAGAAATGATTTTCTTTTGTACCTGGCGAGCAGCATTTCGCAAGTGGTTTTTCAGTTTTCCTGCGTCTTTCATTCAGGTCATGTGGAACCCATTTTCCCACCTTCTGGATCTTTCCCATGGCTTTCAAACGTATGGAGACGGCTTCTCGTGTCACATTTGATTGATCCGCAAGTTGTTGCGTTTGAGCGTCATCCTCATCCAACAATGCTTGCAATTCAGCGTCTTCAAACTTTCTCGGTGGTCTTCCACGTTCTTAGTTTCTCACGTCAAAATCGCCAATTTTGAATTTTTTAAACCACTCAAAGCACCGTGATTTACCAAGAGCATGCTCACCAAAAGCTTCGACAAGCATTCGATGCGATTTTGTAGCAGTTTTCTTCAAATGGTAACAGAAAATCAATGCTGTCTGCAAATCGTAGTTTTCAGGCACAAAAACAGACATGTTCAACGCTATGAAAACATATGTAGTTGTATTATACTTGTATTGTTGCGAGTTAAAAGTCTTCTGACAAATGTAAACACAAAAAAAGGCGCCAAAGACGCGGTTTGACAGTCACTACATTGACAACTAGAGCCATCTATGAGCAAATTCCAGTTTCATATTTACAGACCTGGTATTGTATTTAATCTGGGTGTTAATATAAGTTGTGTCCGTTTTTTTTCAATTTAAAAATTAGCAACAAAAGTAAAACAAAATGGTCGAGGTTATACGTTATTTGAAAGAAAATTTTCTGCTTTACAAGATATTGTGTTTGCTTTTACGTTACATATATTATTTTATTTGATTAATTTCGACCTGAAAGACATTGAGCGTTCCGGACGACCAGTGGACTTCGATGAGGACCGCTTAAACCACATTATTCATGAAGATCCCCTTCAACCCACCATCGAATTGGCTGAGCAGATGAATTGTAGTCACACGACTGTATACCGCAATCTAAAATTAATGGGAAAAGTCCAGAAGTTCGGCGCTTGGGTTCCACATGTTTTGAGTGAGAACAAAATAATCAACGTTCGACAATTTCTGCTGGTTTGCTCGCGCGTCATTGAGCTACGAACAGCCACAATCAAAGGTTCCTTTACCGCATCATTACTGGTGATGAAAAATGGTTTGAAAATGATGAAAAAAAAAAATGGTGATGAAAAATGTTTGAAGGAGATCTTCATGAATAATATGGTTTAAGCGGTCCTCATCGAAGTCCACTGGTTGTCCGGAACGCTCCATGTTTTTTCGGTCGAAATTACCGTCTTTGAAACACAAAAACCATGGACGAGCTGTCTTTTCATTCATAGTATCTTCACCGTACACTTCGCAAATATCGCGAGCAGCTTTATTCCCTCGATTGAACGCGAACAGAAGGAGGTGTCGAAATGCTCACTTTCGTCTACTTGACATTCCATTTTGAAGGCTTGTAATCAAATAAAATAATATATTTAACGTAAAAGGAAACACAATATCTTATAGAGCAGAAAATTTTCTTTTGATCGACGTATAACCTTTTAACATTTTGTTTTACTTTTGGTGCTCATTTTTAACCGTTAGAATGCTACGCGGCGCAAAAGCGCTGCGATCGTTTGTATCGAAAATTGCGACGCAGCGCAAAAACGCTGCGAGTTTCAGTGTGTTTTTGGTGCTCCGTGGGAGTGGACGTACTCTAACCTCGCGCGTAATTTGTAACGAGAGTGCATTTTTATACATTTAAAAATAACTTTTTACCGTTTTTTTATATTATTTAAGTAGGAGAAGCCAAATACATAGCACATGAAAATGTTTTGATGTGTTCATTCAGAGACAAAAAGTCCAAACCAAACCCAGTCATATTGATTTAATCCAATGCAGATACTAACTAATAGTGTGACGATCAAGAAAAAGAAAGGGAATTTTGAATACGAAAAGGTGAAACCGAGCATGATTGATGACTACAACAAATACATGGGAGGTGTGGACAAATCTGACAAAATGTTGTACGTGTATTTGGACGAGCGAAGAACCCTAAAATATTGGAAAAAAGAAGTATTCAACATATTTGGAAGAATGGTGCTCAACTCTTATATTTTGTATGTTTCCAGCACTACCGAAAAAAAAATGACCCGGCTCCAATTCACATCGAAAATTATTGAGGATATCGAAAATGAGTGGATGAATCATAAAAATAGCGTGTCAACACAACCATCTTCATCAAACAAAAAATTTGCGCTGGAAAAATTACCGGGACGTAACTTACGCCAGTGCGCGGTGTGTAGCAACAGAGGGAGTGGGATAAAGCGATCCCGCCTTATTTGCGTTCGCTGTAGGAAAGGCCTACACGCTATTTGTGCGGCAAAACATAATTGTTGAGCTATTTTTTTTTATATTTTTTATTTTCAAAAAGAAATAAAATACATTAATATTGATATTTTGTGTTTAATTTTTCATATTCATATCAATAAACATTTTTTCTTTATAATACAAAAAGAATTATTAAAATTGATTGATATTTGTCTAAATTAGAGTGTTTTATTTGACACCATTATTTTTTCCTCTAAATTAATCAATATATGTATAGCAATTTTCATACATTTTTGCAAAAATTGCTTAGCACTAAAACGGTTAAATTGGAAAAAAATGGACACAACTTATGTTAACACCTAATACAAATAAAAAAATAAATAAAATGTTATAAAGAACTATTACGAAACGTCTATAGAAACAAACTAATATCCGGTTTCCTTGTCAGTATAGGTAGAGAGGACAGAGCATCAAATTTTTTATCATTACATACGTCTTTCACCTTCTCATCTTCCCATAGTTTCTATAGTTTTCATAACTCCTAATATTTCCTTCTTTCAAAATTTCATTCACTTGATCCAGCCGTACTTTCCTTGGAATTACTCTTCCCAGACTCTCAGTCATGTTCAATCAGTAAATTTGTTTTGTCAATTTTGAATCACTTGTTTTTTCTCCATGCCTAAACCATGGCCCATACATATATAAATGAATACATTATATTTCCAATAATTATATTAGTAGGTTAAGGAAATAGTGACAATGACATTTCATATTCAATAAGGTATATTTTTATAAAGATAAATACACACAAAAGATACAAAGTTGAAATTTGTGCTAAACATCTAAAGCCCTAGTGAAAAAATATACATTTGATGTTTATGCATTCTGGAATAGCAATTTTTTTTAAATTACTTGTATAATTAATATTTGATATATCTTAATTTTTTCTGGAGTTTTTCTTGGTATTAGCTTCTTTTCACGGATTAAACCCTGTTTTGAAAAAAAAAAACTGCAATTAGAGTTTATATCTACTAGATTTTGGTTTTTTTTTTTTTTTTTAGAAATGGTAGTTTGAATACAAAAATCATAGTTTAAACATATTTAACTGTTTTCTTCATTAACCCTGCAAAGAATATTACAAGAGATAATAAATAGAAAAAACATACTAACCAGGAAAACCATTTTGGATTAGCCTTGAAAGTGTTTCTTTAGCTTTTTGTCTGTCATTTTCAATCTTTTGCTTTATCATATTTTGCTCCTTAGATTGGTTAATTTTTTCTTTTTCTTCCATTTGTATGTACCTATAAAAGATGACAATATGAAAATAATAAAAAATTAAGTCTCCGCTTTAGGTAGTGCACTTCATAGAAAAATTGCTGTAAAACTGCTCAAAATATATGATTGTACATGAACACTACACACTTAATTCTACCTTGAGGCTCATATTTGGTTCCTGGCATGTCAATACACCTTGTCATGCATAGTGTCCTATTTTCAAGATTTTTCATTCTTCCCTCTAATAAAGTATTGTTCAAAGATTCAATATTTCTTCATGGGCGTTTTTTTTAAATTTAATTTATAAAAGGCAGCAAATAATGTCTAAATATACCTAAATCAGAATGATAAAAATGCACAAAAATACCATAATTCATATAACTATTTGCACTGGGAAATTGAAGTAGACATTTGAAATAATTAGTCTTAGTAATGAGACAGGCTATTAGGTTCTAAGATGCTGGTGTCTAAACACAGAGTTGCTTGCAAATTATTTCTTCAATAAGAATTTCTAAGACAAATTTGAACACATAATTTATACAGCATTAAGAGATAGCTGAAAATATACTGTAACCGTTATCATTTTTATAATCATTGTGGCTAATAAGAAATGTAGATAAGGTAAAATCAGATACTCACCTTTGACACAAACTCTCTTTCAGTTTCTCAGCCCAGGTTAAGGCAGTCTTGCAGTGCTCTTGTTTGACAATATTTGTAATATTCTTTTTTTCCTTTACATAATCAGGAGCACCCTGAATTTGTGACATGACTTTAAGGAATTTCATGTAATAAACATACGCATTTTCTTCATCGCCCATAATTCGAAATTGATCTGCTCTTTTCAGTACTTTTATGGCACTTCTGCAGAGCCTTTAAAGAATAAAGGACAATTCATTAATTTCTAAATATTATTTATTTATCAACAATATAATGCATCTTATAGCAATATTAAAAAAAAAAGATAAGTAGTGACTGCTTCATTTATTATAAAAGATAAAATATTTCGAATTTTTTTTTTTAAAACAATTGCATTAAAAACTAAAATGTATTATAATATAATCACAATAAAAAAATAAAACAACATAATAGTATTCAAGTAAATTATGCTGATTAATCATTAAATTTTCCAATTATGTATTATATCACTTGGATGAATTAAATGTCTGAAAAATAAAGCTTAAATATCAGAATGATTCACCAAAACATACACTTGAAAGTTAAACACAAGGGCGAAAACAATGAAAAAAACTAAAATAAATTTATTTTCTGAAAATCTACACTAAACAATAAATATTTGTATAATTTATAAATTTAAAACACATTCAAATCAATTAATCACATGGTCAAAAGGGGAGAGGGGGACTCCCTCCAAAAAGCTATCAAAAAATATAAATTAATGGACCATAAGATCCACCAGTTATAGGAACATAGTCACTAGATGAATAAGTTTTGTTATCGCAAAAGGCGATAAATACTTCTGCCTCACAGTTGCCGTTTGGGCTGAGCTTGGAGTCTATCTATGAGAGGTCTTTTTAGGGTAACTGTTGAATTTAATTTGCAGCTGATAATTTGGGGGCTAAGGATTGGATTTTCATTAAAGCCATTTTCTACAAATGTAATTTACATCAGAATATTTTGTAATTTCTCGGAAAGAAGTCAATAGCTACCACAGAGAGCGGAAATATATTTTTTAGACTAGACACAAAAAGAAATGAAAAATATTAATTTGGAGATAGTAAATATATTAAACTGTTTTGAAATGAACCTGTTTGAGATTTGTCTTCTAAGCATTAAAGGCGATAAGCCAAAGGATAAGTTTAGGGACATAGATTGAATGTTTTCATAAATAAGTTTCTTAATACGAGGTATGATCAATATATGACTTTTTTTATTTATTTTTTTATCCACTGCACGGATTTCACCTGTTACACAAAGAGGGTCTGCTTCTAGAGTTAGCTTATTCATTAGGAAGAATATCAGCCAGGATTCTTCTCATACTGCTAGGTGGTGCCGAAAATATATCCAGTGTATTCAGTTGGTTCAATATCTCTATACCATGCGTGACTGAGTGTTTAGCCATGATATTCGATCTGTAAGTTGGTATGTAGAACAGAGGGTGATTCCTTGCACGGCTATATTTATTAGGTAACATAAACTTAGTGCTTCTAGAATCATGGGACAGTTAAAGCAACCTTGAAAAACCTTTAGTAGGAATATTGCAATGGATCCTTGCCTTCTTGTTTTGAGGCTTCCATAGTTACACACCATGAGAAGTTCAACATGGTGAGCATATTTTGGGTAATCGCCCTTTGTTTTGTATCATAGATATCTCGAGGATTTTTTTTTGTATTTGTACGTTTTTATATTTGAGCTGATGAGGATCCCAATTCGGATTTGGTGCTTTTTTCATTTATGCTGCAGGGATGCTGGGGGTTTCAACTAATGCTTCTAGTTGTCAGTTGCGTTAAGTCTTGCGACTCAGTCTACCAAAAATCTTTTTGCTGTGTGCATCCATGTCTGTTTCGCAAGCAATTTTGTTAACACGTTATTTGAACCCACTGCAATTGTCAAAATTGCAAATTTTGCATTTTTGACAATTGCAGTGGGTTCAAAAAACGTGTTAACAAAATTGCTTGCGAAACAGACATGGATGCATGGAATGCAAAATTTGAGCAGTCCGCGAACATAAAATTTTGTTAAAAACTAGGAGAAATAGCATATTCCAATGCTTCATCAGGTTTACGGTGATGAAACCATGAGTCGAATCCAATGCTTTAAGTGGTATTCGTGTTTTAATGGTTGAACATCACATATTATTTATAGTCAAGGCATTAACATTGTGGAGGTTTAAAGACATTGTAATTTGTTTTATCAAACACTGTTTATTCTACTTTTTGTAACGGTATAACCCTACCGGTTTCAAGGCTTTCACCTCATCATCAGGGGAGTACAAACAAGACTTAATTCTGTTCGAACTGGTAACGACATACACACTTCTAACGGTAAACATTCGGGTTAGGAACTGTGAGTGGAGGGAGGGAGGAGACAACCTCAGCGAGCAGCGGCGAGATTCTTGAAATATATGTGTTTGCCAGATGTTCACCCCGATACACTGACTTAGAAATTTCTAGGGCCTCTAATCTGTCCAATTTACTCCGTTACTACTTTCATGGTTTTAGGGTTATAAGAAAAACTTCATGGTTGTAATCTCACCAAACCTGTGGAACAAAGTGATAACATTTTCTCACACATTGAAATGGTGATTTATGTGAAAATTTCAGGACAGTTTTCTGTGAAGTTTCATCCATCAAAACTTCATTTTGTTTCTCACAGGCACAGGTAATTTCAAAAGAAATATCTGGCAATCTATGCTTTCTGGAAAAGGTTACAAATTGAGAATTTCGGACATTCAACTTCAAGTTATTAAATTTTAATGAATTGTCAAGATACGATACAGCTGTTGATAATTTATTAACTACTTTGGAAAGATCTGAGTGAGGAACATAGATAACTACATCATCTGTAAGCTGTAAATGTTAAAATAGGTCATGACAAGAGGGAGCTGAGAATAGACCTCCGACAAATTCTCTATTATAGAATTTTCCCACTTCAATCTGTTAAGTCTCTGATTATAATTTCCATTCTGCAAAAAAAAGTGTGGATTAATCAAGATAATCATTACGGAATCCTGACTTTCTCCATTTTAAGTTTAAGCTTTGGAAAACGGATGTTGTCTTATGCAATTTTAATGTCAAGCAAGGTTACAATTGTAAGATGTTTTTTGTATAATAATTCCCATATCAAAATACTAAAATTGCCCACGTAAGATTTGCTTTTCCAGAAACCAAATTGAAAGTTATGTAAATGAAGTTATGTTCAATATACCAATCTATACGGCTTTTGATCATGCCCTCTATAATTGTGAGAAAATATCGTAGAATATATATTGTGACGAATGCGATATTACCAATCAAAGCAATACAACCTTGGAAAAAATACCTATATACAAATCTATTGAAACAAAATGTAGTTCATTCACCACAAGTTAAAATTAATAACCAGTATTTAAACTTAAAATAACTGACAAAGTAAATAAAATATCAACTATACTCGTAATTATCAAATAAAAATTAGGATATTCACCTCCAACCAAAACAAAAGAATGAGTTTTAAACATTACTAAGAAATGCGTCAATACAAAGAACCGGTAATTAGGTCTGATAAAATGATAACTAAGAAAAACAGAACAAGAAGCAAACCAGCAGACTGCAATTGGACATTGTCACAGATTAATTGAATACCGATTATCAACTAAATAAACACCAATTTAATTCTTAACTTAATAAAAAGGTGGGGAATTATTTTTAGTTACTAAATTGACTTTTATCTTCTTTTCGAGGGTATATAATATGACACACTTTCATATAAGTCTTGCAGAACATATATTTTTAATCCCTTTCCTGTATCACTTGTATGTCAAATTGTACAAACAGAATTTTGGTGACTGGATTCAAAACCCAGATAGTATTTCTGTTACTCTTGTCACATGCGCATTGTACATAGCGAAATATTCTCCATTATTATATTTTATGATCAAGGTTGGATATGTCTTTTGAAGGTATTGGATGATAGTTGTAATGTCAGAAGCATTCTTAAAATTATTTAAGATATTCATTAAGTGGCAGATAGATTAAAGCTTGGATCTTCAGAATAAGAATTGGAACCTCGGGTGCACGAATGCTTAGAAGTAAGGGTACATATTAGATTACAGAAGCTGCGGTAATAAAAGCAAGGATTTAATGAATATATAAAGTTTGACACTGGCGTTTTGAAAATAATGATGTATACTTACAGAATTGAATTGACTTTCTTACTAATAAAATCATGTTTTTCCCACTCTTTGTCCAAATCGTCAATGCACCTGCCTACATGTATTGGTTTTGTTTCTGACATTTTGGATCACATCTATAAATTTAATTAATATATATTATCACCCTATTTTAAAATATAAATTCGGCAAGACCAAAAAGAATGATTACATCACACCCAGAAGACAATTATTAAAATTACGTTGAAATAAAACATAATGTGAGAACTGGTGACAAAAACATTGTAAGGTTTCTGGACAAATTTCCTGAATGTCAGATGACGGCATGATTATGAACTTTGAAATTACAGTATTATATAATATAGAAAAGTTGATGGATGTTTAAAAAAACAACTACTGATAAAAAATAAAAAAGACGTACATAATACACAATTAAATTATATAGATTTTGAAAACACAAAAAATAACAAGTCTTGATGTACAAGTGACATTTTATGTCATAGATAATTTGATTGTGCAATAGAGCATAACTTAATATGAGATTGTCCTATGATAACCAAACACACAGTGCCAGTTAAAACATGTTATATTAAAGAGAATTACTTCAACTAAATAATAATAAATAAGATGACGTAAAACGACCAAGGGTAACGTAATATTTTTTGAAAAAATATCGAGCATTGCTTAAAAAATCTTTTCTTTTTGTCATGCATTTAAATGCTAGTTATCAGTGTAAATATGTACATCGTGTTGTAAATTAACATAAAACCAATTCCCACAAAACTATGATCTTAATGCAAAAGAGAAAACCAACGACCAAAACTATACGAAGGTAATCTAACGATATACCCTGAGAAGAAAATATATGCAAGTCTTATTGCATCGTAGGAATAGTACGATTAGCTTACAATAAACCCAAACGAAGCTCGAGGGTAGTTTACGATCAAGAATGAATATAATCTTATCAAAATTAATAAAAACTACATACAAAAGAATCAAGGCACGAAAATTGTATATTTAAGCAGTAAGAAATAAAAGGAAACTATTCAAATGAATGGTTTATAACATATATAAACTTCCCAAAATAAATAAGCGAAATTAACTGTAAAAGAAATTAAATTAAAAGATCAATTTCAAATCAAATAAAAAAGGGATTGAAACTTGATTAAAGTAAATTTAACATGAAAAGATATTTTTCAAGTATATCATTCTACTTCTTAAATAACGCCGTGAACTCTTATATATGATGGAAAATACACAAGTATTAAGTGATGTTCATTTCATGGAATGTCGTTAATTCTGTTTCTAAAGTGATTATCAATAATAATTTCACCATCCGTTAATTTAAATAAAACCACAACAAATTACTTTTATATCCATAGAAAAATTAGCTCATTTGTATTTTTCTTCTTATATAAACCGTATTCAAATTGTAATAATTAAGTAAATAAAAAAAATCTTCTTCATATTTAAGAAATATAAGAATTTGGAATATAATTTATTCTGTATTATATTTAAGTAGTTTAATATAAAACAAAATATGAAAAATTAAAAATATCCACTTAAAATATGTTAAAAATGAAGAAATACATTAAAACTAAGTATAACATGTATGAGAAAATTCTATATATAGGTACATACATACTCATATTATTGCACCAACATAGTCTGACTAGGCACTATTCATCAATAATAAAATTACCCATTTTAAGGAAAGTATTTTGCTATATAGCAATACCGCGTTATCTTGACATTTTGCGCAAGATACGGTGCGCACTTTTGTTTACCCTGGTCGATTGTTCTGACACGGGTTTTTCTGCGTTTCAGCTGATTTGTCAGTCACCGATAGTTTTCTCGTTCGTACGGTGATATGGTCCTTGTCGCGTAAGTGTAGTGCAGTAGTGTTGTAATTATTCTGTACCAGTGCTATTCGCTTGTGAAGTTTACTTAGAGTTTTGTATTAGGTGTTATCTGTGAAAATGTTTTCTGGACTCACGAATCAGGTCAGCTCTTGGATGGGAGCAGCCAAGGGTGAACCCCAGGATGAGGAAGTTCCTACTCCCACCAAAGAAGCTCTGGATGGAGCTGCTGCTGCGGCTGAGGGAGAAAAAACTCATAGGTATAAATGTCAACAAGAACACTCAAAGATAAAGCACGGAAGTACATTTTCGTTAACTTTCCGGAAAATTTTCTGTATCGTCCCTCTACAGTGAAGCATGGAAATCTATTTCTACAATTCTTCAGAAAAAAATGCTGAAGCGTTTCATTTTCAATATTTATTTATTGATTGGGGCATTATGTGTAGTGTCAGAAAGATAATATTTTTTATTTTGTATTGTAACAGAAACGGAAAAGTAGAGTGTATTTTATTGTTAGATGAACAGATTTTTTCACTTTATTTTTTTTAATAATTTTAAATAAATAATGAAAACTTAAGTAAATTAGAAAGCATCAGACTGCAATCTGAAACAGACGATATATCCTCATATTTTTGGAACACTTTGTGAAACTCTTGAATAATATGTTAGCTATTATAACATTGTAAAAGTCTAGGGATAGTCTAAAGAATCTACTGGTGAGGAAGATGGATTAAAAAAGGTATTAATTAAAATTGCTTGCATATGCACACAAAGACTGAGGACCAACCACTGAAGGCAACTGTAACATACAGAACACTATCAGAACAGTTTTACCAGGGGGATAAAATTCCACACCATATTTAATCTTGTAATATGATCCTATGTTTATTTTTTTTTGATATTGTAGATAATATATTTTTACAGTAAAATACTTATTTCTTTAAGGACTCTACAAATAATTAATTGAATAATAAAATGTATTTAAATCAAAAAAAGATAATGAACACTGAAATCTTTTTTAAACATGATTTATTTCAAATTTCATATATTCAGGTATCTATGCGGAAAAATTGAGAAAGCTATGTTAAGTAACACCACTTTCTGCAGCAATATGAACCACATCCACTTTTGAAATATAGCAATAGGAAATATCCTGCAGTTCTCATGACATTATAATATATCGAGATTTAAACTTCGGAAATAAATATCTTTCTTCCCCCTTCAAGTAAAATCAATATTTGATAAGTTTTCCTTGACTCAATGATATTTTGATTATACCTTTTAAGTACTAGATTTCTTTTTTATACTACCTTATAACTTAGATTAATGTTGACTAATTAATTTTTTTTAATGGTAACTGTAAAAATCTCTAATCAAAATATTAATTATCAAAATTAAATAACACTAAGATATAAATATTAATTTTTCTAGACTATTTTGATTTTTTAAATTAGTCCTTAAATGTACAAGTCTTTAATATAGCAATATCTCTGGCAAAATGTAAACTCAGTTGTTTTTAAAAAGTATTATGTAACAAATATATATTTTTTAAATTTGATCAAAATGTTAAATTCTTATTAGATTATAAATTATCACCAATTTGCAATTATTTTTAAATTCATATAAATTGTAATGAAATGAAAGGCAGATTTCTATAATTCATATACCTTGCGCATAGTAAGCAAATAAAAATTAGTAACTACCTAACCAATATCAATTAAGATTTTTTACTTTATTTTTTTAATCTTTGTAATTTTATTTTTATTTTTACAGTCCTACTAAAGGTGGCAGCAAGCTAGACATGTTCACCAATGTCAAGAGTCAAATGACGGGATGGCTTGGATCTGGTATTCCGATCCCTGGTCTTCGGAAGCACGAGGCTCCTAATGAGGCCGAGGCTCAACCCATCGAAGCAACTGAGCCAGCTGTCGACACTGCCAATGCTGCTGCTGATGCGGCTAAAGATGAGGATGACAATTCTAGGTACATTAGGTATGGGGTAATCCATTCAATGATGAAGTCACTTATTTTACTTTTATAACATTTTGAATAACAATTTATCATGGCATTGGTACTTTGATTAATATTAATTAATTTTGATAATTTCAGATGAATTTTTTTTCGCGATTTTTGTCATCTGAATAAGTTTCATGCCAATGAAAATGCATGACTTTTTTGTTATTAATCAATACTAAAATTTATTTAATTTTTAGTTGTGATACTAATTTGTCTAGTTTTTTAAAATACTTTTTAAGGTATTCGTTAATTAAAAGTAATTTTATCTTAGTTTTTTTCTTGCAGTATTGAAATTCATACATTTATGAAGTTTTTTTACATGTTATAAAATTCCAAACATCAAGATAAACTTTGTTTAAATATTTTTTTTGGCTTGTAAAAAAATTGTTTGGATAATTTTTCAAAAACATCTTCAAAGTTTCATCTTAAAGTGTGGTTTCTCAATCCATAGTTTTTTATTGTCTGTTTTTAAGAAACTGGAATACAATGAGAAATTAAGACTTCTATGTAAAAAAATTGTTAAGTAAGCTTTTTTTCAATCAATGCTATGGTAAATGATTCATGAATCAAATCAAAGATGCGCAGAGCCGATGGTGAGAACACTTTACTTTTCTTCAAATAAAATATTCTCAGTTTATTTAAATGTATCATTTTTACATTAAAAAAAAAACAATAAATATATTCACAATTTCTTCACTTTTGGCTTTTATCACCTTTTAATTTCTGCATTTTTATTTCCGGTGCCATCTGAGTGTATACATTTTCTTTATAGTTAAATGAATATAAAACATGCTGGCAAAAAATCAATATTTTGCAGGCTTACAACTGTGAATATTTTTCAGGGTTTATAGGAAAAAAAAGAATTAACCGGAACATTTTCTACAGTGTGTATATAAAATCATGCCTAAATTATCTTGATTTTTATTGCCATAATCATCATGTTTTTTTTTTTCATTTATATTTCGCATGCTAGCATGTTGATTTACTAATAGTGTTCTTCTTTTCTACTTTGATTTGCTCAATTGAGTAATTTTATTATTTCCGTTTCAATTATTAAAATACATTTTCAATCTGTGAAATATACATCATATTTTTTACTTTCATCAGTTTAGTTCATCATGGCACTTCTAGTTTTTTTTAAATAATTTATTATCATTAATATAAGACCAATATAGTTTATAGTATACCTTTTAAATTTTCAACCAATAGGTTCTTCAAATATATCTTGATCATCCGCTTAGCGCAACTGTTGACAAGAGAGCTTAATAATTTTGAGTGACACCATTTAATGGATGACCCCATTGTTCACATTTTATTTTAGCGTATTTATTTATTTTTATTTTAGGATTGCCACTATAATCACTAGCTCACATGCTAAATTTGCATATATATTTTATTTTTGTGATTTGCTTTAATCCATATTAGCCTTATTATTTGTACAAAATTATACTTAGCACATTAGTAGGTCCATTCCTAAACAATATGCCACTCTTAGGCAAGGGAGAAAACTATACCATTACACTAAGATTCTGGTTTGTTGGAAGATATTACTACAGAGCAGTAAACCCATCACATGTACATTATTTCAATGAATATTAATTGAATGCACATAAAATTATTTTCGACACTATAAATGTTTGATAATATAATACTAAAAAAATATAACAGAAATCTTGAACTAATTCTTATATTCATATGTATTTATTGATGTGACATGAAAGCCCCAATTCATTTAATTAATACAAACATTTTTCTTCTAATTTGATAACATAATTAAATAATTTTGAATCTGTGTAATCATTTTCTGAGAATTCTGATTCAGTATCAATAAGCAGACTTGGAGCTATTGAAAATGTAATTTAATTTTTCTCTCTCTTATCATGAAAAATTTCTGAAAAAAAGATAAATTAGTTAATGATATACAAATTATATAATAAAATAGTTTTACTAATTATAATATATAATGAAAATGTAGTGCTGTCTCTCTTTTTGCATTATCTTACTTGTTGAAGGTTCAGGGTTGGACTAACATATCATTACATTCACTAAACAATTATTCAAATCAACAACTCATACTTAATAATAAAGTAGATTTTTTTTCAACACTTTAATGTATTAAAATATTTTTTATTCAATGTAAGACATTTCGAAGTGACACTAATACAGTAGAAAATATAGTCAATTTTAATACATATTCATATATTTCTACAATATAATAATGTGCACATTTTTAATTATAACTTAAACCAACTTATTTAGAAAGTTTTACCATTTTCAGAAGTTGATTGAATGATTTCAGCGATAAACTATTTTCTTAAAAATAATATTTTATATATTATGTAAATTTTTTGTGAAATTTCACCATAGTATTTTTATTTTATGTGTAATTTAATCAGCAAAATTGAAGGTTTATATTTTTATACACTTAAATAATTTTAATGACAGGTGTGTAATTTAGAAATCAAGTATTTATCAAAAGACAAAATGCTACATTATCATAATCACCATACACGTTCTATTGGGATCACAGGGATGCCGTAAAACAATCCATCCAACGCAGTCTACAGGCTGGTACTTCACTTATCTATGACAATACCGCTGTTTGTAGCGTAACGAGGGGTGAAGACATCGAGTACAGTTGTCCCCGGGCGCAGGGCTAACGGAAGCGCAAAGTTAGGGACCAAAATAATATTTTTTTGACTTATCTTTATTTTGCCACGCCCTGTCGGCGTCAGGCTTTTTTTTTATGCACAATTCCAAATAATGCCTGTTGTTTTTTTATTTCAACCGTACTTCGAACATAGAACAACAATAAAAACTACTTGAAATTTGAAACTATAATAGTACTGATACTGAATTTTTAGGATACTAGAGCTTTTGAATTATTATACATAATGACTTTTTAGTATATTTTATATTTCGGCGTAGTCAAAGTTCATTTTGTTATAAATACACGACATATGTAACATATGTAAAAAAACATTATAATGATTTATGCAAGAAAGCGTATTATGTACTGGCTTTGTCTTAGGTAGTTAGGCGTCTACCTTATTCTCATACAACACTTAGCTACCACGTGTAAGGGGTCGCAGATTTTATGTCTTGCTTCTGGGCGTAGAAGACCCTGGCTACGCTATTATAAACAAGTTATATAGAGACAAAATATGAATTCTGAGATATAAAGCTTGTTGCTCTATTTTTTACACTGACACGAAAATGACGTGATGGTATGTATGTCAAGTTATAAAATTTCAATATATTTTAAATAATCACGATTGTGATCAAGCGAGTTCAAAAATATTGCCTAATAATTCTAGTCGAAAACATTTTTCGTATATTATCACAAGGTATTATTAAAAATGGCACGTTTTATAAGATAGTTTTTTACAATCGATTTCGACCCTTAACAACTTTTACAAAATACAATTAAAATTCTGAATGGGAGTGAAGACAGGCAAAGAAGATTATATAAATATCAAAACACCAATATGATTAATATCATTTGCAGTCAAAAGTATATACGTACTACTACTACACACAGGCCATGTCTCAAAAGACCCAGAGCCGTAAGCCGTGCACACAAAATTAAGTTTAGAAAAATAAAACATAAATTACTTGTACTACATTAACAAACACATTTCAACTAACACGCTCAGATACTTACACATACATTATTCCTTTTTCTTTACATGTTAAAAATAGCTTTAACATAAATGAAAACATCTTCACAATAATATGAATTAAAACCTTGACTAAGAAAAAAATTATACACATATTTAAAATATACTATGATATTTGACCCCATTTCCAATATTTCCGTGTGATGATCAGGGATAGTAACAAAGAATTTACATTTCTTTCTATTTTATGGCATAACTGAACCTGACCATGTTTACACTTTTTCATTAAGTGCAAAACCAGCTGGTATAGCAGATTTGTCGAATAAACAATCACAACAATTTCGAATAAATAAACGCATTTAACTCAAAAAACCGTCGTTCGCAATTTTGTCAACTGAAAGGCAATTTTGCCGTTTTATTCGTCGGTTCCGTAGTGTAGTGGTTATCACGTCTGCTTTACACGCAGAAGGTCGCCGGTTCGATCCCGGCCGGAACCACGGACTTTCTTTTTTGTGCTCGTTTTTTTGTTTTATTTATTTTCATTTTATTTGGAAATATATTTTTAATTATCACAATATTCCGTTTAATTTATTTTTGTTTTATTTGGGAATATTATTTAATTATATTATGTATTTTTGATTTAATTATATTATGTATACTGTAATTTTATTTGGGAATATTATTTAATTATATTATGTATTTTTTTATTTAATTATATTATGTATACTGTAACAGCAGAGGAAATATTGAACTAAATAGTTATACTTCACATTCAAATTTTTCATTTATCTGGCGGCATTTAGTGCCCATAGATGACCATTTAGTGACCAAGGGCGACTACGTTTCAAACAGTGTGAAATACGGTTAGAATGGTCCACCATTCTGAATGGTCCAACCTTCCTGTCGGCTGATGCTCGAATCTAGGAAAATTAACTTATATGTAAAGACGTTCTTGAAATATTTGTACAAATACTTGATTACAGCTCATTACATCTTGAACTCTTGATAAGTAAAATATATTTTCCATGAGTTGCCACATGGCAATAATCCCTCCAGGCTGTATTGTATAAAACGAAAGCGTAATATAATACAAACACTGGCATTATAATCTCTGGGGAATCGAATCGATTATTGAAATTTAATTACGTTTCTGGAAACATTTGATTACTTTCTATTTATCGATTTCAGTTTCAGGATGAACATTTTGCATTTTTATTAATTATCCTACTGCTATTTGCAGTATTTGTTGTTAAATTCTTTAAAAACAGTTAAATCTCGAAAGATTTCAGGGTGGATATCTGCGATAAAAATAATTCGTGGGTGTTTTATCGACATATGTATGATGTTGGATTGGAGGAGAAAAAAATACACAAGGGATTTTTATTCGATTTTCTACCCGAAATTATTTCATTTGTAGAATAATGCTATCTAAAATACTTAAAAATCAAAAATGATCACCCCAAAAGTAGTTTGCGTGAATGTTTTTGATTTAAGTGATATGTTGTAGAAGAGAAGAAATACTTTTTCTTCTATTCTCTTTCTGTAAATACAGTATAATTGATATTTAATTTTTCTTATCTGTTACACACCTTATACCTACCTTTGGAATTACACTATTTTAAACTTTGTTATTTTCAAATTAAGTACCTCGTGTTTTTCAATAGCTATTCACCGATCTTTTGTTGTTTATAGAATATTTATTTCACGTATTTAATTCATTAGAAACTATTAAATTTCTTAACATTCTGCAAACAAACCTCGACATGTTTCACTCATGACACTAAAGTAAAAAAATCTAAAAAATAAAATATTCGGGTATATTGAAGGAAATAAGAATATCGACCCATGAATTAGAATATTTTGCATCTTCAAACCTTTAATTTATCTAAAGTGAGTTTTACGTATTGTAGTTTGACATGGTTCCGTATAATGCCTTTTCTTTTTATTAACAAAGGAAAGATAATTAATACGAAGGAAAATTGCGTTTCAAGGCCTCAAAACGGAATGATAATACTGTAGATGTGTAGCTTAACGCTACGTATAAACCTGTGCGGAAAACTACGGTCTCTTATAAGACTGATTGATCTAATTAAAGAAATACAGTTTCCCTGCTAAATGAACTCGATATGGCGCGAACAAGATCATGAATTGAAAATCCAGATATACTACAATCTTTTAATCCCTAAGAAAGGGAGAAATTTCAAATTATGAAATCTCGTGAGAGAGTATCGTGAATGTTACTGAAACTTACTGCATTTTATAGAATAAGTTATTCAGATAACTTAATAAGGCCCGAATCCACAGTTTGGCTTAAAAACTGAATACTAATTTGTAACCATGAAATGTCGTGATTTGTATTCATTGTCGGACCTCATAAGCTCCAAACTAAAGTGAGATAATAAAACCATGTGACTTCCTTGTTCAAGGAAGCTACGACAAATTTGTACAAAATTAATCTTTAAATGCTTATTTATAAAGTAAATAACAGTTTGATTTAGTATTAAGTGTTAAGATCGAACTATGGACCTAAATCCGGACCGGACCTAAATCTTCGAAATGATGTCGAAATTGGTGTCAAAAATCTATTATTTAAAATAATTTTGAAACAGAGGTTATTCACTCTGCAATTGAATGTGTCTGCAGTGCATCTCGTGCCAAGTTGGCGCACGTCGTCCCGCCTGCGTGCCTCCCCCACAAAGTACTATGTTCAGTAGATATTACGTAACGGTGTGAATGCACCCCCGTTCCTGCTTCTCTCCCGCCCCTGCCACCGACCGGCCGAATCGATATCACGCCAAAGGCAGCGACTGGGAACTTCCCCGCCGCGGTCGACTGCTAAGGCTTTTGGCACCAAATATTTTGCGCACACATTCAAATGTCATTGTAATATATTTAGGACTTTTACGTTTTGTTTGCGTACGGCTAAGAACTGAGAAGAATTCAAATTGGGTGTTTCATAAAATCCTCAACGACATTTACTTTAATTGGAAAACAAAATGATTGATCTAAAATGTTCCAACGCCTATGCGATTCCCATTCCCATCCGTAATCCTTAACATCCTAGAAATTCGCTATTTTCCGTTCGGTAACGGGAAAACTTCCCCTTAAAAGTTATTTAATTTTACTGTAATAAGCTTTAGATACTGTCATGGATACATAACACATCGATCAATAAGTCCCGGGACTAACCAACAGATGGCGCCTCTAATAACAAATCCATACCATTCTCAGTTAGTACCGACCTTTAGAAGTTACGTGTCAAACTTTCATGACATTCCGACATTGTGTCATTGAGTTACAGTGGTTTTAGTGACGTTACTTTTACTATTTTCAAAACAATGGAAAAAACCGAATTTCGTGTGTTGATAAAACATTGCTTTTTAATGGGAGAATTCCCTCGCGACTAAGTATAATTGATATAATCCCTCGCGACTAAGTATAATTGTCAACCATCCTGTGCATAAAGGATGCTTGTGCGTGTTTTGGTTTATTGTATGTAAGCTGTTGTACTTTAGCAAACACCCAGTCTTGATAGATCCAACCTAAAGTTACCATGCCTAGGATATAACATTTCCTAGTTTTATCTGCTGCATTCTTTGGTTAGGCAGAGTTTTTGAACGTTATATTTATGTTGCTTAAAAGCGCTGTAAGAGTTTATGATAAATCGCTTAAATGCTTTAGAAACACACAAATGCAGATGTAAAATGGTCTAAGGGTAAAACCAGTCCGGAAGAGAACTCTCCAGGAGTCGAACTTGGTGGCCCGCTAACTTAGCGTGAATGCTTACAGCATGGATGACACATTGGTTTACAGATCAGATACTTTCGATTTTCAACTATGATTTTTATTTATCATAAATTTTAAAACATATAGAAGAATACGTTGGGTGTCAGTATATGATAAAATACGGAATCAAGTGATGAGGGCAGAACGTGAACTTAAGAGCGATGTATTAAGTACGATGAAAAAGAGCACTCTGAGATGGTTCGGACATGTAGAACGATTAAATAAAGAAAGCCTAACATGTGAGTGGAAAGCGTGGCAGAGGAAGATCAAGAAAATGATAATTAGATCGAGTGAATGATATTTTGAAAGAAGGAAATGTAAAAAGCCAGGGAAATTGATGGAGTATGGGTGAGCAATGGAAGATATGAGCAAGTTAAAGAATTTTGCTATATGACTAGTATTTTCTTGAAGATCGAAGAGTTACGAGGGTTGAACGGCGTGTAGCGATAAGAGAGAAAGTCGATGGACCCTTAAAACATAAATATTTCAAACGACCAAAATGAAAAAAAAACATGCGAAAATTATTTAATTAACTTTGATTTATGAGAGTGAACCGAGGACATGGGAAAGACTTGCATGAATGAAAAGAAAAATATTGAAATAAAATACCGAATAATTGCTGTAGAAATGCCTCCACCGAGAGGAATACATGGGGTAACAATGTATGACAGAATACGGAATGAAGTGATTAAGTATGAATGTGAAATCAAGACTGATGTATTTAGGAAAATGAAAAAAGAGTATTCTGAGAGATGGTTTTGTTAAAAGACTGACAAAATAAATATACAGTCCACATGTGAGAGGAAGGTGTAGTAGAGAAAAGCCAACGAAAGTATGGTTCAACATTTCGAAAGAATTGCAAAAAGTAGGAACTTTATGGTAAAGTGTATGCATATAGAAGCAACGAAAAATGTGTCGGGCTTTTTCTTAATTGCCTACCTCGACAAGGAAACGACGTGATAGTGATAGAAACATGTAGAAATATTTTTGATTTTTTATATTCCACATACCATAGTTTTACACTCACAGTGTGTTACGCTCAAGTTGTATTGGGTAAAAACCCAGATGAGATAATCACCGATATCAAAGTTAAACTAAAAGTTGAGATGTTTTTCTTCTATATTTCATATAAAAATCAATTAATTTGTAGTAATACTCGACACGACAGCAATTTCTCGGGGCGGGCTCCAAATAATGAATCTAAAGAGAAAAAACAGAATTTATTATAGAAAGAAAGGTAATATTTGGAAACGAAATGAGTTTTCCCGGAATAATAATTTCTTTTATTTGAAACAGCGTAATATGAATGTTTTCCAGAATTCCTAGTGACATCGGTCTGGGATCATTTTTCATGTCTTTTGGACTCGTAAATAATTGGATTTTTTATGTCTGGTCATGAGGATTATTTCTATACAATTGTGTCATATTTTATTATCTTACACTCTGTTATGTTTAAGGACATAAAGTACCGTACCAGGTTCGACGTTGGTGATCACCAGAGTGATCACTAAAATCGTGAAGTTAAAATATACTCGTTTCTCTTTTTTTGACACCTTGACTATCTTCTCTTTAATGATGAGGTATAAGAAGAGGTCATACTTCACCGTGCAAGAAATTCATAAAATCATTTTAGTCCTGGTTCGAATGCATACATTCATCATAGTTTAACCCATATTTATCTACTGCTGGATCTAGACTCCGTTTTCTCTCGTCCCAATCTTGACATTACATCCATCCATCGTGTAGGCGGGCGTCCCTGTGTACTATATTACACTTTCAATGTATATATTGCAACCTGGCTGGTTTATTGACGTGTGTAATCTTTAACATACTAGAAATATGTTAAAAAGGCCTTCAAGTGAAAACTAAACCGAATCTTAAAAAAATCTGAAATCCAACGGGAATTGAGCTCGCAACTCCGGCTTGAAACATAGATGTCTTACCAACTAGGTCACGGAGGTCATCTTAAAGTCGTCCTATGCCCTGCTCATTTTCGTTTCAACCATGCGATTCTCTCAATTACATCACTTGCTTTGATTGGTTTTGGATCCGCTAAGTTTTCGTCCTTTACTGAGAATTCCAAGACGACTTTGTCTTCGCTATGCGCATTTTTTACAGGATTGTTTACTTTTTTCAGGATTGCTTAGACAGGAAGGATTGTTGAGACAGTAATGATGCACTGGTCAAATACCCTGACTTTCAGTACTTTTGGTATGTTGCTCCGAAATGTTGAGCTAAGCTTGCCGAAAGCTACTCAAGAAAGATTTTTCCTTTTTTTCTTATTCGATGATTTGGTTATCTCTACCAACAACTGACATAAACACAACTATTTACTCTTTTTTCAGGCAGTTAAGTTCGATTTCATTACCATCAACGCTGTTATGGCGGACAAAATGAGTCCCCGTCCAGCGTGATCTACGCTAGAAGATCGAAATCTTGTTTATTTTATATGAGCACGACGTTACGTAGCGACTAAGAAGGAACTGCCCAAAATGATTCGCAGCCCAGTAAATGTGTTTATAAAGCAGTTTAAGGTCTGGAGTTCAAACGGCATAGTAAGTTGTCAGTACTTTCGCAGAAAACGAATGCAGCAAAACTATCATTTAACGCCAATAGATTAAAAAAAACTAACAACGGTTTTATGCTATTTGGCTCGATCTACTGCTATTTTCTCCGAGTTGTGCTGATCATTTAAGTTCTTGAGCGTGTCATGCAGTATTTTTTATATGGCTTGCGCTGTCCACCGTGCTTTCTTTATGCCCTCTATCAGTTCACCAAAGAAGATATTTCTTGGGAGTCTGGAATAGGCATGCGAGATACATGTCCAGAGCAAGGCAGATGAGTACATTGTTTCTGCAGTTTCCTCTACTCAAAACTGCCGATATTTTTTAGTGTTTTAATGTGTCGTCTGTAGGGACCTATGGTGCGTCCGTATTTGATCCATTCTGCTGTTTTGGTGACGTACACGTACACGTACTTTCGCGTGCCAAGTACGTGTACGTCTCTTTACGTGCTGTAGTCTAACCAGCACGTACAATGACGAATTATAAGTTCCGCGCCTACTCCAGTGTCTTTGAACTCGAAGGCTCGAATACTGAGGCTGAAGGCAGTATTGTCTCTCGGCCGCGTTTTTCAATATGCCCGAATCAAGAATTCGGATTTGTTGAAGGATACCAATAGGAAACTAAAAATAATTGGATATCAGACATAAAAAACGCGTCGAATTTTTTAGGTAGGATTTTCGTAGTTCTATCGAAGCTATTTTAATTCAATTTTAATATTGGTTGACAAAATCGCTATCGAGCATTCGCTAAAAACGTGCTTACGTTGTTAGAAATGATCGTGTTTGGTATTTCATGGAGAAATTGTTTTGTTGCGTGTATAAAAATAATATTTTACTTGTGTTTTTAATTTAATATGTTTTGATTTAAGAGTAAAAATAATATTATTTTCCTTCGATTGGTGTTTTTATAGACAGTTTTCATATTTTTCTTTTCTTTTAATTTATTAATTTTTAACGACCGCAGCCTTTACAATAAATCAAATTTTATTTATAAAAATTATACAAAAAATAAAAGAAAACAAAAAGAAACAATATTCAAGTGAAAACAGCTATTGAATAAATCTCAAAATACACAATTTAACAAAAATTACTGCTAAAATTGAAAAACATCCTACAACACACAATCAAAACGGAAATACGAGTACATACGAGTATATATACAAATCAGAAAATAAGGTACAAATTAGAATTATTCTAACGCTTTTTAATTAAAAACTGCTTTAAATTCATCTTGATTAATTAAAAATTAAAATAAATGTGGCGTAAAAATGCCGAAAGGGAATATACGAGTATGTGGACTGTTGCATGTTGATGATACGGTATTGTTTATGGAAAGTCAAAATGAACTCCATCGTTTAATAAGCGAGTTGCACTTTAATCTTAATTTTTCCTGTTTTTTCTTTTTTAAAGCCTTATTGTATTGTATTATATAGGTATTTTCGTTGTATATAGTACAAAATGGCGGACTATTGCCATGTGGCAATCTCTTTCAACCAACCAGAAATATTTTAAAAGGCTTAAAGTGAAAATCAGTTTGGAAACCTTTTTAAAAATCTGAGTTTCAACAGGAATCGTCTAGTAAAGAAATGTATGTAAATATATTTTTTTGGTTACCATTAGGAATCGAATTTAAAATTCTGGAATGTTGAGACAAGTGTAATATTACTTGGCCAATAAGTTCGACACTTGTAAGAATATTTTTTTAAAGCATTGTGCATTCAATGTTCAATGAATGTTTATAAAGATCCAGATTATCCGTTATACAACCTCTTAGTAACACATCGATCAATAAGCCCCGGGACTAACCAACAGATGGCGCCTCTAATAACAAATCCATACCATTCTCAGTTAAAACCAACCTTTAGAAGTTACGTGTCAAACTTTCATGACATTACGACATTGTGTCATTGAGTTACAGTGGTTTTAGTGACGCTACTGTTGCTATATTCAAAACAATGAAAAAAAACGAATTTCCTGTGTTGATAAAACATTGCTTTTTAATGGGAAAAAATACCGTTCAAACTCAGCAATGGCTCAAAAAGTGTTATCCGGGCTCTGCTCCGTCTAAAACAACCATTTGTCGGTGGTATGCTGATTTCAAACGCGGTCGTACAGACACAAATGATGCTGAACGCTCTGGTCGTCCAAATGAGGCTGTTACACTAGAAAACATAAAAAAAACTCAAAATCGTGATGGAAAATCGCAAAATAAAGTTGCGTGAGATAGCTAACATCCTGAAAATATCATTTGGTAGTGTTTACACTATTTTGCATGAACATTTGGTCATGAAAAAGCTTTTTGCGAAATGGGTGCCGCGTTTGCTCACAATGGAACAGAAACAACAACGCATCGATAATTCAGAGCGCTGTTTGGCATTGTTGATGCGAAATAAACAGGAGTTTTTGCGTCGGTATGTGACAATGGATGAAACTTGGATCCACCACTATACTCCGGAATCAAATCGGCAGTCAGCTGAGTCGTCCGAAACGACCAAAAACTCAACAGTCGGCCGGGAAGGTTATGGCCTCCGTATTTTGGGATGCGCATGGTATAATATTCATCGATCACCTTGAAAAGGGAAAAAACCAATAGCGAATATTATATAGCGTTATTGGAGCGTTTGAAGGCAGAAATTGCAAAAAAACGGCCCCATATGAAGAAGAAAAAAGTTCTCTTTCATCAGGACAATGCACCGTGTCACAAGTCGATGGCAACGATGGCCAAATTGCATGAGTTGAACTTCGAATTGCTTCTGCACCCACCGTATTCTCCAGATTTGCCCCCCAGCGACTATTGGTTGTTCGCAGACCTCAAAAAGATGCTCCAGGGAAAGAGATTTGGCTCCAATGAAGAAGTGATTGCCGAAACTAACGCCTATTTTGAAACCAAAGATAAATCGTTCTACACGGCTGGCATACAAAAGTTAGGAAAGCATTGGAATGAATGTATCGCTCTTGGAGGAAACTTTGTTGATGAATGAAGAAGAATTTTGGCAAACAAATGTTGTTTTAGTAGTTAGTCCCGGGACTTATTGATCGATGTGTTATTGTGCAGTCGAGAATCTCCTGTAATTCTTGATCATTTCGATTTATTTTTGATATGCCCTCTTACCTTTTTGTTTCTTTTTCTAATCAGGAAGTTTGGGTAATATATTGAAAAGTGTAGCACGACCAAATGAATCAAATTCTGAATTGAGAGAAGAGTGCAAAGTCTTTAAAATAGGAAATTATACATGACGAGGTGTATGAACGTGGCAGAAGAAAAATATATGTGTCGAAATAGGTCAAAGGAAATTTTTGATACAAAAATAATTGAAAATTAACATTGACATATATCTAGTGTTATAAAATAGTCAACCAGGCACTAAAACATATACTTGAACCGGACAGTATAAACATCAGTCCACAGACTATTTTGGTAACAACTTTGATGTATCTAGATATTTATTTGTCTTTATTTGCATATCCATCAGTTCATATATATTCAGCATTCGAGTAATTCTAAAGGATGGGCCAGCAGACACGCTCAAGTTTCAAACATTCATAATATTTTAGTTCGATCATTTTTGTAGATAATTTAAAAGACATCCTGAAGTATGATTGTCGACAATTTAATAACAGAGAAACGAACGAAATGAATCGAATTATTTTATATCGAATGTCAATTATTCAAACACAACGCGCATATCGACGACATTTTACTGATGGCGATTGTTTAGCAAGATAGGTGATTAGGAGATAAATTTTATGTTTTTCACGACAGGAGTTGACTAACTTCGAGTCCGAAAACCGCGTACACTAATGATAATATTTAAATGGTACAAGAGAGTATTGCTGATAATCAAACATCTTCAACTAGACAATGCTCAGCTCAGCTCGAAAATGGCTCGAACGACATTGCAACGAATTTTAGGAAACGATAGGTATACACCTTTTTCCGTATATGTTACAATTCGGTAAGAATTGAAGACATATGATCATTAACAACGCCTTGAATACGAGCAATGAAGCGCGAATTTTGGACCACTCTATCTATGATTTCTGAACTGTATGTAGCTATGCAGAAGGAAGAAGATATATTTATATAATAAGAAAAGTTGCAGAATGTGGCAACACATACTATTTTTTATTGCGTGTGATAATTCGGGTGAATATATTGAAATTCAGCGATAGATCGAAATTCAAACAGCAATTTTGTTTCAATGAGAAAAAATAACCAGGAACAGTGAACAAAAAAATGGTAAGATAGGTAGAATACACAATGTTTCTGATATCGCATATATGAGTATATATTTGATGTAGTTCAGATTTTCAGTCGCCTCAGTCACCGCGTATTTCGGCCACTAAATATTTTTAAATTTAAATGGAACGCAAATTGTGCTAAATTCTTATTTCGGGTTAACCTCCGACTTTACGACATTCAATAAATAACGGCCTCTTAAAACCTGATACGATCTAAATTTGTGATAGAACCACAAAAATATAAAACTCTCGGTTGCAGCCGTGTCTACTGGAAGGACTGTTACACTATGTTATACTCTGAAACGAAGGTAATTTGTTGTACGGATCAGTCAAGTATTGTTGAATTGTATAAACTAATAGACCCGATTTAGTAATCGCGAGAGACCATCCAGAGTGATAGCCGAAATGCACAAAATAGCAGTACTATTCGAATGTTGGTTAGAAACGTTATAGCAAGTCTTCTTTTCTGTCTGTCCTTGAGGCTGAGTGTCGTAATCAATGGTGACGCTGACTCCAACTCTGATGAACAAGTTGCTTCATTTTCTCGCTTTCTGCTAAGCCGTATAGATAATAATTCCTGCCAGTTTCTTTATTTGGTCTGTTTTGGAATATACTTCTGAGGTGAGGGAGTCTGATGGTACAGAGGTATTAAAAACGATTCTAAATTTTCGCTATTTAAGCAGAGTCACACTGAAACGTGGGTGCCCTTGGATGTGATCTATAGTTACTAAATAGCGATAGAAAATCAAATAAATGAATATTAATAAAAGTTAGAAAAAATTTCTGCAGCGTGAAGATAGTAAGGAAGCGGCTAAGGCCATTGCGGCCATGCGACCTTTTGGATATTTTTTCGCATATTAATATGTATAACAACATGTTTTGTAAGAAAACGACCGAAAACTTATCAAGGGAAGATGAACTATAAAGAAAGTCTTGGTGGTTCTTCCAATAAATTCAAGCATGTGACAGTTACATAATTGGCTTTTTTTATACGATTTTTAAACCCAACTTTGTTAGATCCCCATCCCACTTAAACCGGGATAGTAACCCACTCCACTAAAACAAAATGTTTAATTTATTTTCTAATACTGCATCCCCGCTTATTGTTTAATTACTTGTTAAATTGATTATTATAATTAAACTGAGTAAAAGGGACAAAAATAAATTAATTTCGCCGAATCACGTTCCGTCTAAAGTTAATTTATAATTTGTTTTCAAACAAAGTTTTTCACCGAAATACATTCTAAAGCCACCACAAATCCGGACAGACTTTACACAAAACCAATTACATAATACATGAGGTGACTCAAGATTTCGCTTTAGCCGGGACAGGTAGTTTTTCACACATCCATACATTTTCTGATACAGTTCCTTCTGTTTCACTTAGCCTTTCTTCCTTTTAAAGTTTCAATAACTTTTCTCACTCGTCATCGACCGCGATTCTCATTGATGTTTGCATTATAACTTTCTTTAGTGTCTTTTGTTACACATCCGTTCATGTCCAAACCACCTCAACGTGTTCTTTTTCACCTTAATTAACACATCAGTTTTTAATTCTCATACATCCTTATTAATAACATTTCTTACGTCTGTTCATCAAAACACAACATATTATTTTATTGCACGCATTTTCACCAGGCGAGTTGGTAGTCAATATTCCATGAAAAGAAGCCCTGAACAAAACACACATCAGATCTAATACATTATTGGATTTAGACTTGACTTCAGTCAACCCACAAAAAATCCGCACCAGCTTCTCTTCAACCAGCAGTTAATATAAATATCAGACAAAAATATGTACATATGATAAACTTCTCTGTCCCTTGGCCATGCCTCGATCAATCCAAAGGAAGCTCTCGAGTTGATCGAAATGAAGTGCCAATATAGTGTA
The DNA here is from genome assembly GCA_949825065.1 of Odontocerum albicorne. NCBI lineage: Eukaryota > Metazoa > Arthropoda > Insecta > Trichoptera > Odontoceridae > Odontocerum > Odontocerum albicorne. The sequence continues at coordinate 23,748,456 of OX463849.1, read as the reverse complement.
AGAAGTAACCTCAGCAAAATTTAAGTTCGTGTATTAAAACATATTGTCGTTGCTGGGCTTCGTAGTCGAGGATCCCTTCCCCATTCCAACGTCAATTCAGTTGAAAGCGAACCTGTAGCTTGGAGTTTTTTGTTTCTTTTTAAGTGAGTGAGCCGTTGCACGCCAACAAATTCATCAGTCACACAGTTGTTCTGGATACGATGGCACGCTGAAGTGAGACGATCGGTTAAAACATATTTAATGCTACCAGTCACTTTTACAGAATTGTGGAGGATTCCGGCTACGAGTGTGGTTTGGATGATGAGTCTATTCTGTGGTCTGGATGATGAGTCTATTCTGTGATCTGGATGATGAGTCTGGATCATGTTTTTTTCGGTTGTCCTTTACTTAACAGATTTGATTTACTAAAAATACCATATGTTTGCCGCGTCCAATGAATGTTGCGTTTTTTCTTTCTTCAAAGAAATTTTCCAATTAAAATTCGTATGTTAATAAATTTTTTGTTTTTCTTTTAATTTAATTTATTATTGGGTTGATGCAAATTTCGTCCCGTTTTTGGCGGTAGATGGCGTTGTATCGTAAACCGAAGTGTTATTAACTTTACACGTGTAAAGGTTTGATGTTGTTTGACAGAAGGAATTTTAGTGAGTACTTGGGGGAAAAATTGTGTTATTTGGTTGTTTTTTTACATTTTGTTTAGCATTAACAATGGCAGAAAATAAGGAGCATTTTCGACATATGCTTTTTTTATTTCCGGAAAGGCAAGAATGCTTCGCAGACGCAAAATAATGTATGTGCTATGTACGGCGAGGGTGCCGTTGACGATTCCACGTGCCGTAAGTGGTTCAGAAAGTTTCGTGAAAACAAATTTAATCTTAGCGATGCATCACGTTCTGGACGACCGGTTGAGGCTGATGGCGACGAAATATTAGCGCTAGTTGAAAGTGATCGGCATAGAACAACTCGAGAGATCGGATAAATTCTTGGAATCAACCAGTCAACAGTGTTAAGGCGATTACGTCAACTTGCAATGGTTAGCAAGGCCAATGTATGGGTGCCGCACGAGTTCACGGAGTAAAATTTGATAGACTGAATTTCTGCTTGCGGTTATCTAGTGAAGCGTAACGAACTCGATCTATTTTATTGTGGATGGTTACACGTGATGAAAAATGGATTGTGTATAATAATGTTAAGCGTAAGAGATCATGGTCTAAGCGCGGAGATCAACTAGCGCCAAAGCCAGTTTACATCCGAAGAAGGTTATAGTATGCATTTGGTGGGACTGGAAGGGAAGCGTTTATTATGTTACCTGAAAACCAGACCATTAATTCGGAGAAATACTGTTCACAAATAGACCACACGTGTCTTTGGCCACCCGCCACAAACTTTTACAATGTAACTGGGATTTTTTGGTCCATCCACCGTACTCTCCCGACCTTACACCCTCCGACTATAATTTATTTAGATCACTTCAAAACAGGTTAGATGGTAAACACTTTTCTTCCTTGGAAAACTTGAAAAATCACCTGGATCAGTTCTTTAGCCAGATACCTCAAAGCTTCTATGATCGCTGGATTATGCAGTTACCAGAGAGATTTATTTATTTAATTAACGACACAATAGTGTCTTTATATACAAATGAACATGTGACAGGTTATAAAGTACTTAAATTATTGACAAATAATACAGATGGAGAAAGGTCATCCAACAGAATGGCACATATTGTGTTGATTAAATGTCTTTTTCAGTAAATAAAAATTTTCTTCAATTTTTTTATAAAAAGTGGGACGAACTTTTGCATCAACCCAATATATTGACTATTATAATTGCATTTTTGGCTTTGATGTGGTGGTACAAATCGTCCTATTGTGGGTTGATTGCCTATTTAAAAAAAACATGGATATTTATTATGAAATGGAATATATAGTTTTGCTGTATTTTGTTCTGTTTTGAAATATAATGCAGGCGGCGTATTTGATGAAATCGTCTATAAAGTATCGAAATGTATAAATTTGATGTTATCCAGGCTATCTGTGGTATCAATCGATGTTGCGACGTAATAGAGCGCCGTATCTTTGTTTACTTGTTTTGGTTTTCCTAAATTACCCAAACACGGACCAGAATGCGAAAAAGCCCCAGGTGGCTGGAGATTAGGGATTGCTATCACGAAAAACAAACTGGATTCTATTTAATCTTGGGATCCCAAAATAAGGTATCAATTTTTAATTTTATAGATTTTTTTAGCAATCGCTTCACTGAGATCATGTTATACGATGAACTGTGTTTTTTATTCAAAATGTTTTGAATATAATCTAGAACAGTTTTTACATGTTAAATAGTAATTTGTGATTCAGAAAGTTGATCAGATAATAGCTTGTTTTCTACTTGTTTGAAATGTTTTTCGGAGTTGTTACCGTGTTGATATGGCTTCAGTGATAGTTGACGTATCGAAGGCGTTGTAGTTTACATCACTAGGGCGAGGCTAAAAAGTATTACCAAATACTCGTATAATATTGAGGATGAAGGCTGCAACGCTTTCGAAACGTCGGCCGTAATTGATGCAAGCTCAACACGGCAACAACTTAAAACATTTTTAACTAGAAGAAAATATTTAGTCTAATTAAAATTGCATTACTTTGTTGAATAATTATTTTGTTGTATTTCACATGGTAGGCATGTTCAAGATATTTTTCAAATGATAAATCTACGTCTGGTAATAATGTAATATTAACATTTTTCTTGGCCGTTTCCTCCTTTTGAGGATGGTGAACACCGTGGTCATCATCGATCCCTTTCAAGTACAAGCGATCTTGATCTTGCCTTATGTTGCGTCTCATGAAAAGTGCACCACATTGCTTTTTTCACCTATTCACTTCTTCGGATAGGTGCTTAGAGTCTGCTCCTTTTTCATTCACCTTCTCACTTGAATTGACCGCTTAGATTATCCCCCCCCCCCTGCTTTTAGTGTCCAGGACTCCGCACTATATAAAAAATGAAGATGAGGGTGTGACTCAATCGAGTCCTGGTTTTTATTACGATTTCAGGATCCCTCCAGATCACTTCCAGGCGACGATTTGCATTTACGGCTCTCTAAAAAAGTTGATATTTTTCATAAAAATTAAAATGAAAAAATATGTTTCCTACTGGGAAAGTTGTGTTTAATACCGCCTGAAATATGAAGGATTTATTTTATCTCTGGATTTCGAAATCGAAATACGAAACGTGATGCTGCGTTGCAAATCCCTTTATGGAATATCTCGAATTTTCGTAAAACGTATTATGAAGAAACATATTTTGAATATTTCCGCATTTTTCATTTATCTTTTTGGAACTTTGGGCTACAGCGGGTGGATTTTCCCTATAGGTGTACTACCACCTGGCTCTGAACTGCTCCGGAGGAACTGGAAATATCTTAACATGCTCATAACAGGAATTGGAAGAACTCAGACAACATGGCAAAACGGGGAATATTATGTGATGGATCAAGTGTGTATTTGTGTTGAGGAGTAGTAGTCCATGCGATACTTGATGCAATGCCCAAAGAGACTGGTGTCTTGAACCGAAGAAGACTTGATTCGTGGAATGCTCGTCGCTGTCCAGTGAGCAGGATTCTCTGCGTTTGACACGATAAGATACAGGTATCTCTTTTTTACAGAATAAAAGTTTGCATTTCGTTTCGTAATAATTTTTTTTCAATCCTACTCTCTTTAGTGAGCTCGACACGGCTCAATTTTGGATTCGAGGTAATATCTAAGTAGACAATTTCTATATCGTTGTTTCGCAGCTAAAAACCATTTCAAGACTAAGTTAATGTTGTTATTATTGTTAAATTATATTGGTCTGGACATGTAGCTCGCACGTTTGACTCCAAACTCCCAAGAAATTACTATTTGGTGAGCTGATGGAGGGTAGAAGAAAGTAAGGCGAGCAGTGAAAGTGATGTAAAAACGTACTGCATGATACGCTCAAAACCAAGCACAACTAACAGTAAACAGCAGCAGATCGAATCAAATCGCGTAGAACTGTTGTTGGTTATCAGGGACCGGGGAGGGAGAAAGAAAACGCAAACATGCTGTATGTTTTGAGGTTCATTGCCCTGTATGCAACAGGATATGCTTATCACGAATTTGCTTATGTAGTCATCTTCGGTGATACTAACGATAAATACCCTAATCCCCTACTTTATATTTTGCCTTTTATTATACTTGTCACAGATAATGAGCATTTATTCATTCAAGGTATTGGAACAGCAGAAAGCTCTATCAACATAAGTAGTGTCACTGACATGAGAATATTCGATAAAACTTTTTCAGGGTGTACGTGAGAAGTCTTCTCGCAGTTTGATCCACTCGCAGTTGTTCGTTTTAAATATACACTTTATGGCTATTGAAAGAAACTATTGCAAATAATAATAAAAATAGAAGCACAATTTATACACGTATAGCGCCAATAAGAGAGCAGACTATCCTTAAGGGCGCCCTAATTCGGGAATCAAACCCGATCTTATTAACAGATACATTTTTGTACAAAAAATAAAACAAGTTGAGTCTAAGAATAGGAAGATGGTGGCTGCTGTCATTAGATTGAAAGAAAAGACGAACCACAGAGAAAACTTTGTAAATCTTCCGATATGTGATAGTAACACATTCAGGTTTAGGTGGAGTGTCGAGTGTGTGTAGTGTTTAATACGTAACGACATAACGTGCACGTAACAACATAAGAATATTCGTACGATGGTCACGAAAAAAACGTATTCCTAAAAGTTATAAGACATTATTTTTTCAATATTTTGATTTTGATATATTATATTTTATACTTGTTAACTCCTGTTTGACACTTTATACGAAAGTTCTTGTAGTTCTTAAAAATGACTGAATTTTTATTTAAGTTAATCCCCGACTTTGGTCTTTGAATCGATGCCGCTCATTGTATCCCGTCCAGATTTACGACTATATGTTATTTGGGCTATCATATTTTTTTTGCTATCAACTATTGTTTCTCCTGTAATAATCTCATGTTTTTGGGTCTGCTCTTCTAATCCGAAAAGCCATGAATTGCGATGATGAGTTTTTGAGTTCTACATTTATTTGCTTTATGTAGTTTTATACGAGGGGAGGTCAATAAATTCACGCAATGAAGGGGAAAACAGAGAAAAAGCAATTTTTCCTTTTTAATATGTTCACTATTAACTCTAATTCATTTTTTTAAATCTTTCAATAAGCTTATTTACACCCACGACAAAAATATTTGCTTTTGCCCTCAAAATAAGCCGACATTGCACTTTTAACTTCTTCATCGTCCGTAAATATTGTATATTCCTTCGAAGTTCTTTTTTCATATTTGGAAACAAATAGTCAGACGGAGCCAGGTCTGGGCTGTAGGGAGAGTAATTTAATGTTTGGAAGCCACAGTTGTGAAGAGCAGCCGATGCAGAATTGCTTTTGTGCACGGGTGCATTTTCATGCAAAAGCAGCACCCCCTTTTGTTCATTTTTCTCTCTTTTTCTTCGCCACAGCTTCTTTTACTTGCATCAGCAGACCAGCGTAGTAATCTCCAGTTATTGTGATGCCCTTATCTTTGTAATCTACCAGCAGTATACCTTCTGCATCCCAAAAAAATGTAGCCATAAGTTTTCCTGCCGATTGTGACACTTGGACCTTCTTGGGGGGCTGTGTGCCCTTTTTATGCAACTGCATGGACTCCTGCTTCAACTCAGGCTCATTATGATTAACCCAAGTTTCATCTTCAGTAACATGTTCTTGAAGTGGCGTGAGCATTCTGGGTACCCACCTTGCACTGACTTTTGACATTCCTAGATGCTGATGGAGGATATTCAAACTCGTTGTAGGTGATACTCCAAACCATCTCTGCAAGTTGTTTGTTTAGGTAGGCATCTTCCAGCACAAGCTTTTCTACTTTTTGACGATGTTTGAAGAAGTGACCTCAACATACCATCCTGGTCGGAGGTCGCCTTCAATTGATTCTCTCCCTTGCTTAAAAATACTATGCCACTTGTAAACCATCCTTTTTGCAAGGTAAGTCCCCGTAAACCGTTAACGTCTCTTCCAAAATGATTTTTGGTGTTTTCCCTTGTTTTGTGAGAAACTTAATGACGGCGTGATATATTTTTTTCCTACTTGGGATGTTATTAACGTTTACATACTCTCCCGACGCTTCCTACCCGAGCTTCTACCCGAACGGACTTTTAGTGCTGCGTTCTCTGTCTAATTCGTCGAAAATCGACGAAAAAGTCAAATGTGCGAGTAAAAATATTTATTGTAATATTAGTATATCTAAACTGACTCGGTCAAGTGCCGCTATTATCGAGGAATTTACCGGAGTTACCTGTATATCGGAATTGAGATGAGAATTAAAGTCTCTCATTTGCAAAATCTCTAGTCTAGAAAATTGTAGAAGTGGTCAAACTGAGTTACTCAAAACTCAAGACTATACAATATCATCTCTGTGCGCGAAGATAGTAGCCCTTGAGGCAAAAGTGTCAGTGAATACGAATGGAAGCAAAACCATTGGAGTTGTGGAACCTTTTTCCGAGCCAAGGGTGAGATCTAAATCTAACCACATACCCGAATCCAAAGCTGCGACCCCAAAAATATATAACACTGGGAAAAGGACCAAATCCACGAAAACGTCAGAAGCAACTCCAACCGAAGTTCCAAAAAATAAAACTAACAAAGAACGTCCAAAAAACCTACGCAGAGGTTACAAGTCAAAACCCACCGTTTGATTCTGACGATTCAGCATCAAAAGGCTCGAGTGAGTGGACACTTTTCAAACGGAAGACCAAAAGGCCAGTTGTAACTACCGGTTCCAAAATAAATACCGATCTTAAGGCTGTAAAAAGGGCAGCCTTCCTACACGTTTGGAGATTTTCCCCAAAGACAACCACGGACGATATTTCGACATATTTGAGGTCTATCGAGAAAGAAGACTTCCAAATCGAAAAACTCCCTACAAAAAAGCAACACGCGTCATTCAAAATTGGAGTATCCGAGCAACTAGTTGAAAAATTTAACGACTTTGCTAGTTGGCCAGTTGGGATAGCTGTCTCAAAATTCATATTTTTAAAAGCTTAAAAGCCAAGTGTAGAAAATGAGCAAAACAGGAAAAAATAGAATTTGATATGAAAATGTCAGAGGTCTCATAACAAACTTCAAGAATTCCGGGACAATACGCTATTGCAAAATGTGGACATAATAGCGCTCACGGAATCCTGGTTGTGTCCATCTATGAAGGATGGATAACTATTTGAAACGAGTTCATAATCTACCAAATTTTCCCAATTATCCAGTTTGGTTCAATGTCGATATAATCTTTAAATCGGGAGACCCGTTAGACTCTCACAATTACAGACATGGAGCTGTTCTCTCTATGCATGCTTCCGAAAATTTTCGAAACTGTATTGTGCAACGAATTGAGCCACCAAGTATCATCCAGACTTATTTTGCCAAAACAATCGACTGTTACTAACCTTCTCTCTCTCTCACACAGCAGATTGCGTCAAATTTAGACGAACTTTCCCAAACGGACGTAATATATACAGACTTCAAGAAAGCTTTCGACAAAATTGATCACAATATATTACTTAAGAAAATGCATAACCTTCCTTGGCTTCTAATTGGATTATTTGCATCATATCTAAAATAAAGATCTCAATACGTAACAATCCGGAACAAATCTTCTGTGGAATTCATCGCAAGATCTGGTATACCACAAGGATCTTATTTAGATCCCCTGCTATTCGTCGTATTAATAGACGATATTAAAAATTCCATCAGTCACTCGACATGTTTATTGTTCGCTGACGACTTGAAAATCTTCAAAAATATTAATTCACCTCACGACTGTGCACAGTTACAACAGGACCTAGACTGTAGATTCCTGGAGTTAGCAAAATCATCTCCTGTTCAACATAAATAAATGTGTCTGTGTATCCTATAGTCGATCGTTTTCATCAATCCACCATCAGTATACTATACAGGGAGTGGCATTAAACAGAGTTTCTGAATTCAAAGATTTGGGCGTAACCTTTGATGTCGGACTCATGTTCGTTAACCATGTCTCGCGTTTGATATCGAACTGTTACAAACCACTCGGTTTTATAATGAGAATATCAAGATAATTTAACAGTACCGATATCCTTCGAAACTTATATAATTATCTAATTAGAACCAAATTAGAATATGCATCTACAGTTTGGGCTCCTCATCAGCTCAAATATAAAAACAATATAGAACAAATACAAAAAAAGTGTACCTCAGATAACAAATAAAAACAAATACCTCAGATAGTACAGAACAAAGGGCGATTACCCAAAATATGCTCACCATGTCGAACTTCTCACGGCGTGTAACTATAGAAGCCTCGAAACAAAAAGGCAAGAATCCATTGCGATATTCCTACTAAAGGTTTCTCAAGGTTGTTTTAACTTTCCCACGATTCTAGAAGCACTAAGTTTATATGTACCTAATAAATATAGCCGTACAAGGAATCACCCTGTGTTCTACATGCGAACTTACGGAACGAATATCATGGCTAAACACTCAGTCATGCGTGGTATAGAGATATTGAACCAACTGAATGACACTGTGGATATGTTCTCGGCACCGCCTAGCAGTATGAGAAGAATCCTGGCTGATATTCTTCCTAACGAATGAGCTAACTCTAGAAGCAGATCCTCTTTGTGTAACAGGAGAAATCCGTGCCAAGTGGGCAAAAAAAATATCTTCAACAATACTAACAAAATTAGACTAAAACTTGGTGAATATAATAATAATGAATCGTATTATCGGAACATGCGCATGCGCACAACCGCCACCTTCCTTAACCCATTCATTCCGCGAATTTATTGACGTCTCCTGGTATGTGACAGCAGAAACACCGTTTCGCTACGTTTCGACTAACAATTTAAAGAGAATACTTCATTACGTCTTCATCCTTTCTTCTCATAACATAATCATATTACGAGTATCTCAAGCAATTTTCTAACACCTTATCTATTACTGATATCATTTTGATTTTACTCTTCAAGTTTCCTTATAAAGACTAATGGGAAAATATAATACTTTGAAAAAGAAGAGAACAACACCAATACCATAAATACGAGTACTCGGTAAGCGGGTCCTAAATTATCCGGAATGTTGTTTTATTTTAAGTCCCTCGGGAGTCACATTCATTTTCCGTACACATTTTATCTTTTGGTTAACACGGCTTATGTAAAACATGAACAGCAATTGTTAAATACATAAAAGGATAATAATTTCAGTGGGTTGTTGCCGTTTTATAGAAATTCAATTTTATTACGAGAAAAAGGAAGCGAGAACCTGTTTTTGATCAAAGTAATTTATTTAATATAATATAAAGGACATATGATAAATATTTATATGAAAGATCACTGTTCTGATTCGTGATACAACTCGATCGATACATCGAAAGGCTATCCCTCGTAATCGAGTATATGAAAAATACCATCCTGTATATAAAAAAATGGCTGTGCGTGTATTGCTTTATCGTGTGCAAACTGTTGCACTTCAGCAATCACACAGTATTCACGCATCATAAGAGTAAAACCAGTTCAATAGGAAATTTGCCAGTAATCGAACCTGGGATTCCAGGTATTCAGCGTATATGCTAACCGTTAGACCACGGCTGCCGACAAAACTAAGGGCGGAATAAAACTAAATTATCTATAGATATTTTTCAAATTTCACTATTTTTCTTACATAAAATCAATTTAACACATTTTAAGGCCTTACCTTAGTACTTAATTGAGGTGCATGGCCGCGTGATAACGCACTGGACTTTTGTGCGGAATGTTGCCTTTTCGAACCCCTTGCTGTCTATAATATGCTCGAATGACACAGGCATTTTTTTCGCCTAATATTCGGGGGTAAAAGGGTAAAAATTCGGTTATATCTATTCTTTAAAAATAAGGGAAAAACATATATCGGTGTGCTTCGATTGTGTGACTTCAAGTGTGCCATCGGATCCAGTACACCGGGTAGGGCCGGTGAGTTTGCTGGCATGCAACGGATCACTCACTAAAAAAAGAGAAAAAAAGAAGAATGGAAGGAAAAACTCCACGGCACAGCTTCACTTTCCAACTGAATTGACGTTGGAATCGCGCGGGGATCTTCGATTACGACGAGGCCCAGCAATGACGACGAATAATACCTCACCAATGAAGAACTCAGTTCTTGCGTGAAATGAGTGAGTTAAACATATTATGCTTAGATATATATATTTGTTGTATAATACGAGTAATATATTATACTTATGACTGATAAACGATAACATCATTTCCTACTGTGTTTTATAATACTGCGTTAAATAGCTAATATAACATTTTTCAATTGAATCATTTCAATTTCTGAAAGTGATGAATAACATGGTTAAAAAAGTGACCATCGGTTTTTGAATAGTCTTTCTTGGGGGTGTCGAAACGATGATAAATATGATAAACGAGGATAAATATCATACATTCATTATATGTATATGACGCCGTGCAAAGGCAGTGGTTTGAATATATATTTTCTGGGCAATTCTTAACAAAGATAGTGGAACATGCCATTTTAAGAGAATCTTTTAACCGTTAATCATCAACATATCAATTTTTCAGTAATTAGCTCGTTCTATAACATAACACTATGGAGGTTTAAATACACTATAATTTGTTTAGTAAAATACGGTTTTTTCCACATAACATTACGGTGTAACTCTGCCGGTTAGTGAAGAGGCTGCACGTGAATACCATACGGGACCCCGTTTTAAAATATGGGTATCGATGAGAACCAGAAATATGTGTGAACTGAACATTTGATATGTCACAGCGATAGTGGTCTTCCAAAACGCGTCCTATATGAAAAGGGTCGGTGGGTAGAGGAAGCACTATAAGAATAGTCTGCGAGAGTCGCTGACTTGATGTGAGGCGCCTAAGGACTGGGAGCTAGTGGTTCAGGATCGTGGGAAGTGGAGATATATCTGTTCTAGAGATGATGGGGTCTCAACAGCTAACATAGATGTATAAAAAACAGTGAGCGTGCTGCGAACGCCCGTCAGTATGAACAGGAACATTAGTATGAACAGTAGCGGAATCCGCATATATGTTACGTCTGCGGAAGGGAATGCTCATCTAGAATGGGTCTGGTCTCTCGCAGAAGCTCACATAGTCGACGTGGAGGAGCAGCTCAAGATTGACATTGTATAATTCATTCGTTCCATACGCCCAAACCATCCTAGAGAGTAATCGTTTTCATTTTACATAATACCTTGAGTTCACATTCATTCCTAATCACTTCATTCCATATTACGTCGTATATTTGACGATTGAAAGGTACCATATGAACAAAAAAAATCTATGCGATTAAACGAAAGATTCAAAATTCAAAAAGTGGGATAAAAGTAATGATGATTTAATGATTCTTATTCGTGATAAAAATGAGACTTTATTTCGCATTTCTTGTTTATATCATCGATACGCAGCACGCAACACGCAACACCGAAAGCTTTCAGGTGTTTTCATACACCCTAAATGTATAGTATGGAGCTTTATTCACTTGGGAGTCTCTTTTGAAATTTCCATATCCGTTTTATCTTTTGCCTTCCATTAAACCATTAAATCATCGAACCAAAAAAATCTGATCGTTATATTGTTCCTGGTTGGTTTCTTTTGAAGCTTTTTTCACAAAAAGAATTTATTTTACAACTGAAACAATACAGTTTTGTGGACTTTTTTGTATCTCTGGTTTCGAATTGATTCCATTCATTTGAATTTTATTATTCGTTTTAAGTCTAAAACCTTATTGAAAGAACTATGGAACAGGGAAACGACCTCTTAAATGTGCGACATTATTCTAGATTCAATATTTGTGACATACTCGTGTATGCATACATATCCATCATCTCGTTTCACTTGCAGAGTAGACATACTCGTATGTAATATGTCTCCATACTTATGATATATATCCAAGTACACAACTTTCGCCTTCTCCATATTCATACGCCTTTCCTTGTGCAATCTTTTATTACTCATGCTTCTCACTTTATTTTCTTTTGACATTTGGCCTACTTGATCCAGCCACGTTTTCCTTAGTTTAATATTTCCAGTCACACCTTGCACTTATGATTTGTATACTCGTATTCATTAATTCTTTCCACCTGTCTACACTGCCTTACTGCTCCTTTCTTTATCTTACTTAAAATATCCATTTTTGTCCATGCATTAATTTTTGATGTCTTCATTCGGCCATCTTTTATACATTAACACGATTTAAAAAAAATCCTGTTACCACTCGTTGATCACCTTAGATTTTGATGGGAGGGATGAAGATAGAAACTACTTGCGCGTGTACTGATTTTATGTAAGCCAAGCCTTTTGTTGCGATTCAACACAGTCTTAACACATAAAATCTAACGTTCATATAGGAGCTGGTACCTAGACAATTAAGAGCTTAAACTTTGACGCAGCCTTCATAATCTTTTCTTGACGTATTGGGTGTTAACATACGTTGTGTCCGTTTTTTTCCAATTTAAAAATGATCACCAAAAGTAAAACAAAATGGTAAATGTTATACGTCATTCGAAAGAAAATTTTCTAACAAAGTGGCTAACAACCACACAGTGACCCATCCGTAAGCGACACATGATTGACACTTCCATCTTATTCATTCTCATTATATTAAACCAGAGTTCCAAAGCAATCGATTGCTTGATTGAATACACCTAATTTACACCCTTTTTATCCTAATCTATAGACCTAATTTACACCTCTTTTATCCTAATCCAACGCCCATCGTTGACAAGTATCATGTTTAACTTTATTTAAAAGATCAGTTACTGGCTGAGAAAAATCATACAGGTGTCGACCGGTTAAACATCTTTCTTTGCCGAATAATCCATACATGCATTAACCACGATACTAACAATAAACAAATTAGTACAATTAATGTTTTGATTTTACACATTTCATAATACTCGTACGTAGATTCTGTATTCATGTTCAGTCGAAAATTTAAATATTGTATTAGGTGTTAACATAAGTTGTGTCCGTTTTTTTTCCAATTTAAATACGAGCACCAAAAGTAAAACAAAATGGTAAATGTTATACGTCATTCGAAAGAAAATTTTCTGCTCTACAAGATATTGTGTTTGCTTTTACGTTACATATATTATTTTATTTGATTATAAGCCTTCAAAATGGAAAGTCAAGTAGACGAAAGTGAGCATTTTCGACACTTCCTTCTGTTCGCGTTCAACCGAGGGAATAAAGCTGCCAAAACTGCTCGCGATATTTGCGAAGTGTACGGTGAAGATGCTACGAATGAAAGCACAGCTCGTCGATGGTTTTTACGTTTCAAAGGCGGTAATTACGACCTGAAAGACATGGAGCGTTCCGGACGACCAGTGGACTTCGATGAGGACCGCTTAAACCATATTATTCATTTTCAAACAATTTTTCATCACCAGTAATGATGCGGTAAAGAAACCTTTGCTTGTGGCCATGCGTAGCTCGATGACGCGCGAGCAAACCATCAGAAATTGTCGAACGTTGATTTTTGTTGTTTTCGCTCAAAACATGTGGAACCACAGCGCCGAACTTCTGGACTTTTCCCATTGATTTAAGATGGCGGTATACAGTCATGTGACTACAATTCATCTGCTCAGCCAATTCTATGGTGGTTTGAAGGGGATCTTCATGAATAATATAGTTTAAGCGGTCCTCCTTGATTTAACGTGACATATTTGATTTACTAAATTCCACGTCTTTGCCGCGTCCAATGAATGTTGCGTTTCTTCTTTCTTCGAAGAACTTTTCCATTGGTAGATCGATTGTTGATTACTTGAAGTTTAATCAGTCATAGCTTTAAATTGTCTCAAGATCGTAGTTTTTTTTTAAATTTTATTTATTACAATAACTCATATAACAACATTTTTGGTTTTAACATGCTTTAAGATGAAGAAGATCACGCTGAGATAGTTTGGGAATGTGGAACGAATGAACGAAAAAATACTAACAAAATAGATATATAGTCCAAATGTGAGAGGAAGACGTGTGAGAGGAAGACTTGATTGAAAGTAGAGATTGAAAAAAAGGAAACGTAGAAAGTCAGAGAAATCGTAAAAGTTGTAAGATAAGGTGAACCATATGTATGTGGAAGATGCTAAGATGTGTGTCGAAATAGGAAAGTCTGGCGTTCTATTTTCTCTACATACGACGACAGGGAAATGGCGTGATGGTATGTATAACATGGTGCCATAAATCATACTAGTATGGGGGATTGCCTATTTTAAAAAAACATGACCCATCTACAAAAATATCAGGAAGAAGTAAGTACATAAAAATTGTATTACGTACCATACATATAATACGAGCATACAACATCCCAGGGCTCAGGAATCCCAGGTCGTATCCCGCACGAGGAAGAATTATTAATAAAGACGTACACAACATAATAACATTTGAAGGAGTTTCAAATTTTAAATTGAAATATCTCAGTAAAATGTTGTTACCAATTTGTGCCAGAAATCCGACGATTCATATTAATCGCCTGGTTCACCGTAAAACTAGTCTTAGCATTTTTATCAATAGATTATTCAGTTTACATTTTTCTAAGGGACCGTTTGACTTAAGTGTTATATTATAGTGATATCTCGATCCGGCACTCGAGGAGCGTTGAGCACTTAGAACATTTACTCTAGGAGATGAATTTTCTAACCGGCATATTTCTTACTTAAGATTATAACACCCTCGGTAAGTGACGTCAGAAAAGACGTCTTCTGACGTAGGTTTGGTCCGAAGTAACGTCCGAGGGCGGACGGGGCGAAGAAAAGGGCTTAATTACATGAGATGTGGGCGGCATTAAAGGATAGCCGTGAAGAAGAATGAACGCTCGTTGAAAATCTCCGCGGAATGGTTGAAATGTTTTAACTCAGAATTTTATTCGCAATTTAGTGCGTTGTCTACAATACTTACATTGAAAGCGCTTTTTAAAATTTATTGTGATCCTCTTACCTTATTTTTTACGTACATTTCTTACTTTTCATTATTTTTTTGACCCTTGGGTATGTATTAGTATTATGTATCAATGCGTCTGCAAAAGTTTTGTTGGTTAGCACAATTTCCCAGAATTAAGAGAGTTTTGGGTTCATATCTCACCTGTCATCATCATCGTCATTACGCTATGTTACTATTGGGCTGGGTCGAGATAACCGATCTTCACTTCATTTTGTCATGCCCCACATATTTTGCTTTTGCCACATCCATCTACTTCGCCTGCGCCCTTTCCTATTATAAACGTTTTTTCACTCTGTTTTAGAATAATATTAATTTGACCGTGCCACGTTTTTTAGGTCTTCCCAAACTTCGCGTGCATTCAGTATTACTCGTGTATAATATTTATGTAAATCTTTCATAATTTATTCATTCTACGTGGCCAACCCATCTATCTCAATAGACCTATCTTTTTCTTAAGCACTACATATTTTTTAAATTCACATTCTTTCCTTATGTCTTCATTCCTTATTTTGTAATATATTGATTTTCCACACATTCTACACAACACTTTCGTTTCGAGTAGAGATGATAGGGAGATAGTTGAAGAAATTTTTAATAAGGGAAATGTATGGAGTTTTAGAAACAAAATAACATGTATTATGATATATATTGATAAAGGAGGCAAAGGTTGCGAGCGTGGATAGAAGAGTGTGGAGATCTGTCGCCTCTGCCTACCTCAAAGGGGACAAGGCAAGACAATAAATATCCAGATTCTGCAGTATTGATAGTTTCCTCTAATGAGGTGTGCTGGAGATGAATTTGAACTTTGTAGAATTAAATTGGACTGTCATCGCATTATTCCCTAAAATACTTGAGTTTTCCAGATCGGATCAATCTTAGAGTATGACCCAACCTGGTGAATTTAAGTAGACAAATACATTTATTTGGATTGCTGTTTTGAAGTGGATGGTCCTAATACTCGTACATGAACAGTAAGCTGATGACGTAGAAGCCTTTTTAAGTTTCAAGAGGTTTTTAAGAGTTAGTGGTGAAAACATTTTTTATAGCTCTTCGTCGTTTCGATACGATATTGAAGATCCATCAACGACCGGAACACATTTTTTCAAGTTTCTTGGTTTTTTAGTCAATTGCTTCAGTATATTGTTTTATATCGTTAACCTGTAAATTGATGGCCATTGGGAATTCCAGCGTGCGCTGCGAGTCTATTGATTTTTCGGTAGTTTTTGATGCACATTACTACATGATTGGCTCACATCAATCTTCTTGATTTTTTGAGACACGTTATAATTAAATAACAACTTCTTTGGAATGATTTTAAGCGCAAGACGTTATTAAAGTCAATTACATCATTTAAAAATATATCTATTGTAGTGATCAAAGGACCAACTCTTATAATTCATCTATCGTTAAAAAGGACAGGACAGGATGGGGGACGGGTATGGACACTTGATAGGTTCATTTAAACTCTCCCACACAAGTTGGTTTTAAAGACGATTTTTACTAGTATTTGTGCGAATATATCGTAATAATTAATGGAATCCTTAAATTTTGATTACTTATTGTTGTCTTATTTAATATACTTGTTTGTCTTTGGTCTTATCTTATATTGTTGACCTCTCACGAGCGTTTATTCGAATAAAATAAGAAATATTACAGTGTGAACTTAATGCTGATGAATTAAGTAAGATCAAGAAAAACATTCCGATGTGATTTGGGCATGTAACACGAATATATTAGAAACACTAACAAAATAAATATACGTGGTTGTATGGCACGGTAGAGGAAGACCAAGGAAAGTGTGGTTTGATCTTCTTCTATCATATGTATCAAGTTAATGATATTTTTAAAAAAGAAAATTTAATATGTCATAAAAATCGTTGGAGTTGTATGAGATGCATGGATGTAGATGCATGGATGCGAAAAATGTGTGTCGCGATAGGACAGTCTGACGCTCTGTCCTCTCTGCTTACCCCGACAGGGAAACGACGTAATGCTATGTATTATATTTATGTAATAATTATTTGGTGTCAACTAACATGTTTGTTTCTGACTTGTTACAGTGCGACAGGTGGCGCCGACAGCCGCCCTGTGTCGCCCTCCGGCACCCCCACTGAGGAGAACGCCGGTCAGATCGGAAACGGTGAGTCACATCATTCGTTCACTTCACCATCTCTCTATCCTCGACCACTTCCTCTTCCTGACCACTGTTCGCCTTCCTGCTTGTTTTCCGGACATCCTGTGGCAGAGTCTACTTATTCATCGAGAAATTCAGAACGGTCTTGAAATAATGATATCAAGTAGAAGCTTAGTAATGTGGGTTAATCTACGAATGCTGAAATTCTCCTGGGCTCTTCGCATTACTAACACCGTTGTTATTGAATTGATCTCCAAGACTCGAATTTATAGTCCAACCTAAATACTAATTTCTAACCTTCAAATTTCGTGATTTGTATTCAGAGTCTGATCAACAAACTTTAAAGATAGGCAATTAAACCACGGGACTCCCTTATTCAAGGAAACGGTGACAAATTTGTACGATATTTAATTTTTAAGTCTAATTTCTTCAGTAAAAAAAAGTTTAGATTTAGTATGTAGTGTTAAAGTCGCACTATGAATTCGGACTCAAATCTCGCATTTTTCTGACGTTCATCAAGAGGTAGAAACTGGAGTATCTTATGACGTATTGGCCCAAACTATACACGTATGACGCATTGTCTCAAACACGAGATGGTTTGTATGATCATAGTGGGAAAGATAGAAGGCAAGAAGTGTATAGAGAGGAAGATGTTATGGTTGAGGAAAATCTGGTAATGGGCCGGACTGAATGCTGAGGAGTTATTTCATGCAGCAATAATACCGGAGACAATTCGAGGACCTAATCAACGTGGCGGTCGTCAACCCTTAAATCGGGCATGAAACGGCAAAAAGGAGATAACTTGTGTATTGCTATTATTTTTTAATTGAATATCACCTCAATACAGCGCGAGTCTATTAAGGTAGCAGTTGCGGCCATTGTTTTGGGCATTTTTAAGCATTGTTGAAGCGAAATAACAAAGAAAGATTTATTTATTGTATGAGTGATTTAAAAAAAATCGAGTTCTCGGAAGTCAAATGATACATAGTTAGTTAATTAGGTTAAACTTAATTTATAAACAAACAAATGAATACTGTAAAAATGTAGGTGAATCATTTCATGAAGTGAGAAACAGTCTTGTTGGGGAAACTCTTCCCAACATGGCTGTTGGGAAGAATTTTCCCAACAACTGCTGTCATTTTACTATTTTGTTTCAGTGACCCACAAAGCCGTGGCTGGAGCTAAGTCCATCGGCAGTTTCCTGTACTCCGCTGTGAACAAGGCTGGTGCCAAGGTCAGCGAGGCTGGAGCCAAGATCAAGAAGACGGTGGAAGAAAACGTGAGTACCCTGACACTACAGTATTCGAAATATTTTTCTCTCTCTTTTGCGTCGTGATGTCAATGCTGAGGAATGTGACACACAGGAATTGCTGTGTGTCGTGCATATTTGTCTGCTGCTCCTTGGAGCTTGTGGCAAATCAAGCCTGTAACACTCTTCAGCTGGTCGCTAGATAACCTATAGATAACCTATACGCTGGAGCAACCAACTGAAACCAGCATCTTCTTCGACCCTTCATATTGCCAGTAATCATGAGTTTTTACTTTTCCTCTTTGCAAGAAATATGACCGAAGAATTGAAGAATACATCGAATTAATTTCTTCCATTATAGATGCATTAATTCATCGTTCTGTCCATAGGACACTCAGCAATCGCTTCCAACACCACACTTCAAATGAGTCCATCTTTGATCTTTTTCTGGCCTTTATTGTCAAAATCTCTTTAAACATATAGGAATATAGAGAAAATCGTTTTAAACAAGATAAAATGCTTTTGAATCACGATAAAGCAGATACCTCTTTTAGTTAAAAAATACTTCTTTTTCTATTGGCAATTAAAATATTGTAACGACCTCCGTGACTTAGTTATTAAGACGCATGTCTTGCATCCCGAGTTTTACGGGTTCAATTCCGCTTGTTCCCAATTTTGTTAAAAAAGGATTCCAATCTCATTTTCAAGTCTTTATTTTATTTATTTATTAACCCTTAGTTCAATAAACTGGGGGGAGCTTATTGCTAGATGGCAATCTTTTCCAACCAATCGGACAAAAGTAAATAAAGAATTTAAAATGAATTCGAATGATTATTAATTTAAAAAATAAATAACAATGAATGTTAGACATCATCAATCAAAAAAAAACGGAAGGGTGAAGAAAGAAAAATCATTCTAACATGCTAGATTTCTGACTTGAAATTACGTTAATCACTTTTTAAATTTTAAGGCCTGCGAAACATCTTTCTGGTTAGTTTAAAGAGAATTAACCCGCCAGGCTGTACTGTATACGACAAAAGTGATGTACAATATAATATTTATTTATTTGATCCACGGTTGATACCGATTTTAAAGATACATAATATCCAATTTTTTTTTGTCATGCAGTTATTAATTGACCAATGAAATCGGAGATTTTAACCAATGAAATATTATTAACCAATAAAGTTGATAAATATTCTAAAATACGAGTATATTGGAGGGGTTAAAAATATAAATTATATGGAAAAAAAAACATAATTTATAGTGGACGTTACTCGTTTTGTTCTCGAATTTGTTTAAACTATTGTTATTCCAGTGCGCTCCTCCGCAAGCTGTCTTGCACTTAGCAGCGATTACGTCTTCCTGGTTGCAGACTTCAACTTTGTGCAGAATATCACATGGCCATCATTCTTTCCGCAGACATTGTCTTGTATTTTTCGTGATGACGCCTTTGAGGAAATTAGGGGGTTCGATATAAAATAAGTGTAGATCAAGTGCAGGAGTGGCGTCCTCCTGAAAACTTCACCTGATGTTTCTTACCGAGTTGAGCACTCCATCCGCAATGATTTATAAGGTCTAATTTGTTGATGAAGGTATCCATTGCTTAAACCCAAGTTTCTTAAACGATACATACAATTTATCGCTTCATGGCAGTCGTTCACTTAAGTGATGATTTATTGAAAATTATGACTTTCCGATAAAGCTCGCTTAAATTGCTAGTGAACAGCTAGTTCGGATCTGGGATACGAGCTAATGAATAAAACCCGGATCGGGTACTCCCTGATCCGGGAGCTTTTAGTCCATAAACCGACGCTGCTTCTGGACTTAATGTACCAATTCTGTTTATGACTTGTTTTATGCGCCAACTCGAGGATTTTGCTAGAAATTTTCACCCAGACACGATTCTTACGAAAGATGGGGAGATTCGAAATAATTAGATTGTTTTCTGATCCTCGAATTCTTTCGCTTTGCAGTAATCATGGATCAAAGCCATTCTCTTATTTTATCTAATCGGCGCTTGTTTGAAAATGGAAAGTGGGCGATTAGAGCTCGGATCGAAAAGCATTTTATGCGATTTTGTATATTTACGAGAGAAAAAAATACCCGAATGATGGGAAATCAACGCGTAAAGAGAGAAACTACCGTAAATAATATCTAGCTACTAAAAAGTGTACTATAAAGGTTTCTGAATTATGATTTAGGACAGTACCTTTTATTTATTACATGGTTTAAAAAAATAGAAAAGTAAACAATACGGAATTCAAAGTAACACAGAAATTATTTTTATGTATCTTTTACGAAGAATGATACAATTTTAACCAGTTGTTATTGCTTGGGCTTTATAAAAGTTGAAGGTTTAAGTAAAAAAAACTACATAAAATGGCGTTGTGAAATAGTCACGTAATGGCTTACCACCACCAACGAGTGCGCGAAAAAGAGATGTTAAATTTTATGAATTTTGCGTTTGTCGCTCGTTTCCCATCCACCATATGAAACTGTTATTGCGGGGACACTCATAAATACGGTGTTTTTCTATCCATGAATATTGGATTTTATCTCCGCCGTGGAGTTTCTCGAAATTTTCCACCTCTAGCATCTATAGTTGAACTTTCACAGAAATATTAGTGCGACCTAGTCAAGGCTACTTAATTGTTATTTTTTTATATATGCAAATATTGGGTGGTTCGGAAAGTAATTTTGTATGTTTATTTCAAATATAAACGCAAGATTGCACCAAACGCACGTGCACGGTTATTTTAGATATTTTTTAGTATCTCTCGTTTCGTAGAACGCTGGTTATTATCTATCAAGGCTTTAATTTGGTCGTTATCAGTTGGTAATCGGACCATTAGAGCGGACACCATCTTCGAGTTTCGTATCACCATTATGGATTTTTTAACCATATTTGACACACACAACCGCTTACTGCTTCGTCAGCATGCACTGTACCATATATATATATATATATATATATATATATATATATATATATATATATATATATATATATATATATATATATATATATATATATATATATATATATATATATATATATATATATATATATATATATATATATATATATATATATATATATATATATATATATATATATATATATATATATATATATATATATATATATATATATATATATATATATATATATATATATATATATATATATATATATTTTTGGTTTGTGTCTGATTTTTTTGTTTTCGGGTAGTAAAAAAGCATCAAGAACCGAAAAAAACAACTTATTCCATCTTCAAAACAATGGTAAAAAAACTTCTCGAGCAATTTAGGTATACAATGGTCGAAAAAATGCGCGGAAACTATGACCTTTCAAATTAACGTATGTTTAGCACGTTTGGAATGAAGTTAGCAACGAAAATTTTGTCCTAACGGCATCTATCCAAGAAATACGTAACTTCTTTCCGGACAACTATATATTTTAGTAGTCATGGTAGACTCGCATATAAAGTGTTATTCTGTCTTTGAATTAAAGATCTTATTTGTGTGGTGGAGCGTTCCAAAGTGTACGACAAAATGTTCTGTATGAAAATAACAGCAAATATTGCTTATGCGCCGACTCCAAAATTTGGTTTTTACTTAATAATTAATTCCCTTTCTCTTATGTTATCTAACTCAGGGCAAACTTTTCTCCCTTTCTCTAATGTCCCTAACTGGAGTTAGCGGCTTAAAAACTGTTAAGAGGTTTTCTTATTTAGCCCTATCGGATTATTATCATCGTTCATTATTATTAGTTGTTGTGGCTCGATGGAGGGGGGACTTGTTTTTTGGTTATTGATATTCTGGTTTTTATTTTCTTTAATTTTACCTGCATTTATTTAGTAACGATTATAAGCTGCCCCTTCGCACATTCATAAAAAAAACCGAGCTTAAGTTGATATTTTATTACGGAACTTGGACTACGTTTTGTTATTTGAAGTGATGAGTCTTACAATCTTGTCAGATAGTAAAATACGAGTAAATAAAGGCGCTGCTGTCTCCGAATATCTAAAAGAGGTGGTCTAAAAAAATAAATCCATGAGAGTAGATAGTAAAATCAATAGTTACTAAGCATGTTTGAGGCCAATCAATACTTATAGAATAGAGAGAAGATAAATTTAAAAAAATGTTGTCTCATTACAGGTACAAAATTATGAATTCTTGCATTAGAATATGGGTTCATACTCGTATATGCCAGTTAGATAACAATCTCACTGAGTTTGTATTGTATCATCATAGATGGTAGCGATTAGATCTACGGCATATATTAGATCCTAACTGCTATCATAGTGATACGCTCGGAGGTCAAAGGACTCCTCATTTATGATAGTAGACATGATTGTACGGATGCATTAGAACAATGATTTATCAACTGTATGATGTGACTTAAGAATATCTATTTTACCATATACGAGTATAAACCGCTCATTCAAAACCTCCGTGGTCTACTTGGCAGAATGTTTGTCTTACATCTGGAGTTTTCAAGATCGGAAAAATAAATAAATATTTCCCGTCTTGTTAAAAAGAGAATATAGCGTGTTTTAAATTGCCGTCACATGCATATGAACCGCTAGTTATATGGTTATTCTAAAGGCTCTAAACCTAAAGGCTCGCTTAATAGGACTGAGGACAAAAAAAAACAAAAATCGATGACTTATATAGCGCTGTTTTTTAATATTGTATAATATTATAGGGATAAATTGCAGTGCGGTAACGTACTGGACTTTTGTGCGGAACGTCGCCGGTTCGAATCCCGCGCTGTGCTTCTCAAATGTCAGTCATTTTTTCTCCTAGTATTCGGGGGTATAAGCATACCTATGATTTTGGTCATAACTATTATTTTAAAAAGAGAAAAAAACATGCCGGTGTGTTTCGATCGTCTCACTTAGGTGTGTCATCGGATCCAGTTCAGCGGTGTGGCCGGTGAGTTTGCTGGTGAGCAACCGCTTACTCACTTAAAAAACTCCACGGCACAGTTTCGCGTTTCAATAGAATTAACGTTGTAATTGCGGCTGTATAAATTGTATTATTTCATCCAACAAAAAGTGAGACATTATTTGATTCGAAGGAAATGGAGCGTTGAATGTTCTATTACGTGGTGAGCAAGAAAGACAAACTAAGGAACGAGCATGTGAGAGGTACCCTGAAAGTTGTTTCGATCTCGCTGAAATTGAGAGAAGTAAATTTAGGTGGTATGGACATGTACAAAGGAAACCAGCTGAAATATATTTAAAATCAGACACCGGGAAGTAGAGAAACAGGTTGTCCAAAGAAGCGCAGCGCGGTAAGTCTATGATCAACCAAGACATGAACAATATGAATCCAACTCCGGAGATGATAATGGACAGAGCAAGATAAAGAGAGACGATCCGTCTCGACCCCAAATAAACTGAAAAATGCGAGAATTATGATAAGTATCCTTTACCGTGGTATTATGTTACACATACATCTTTTGTTTTTTTAGCTGTTGTTTTGTCTACCCGAGATATATTGGAAAACGTTCTAAGTGTCAATTTTCGTTGGACGTGGAAAAAGAAAAAAAAAAAACAAATTATCGTTTGAGAAATGCTGTTATTGGGAGTGCTTAACGGAGTGGTGAACGCTTGCAATTTTTCCGCTAAACGAAACTTTATGAGACGACGTAATAATTTTCGGCGATAAAATTCTTTCATTTGCACAACTCGGAGCGAAACGTTGTCGTTATGATAGTTAAAAAGCTGTCGTTCGATAAAGTAATATCTCAAATTTTCAATTGAATATTATTAATGAAATGTAGAAATGTCCAATCGTGGTTATGAAAAACATTTGATAAAAATATGAGGCAGAAAATAAGATTCTTGATATACAAGAACGTCAAAAAGCAAGTTATTTTGAGTTTTTTGTCAGTAATATTCTAGCTATCGCGGCTCGAAAGAAGCAGATTACTACATGAAATATTTGCAAGTATTTTTTAATTTGTGGAAAGATTAACTCAAATTTAATGGATATCTGCGTTAAGCTGTGAATTTTACAAATTATAGTATAGATATATTTAAAAAATTGGAATTATATGTAATTTTTTAATCGATTCTTATTTATTAATTCGTGTAGTATCCCTCAATGTATTCAAATTGATATTGTGAAGAGCGCTACCGGGAGACAATCTTATCTTTGATCCTAGTATTAAGCCTTAGGGCTAGGAACCACTGGAGTAGGCAAGTCTCACAGTTCGCCATCGCACGTATTTGAAATACTACAGCACGTGGACAGACATCACTCGGTCAGGTTTCACGCCTGCGAGTATTGTTGCAAGACGCTATTTATGATACCTTTTTTGGGAACCATCGGAAGTCGAACCCAAACTTCCGGATAGAAGACAGCGTCTTACCAACCAGGCCACGGAGGAGTTACTTATTTGTCTTTTTTAAGGACCTTCCCTATGAAATTGAACAGAATAATGTTACAATAGTTTTAACAGTCATACGTTTGTGATTTTCGTGGCCTAGCATAACTTGGATTTTTAATATAATTCATATATAAGTACTATCACGCCATTTTTCTCTAGAGTTAAACAGAGCGCACAAACATTCCTATCACGACATACTTTTTTGGTTTACCAAATCAATACATCTTCTCATGCAGTTCTTTCTATTTTTCTTACTCCTTATATTCTTGCTTGTAACATTTCATCTTTCGTCCAGCCGCAAATTTCTCGGTTGTCCTCGACTACGACTCTCACTCATGGTTGCATTGTAAATTTTCATTGGATTTCCATAAAGCCATCGGTTTAACAAGTCCAAACCATCATTACGCGTCCTTTTTAATTGTATCAGTTACTAATATCATGAAGATAAAAAAGCTTTTGAAATCTTCACGTAGCGAACAAATTTACGAATTTACAAAATACTCAAAACCATGGCATAAGCTGATTACTCCAGTACCGCATCTTGCCGGTCCAGAGAAACCCTTTTAAACCCCAATTTACATGTCGGACCCCTCTCGAGTCCCGGACAACTTTAAGAGGAGGGATAGCATTGCATAACCCCAGTCTGGTCATCAGTGGAGTGGGTGACCGAGGACCTTCGAGATTTTTGGTGATTTGTTGGGCCTAGAGCTCGGCCGTCACGCTGTTAGGGATTAAAAATTGTCAAGTGTTGTGGGGAAGATATTTAATCCACAAATAAATTGTTCAAATGGTTTGCGTTTAAATAATAGTAATTGATGTTTGAGTGGTATCAGTAATTAAATCGATTAATTAAAAAACGAAATAAGTTACGTTGTTGTCCTTGACAATTTATTAAAATCACAGAAGAAGAGGTATCAGGAATTTTTTTTTAAATTTTGGAATCTTTTTTAAAAATAAATAAAATACTTGACAACACGTTTTTCGGTTTTCAAAAAATATCTTTTTTATAATGATTTGTGACCCAATCAATATTCCTTAGTGACATTAATACACAAGTTTGGTAAATTCATGGATTTATTATAATTGTTATTATTTAAGGACGACCAGAAAGATGTTAAAGAGGTCTTAGGTGAAAACCATAACTCTTTATACAAATGTATTCCAATGGGGTTCGAACTCATAACCTCTGGTTTGAAAAACAAGGCCACGGAGGTCGTCGTTACACATAGCAAGAAGGAAAAGCGACATCATTAAGAGGTCGATTCCGATAAAAATATGAATGTGTGATGCTAGTAACATCGTGCATTTTTCAAAAGGTTCTATACAAAGCAAAATATCGTTTGCACTGGAGAATTTTTCTAGATGATTGTGGTAATAATAATCTTCAATACTGAGGAAACGACCCTGAAAAAGAATGAAAGGAAAATAATTAAACCGTAATGAAAATAAGGAAGTAAAGAGTTGAGATAATTTAATACTCTTCTAATGCTATTTCTTTAAATAAAAAAAAACATTTTTCCTTTAGAAGATCCCTTAATGTATGAGATGTTACAAAGTTAGGGGGTGATTAAAGTCAGCCAAAAAAGATTGTGTGCGAAGTATTGGATTTATTGCTTGAAAAGGGTAGAAATAACGGGAAAATATAGTCGGAGAAACAAGGCAAGAGCTGCCGTCAGTTTGTGGATCTGGCTCAAATCTTTACTGTACGAGTAGATGTTTATTATCAATGTAATTTATTTCATGATCGCTTTTCTTTCCACCATATAACGATATTATGTTTCCAAGGTAATCTTGCTGATTTTTTGACAAGCAAAAAACGGCCCTTCTGAAAGTCTCGTGATTCATCAGGGGAATTGCCAAGGAAGCACGGAAATATATTTACGAGTAATTTAAATTGATGGTCTTCTTTGGTTTGATAGCCAATGCTCGTAAAGTAGCAGATCCAACGTTTAATTTCGACATTTAGCAGAGCTATCGCGAGTACAGATTTCATACTACCTTGATCAAAAGGTTTTAGGACTTTATTCATAAAATCGAAAATACAAGTTTATTCATCTAAATCGATATGGTCCCCTTCAAAGTACTCCCCATCGACTGCAACGCACTGACGCCAGCGCTTGATCCAATCCTCGAAACACCGCTGGTACTCAATTTTCGGTATGTCCATCAGAGCCGTCTTCGATTTTTTCATGACATCCTCTCGGGTGCTGTAACGCGTTCCGGGAAGCGGTTTTTAAAGTCGGTTGAACAGGAAAAAGGCGCAGGGAGCCAGATCGGGTGAATTCGAAGGCTGCTGGATAGTAATTGTATTGTTTTTGGTCAAAAACTCACGGAAATCATGTCTTTCGTGATTTCAACGCGGTCCTTTTTTTGCATGAAATTGAGGTCTTTCGGCACCAGTTTTGCAGCGACACGTCTGAGGCCCAAATCACTAACCAAAATGTCTTGAGCGGATCCATAAGCGATGTTCATGTCCTTGCCAGCTCTCTAATGGTCAATTTGCGGTTTTCGGCCAACATTTCTTTGATTTTATCGATGTTTTCATCGGTTTTCGACTGCCACTGCGTTCGTCATTCTCGACCGACTCACGACCACTTCTGAAGCGTTCGTGCCACCGAAAAACACTTATCCAACATTTCCAAGGTCTGCGGACCGTTAAATCCGTTTTTCACGCAAACTCGTTGATGCACAGTTGATGCCATTTTCAAACTTGTAAAAAATCGAAAACACGCACAAAGGTAGATGTACTCAGTACTGCGTAACTTTTACAAATGTCAAGCTATGACTCTGAAATTTGGAGGGAAGTGTCAATGATAGATGTGGTAACCTAACAAAAAAAAATAATTCCAATCGGGTGACTGACAGCGCCACACGGTGGCCGGTCCTAAAACTTTTTGGTCAAGGTAGTATATGTACAATAGTGCTTAAGAGGCCGTTACATATTTTCTATCTAGTATTACTCGTAAAGAGAAATAACTAAAACGCAGTTTAGAGATAATAAATAATTCTTGTTAATCGTGTTGCTTATGCCAGTATCGTGCTTCCTTGATGATCTGGAAGTAAGCGGATGATTCCTTTCCACTCCTGGTCCTGAGCCATAATGAATATAGCACTCAATGAGAAACTAGTCATTTCTATGATTTGGTCTATGCACCTTGCTGGAGACCGTCGTCATTCGAGTTACTATCAGCTTTTCCAAACCGTCTTGACTCTTCTAGCGACATGTCCAAAGTACTACAGTATTCTCTTCACGCATGTTGTTGATAGCTTTTTTTTGAGTTGTAGTTCCTGGATGATGGGCATGTTGGTGCGTCTTGCAATCCATTAGATGCGAAGCATTTAGTGCTAACACTATATTTTGAAAACATCCAACATTTTTTTTTCTTAGCGTGTTTCCCCTCTATCAAGTATAATGAAACAAACCAAAGTTCTCACTTGATGAATTTCGGTGTTGATAATTATAGACCGATTTTTCGATATCTTGGTAAGTTTGCCCATTGCAGATTTTGCCGTACCAATAAATATTTAAAAAAATCTATTATAAAAAAAATCAATGACTGATTTGAAATAACCTTCAATCGTTGTATTTATTACGAACCTTTTGATAACAACACTTCAGTTATTGTTCTTCATAGTTTTATGAAATTGATTTTGATGTTCTAGGGTTGGAAGTGTTGGTCATCAGTTAATTTCTGTTTCCAAGGGGCGCCCAGCTGTGATGTGTTTTGTTTTGATTTCATATCGTATTGTTTATGACTATGCTCTGGGCAATACCTGATTGATGGGAATGATAGGGCAATTTCTATTCCCTCTTTCTGGAAACACGTGCTTTAATTAACGGTCTCGACACGGAAATTAATTAATGATTTTTATACATTTTTAATAAAATAAATAGAACATGTTTTTTATAGTTTGTATTCATCACTGTTTTATTTGAGTTCACTACCAGTTTCAAAGACCTCCGTCTTCCTCGTCAGGAGAAGATGAACTCAATTATGTCTAAAATATATTTTTTCTAATTGTAATAGGTGCAGGAGAGGGGGAGGAGAGTAGTAGCTAATAAGGGCAAAATAGTACGTAGGCGTCAAAAGAATGGTTTTGAACGGGAAACATACTAAGCAGAGGGCTATTGGCTTTGTTGTTTATAATTTTGAGACTTAATTTAACGCTTTAATGATTTTTTCTCAGATTTGCCTATTTCTTTTTAATACTGGGCCAAGTTTGTATTCATTTTGTCTTCCATGGCAATATTTTTATTTAATCCATTGGAAAATGATTAAAAGGTGTATGTTGGTGAATGACATCATGTACGAATAAGATTACATGTCGACTTCAAGTTGCTGTAAGTTTAGCATTATGCTCGCTCTTTGCCAAAGTTGATCACTTTTCAACGAGTTGTTGTAAGGGTGGCGAGCTTTACACGTTTACATGAGCTTGTACATTTAACATGTGATTTATTAAAGGTAATACCCACCTGTCACGCCATCAGGGACAGAACGCACGGAAGGTTAACATGAATGGGGGCAGACTAGTTCACATACTCCCACAGGAATTGTTGACGCAATGTAGACTGAGGCGTATACATAAAGACTTGCGAAGCACGTTGGAAGTATCAGTAAGAATATGGTAGAGATTTTTTTCGATAGTGTGCTAGTAACATGGTTATTTAACCCTGAGAGCGCTACGAGAAAAAAATATAATTGTCTATCTAGTGCTGAGATATATTTACGATTCGGACGTTCGTGATAAATATTTATTTTAAACAACAAAAAAACAAAAAACAAATATTTTTACAACATAAATACATTTTAGAATATGTACCCTTGTATTCTAAATGAATGATATTCATTTAGAATACAAGGGTAGAACAAATTTCTTCCACTGCTATAGCAGTGCGCCGATCTCTCAGGGTTAAATAATAAATCCAGTCGAAATAAGATCAGAGAATGAATATTGTAAATTCCTAAGTCATTGAAAAGTTTGAAAGTAAATCAAATGCGATATATGGATGAGAAATGAAAGATTCAAGTAAGTTAGGGAATTCTGTTATTTGGGTGATATCTTCTCAGATGATGACAGAGTTACGAGTTGAACGGCGTTTACTGATAGGAAACAAAATCAACATAGTCGTAAACATACGAGTCTAGTATATACTCGAACCGGACGGTATCAAGATCTGTTAAGATGTACGCAATATTATTTTAGTACCAGTTTTCATGATGGGGCGTGAAACGTGGTCATGGAAAAATATTGAAAGGAGCCGAATAAGTTTTGTAGAAATGTGTGCATGAGGAATAATACACGGGCTGATAATATACGATAGAATACGAAATTAAGAAATACTGAAAGGGGGCGAATACATTCTATAGCAACGCGTGGACTAAGAAGAGTACACGGGGTTATAATATACGATAGATAGAATACAGCATTCAATTATTAAGGGGTTTGAGTTTTCTTTTATTAAATACAGGCTTACTTAGTGAGCCTGTATTTAATAAAAGAAAACTCATTTAAATACTCTTTAACTTAATGGGATTGTGGTGGGATTTTTATACTTGAGATTTCTGATTATTAATACTACTTTATTTTATACTTACGATTTTTATAGTTAATTTCTTTAATTTTTTTTTATTATTTGTATTATGTAAACTACCTGTCTTAGAACGGGTATACGCCTAGCTAGGCATCAGAGTGCTTTGCATATTTAATTGTAAAAAAATAAAGTATGAATATATACAAACAATTAAAAGTGTTTCTGTTTGGTTAAAAGTTCGTCTATAAATTAATTGTTATGTTTCGATATGTGGTAGTGTGTCTAATACGTACGACGATGGAAAGTAAATTATATGTATACTCCAATAGTTCTCAGCTCGTCTAAGACAATACTGTCCCTTAGCCACGCTCTTTATTATGTTCGGGCATCAATGAATATATTTTGGGCAGTTCAACATGGATGAATTAACGCAATCTCGTTATGATAAAATCCGGTGATTCAAAATTAATACAAACTCGACCGTAGCTCGCCCAATACGATACATTCCAGCTTACTATCCACAAAATACCGAACCAAATCCTTCAAGTCTTCTCACTTGATCCGAAGACGCTCCATCAACTTTAGCAAAAGAAACTTTGTTCGTTCAATCAAAGATTAACTTTTTTAAAGTAAAGTTTGATTTAAGAAAAACATCATCCACATAAATCAGTCAGTCGCCTATTCGATAAGGAGTCGACATCCGGGACTGGAACTCCAGCGTTTTCATTATCACACCAGTACATTATCACACCAATACATTATCACACCAGTACATTATCACACCAGTACTTTATCACACCAGTACATTATATTATGTTAAATAAGGAAACTTATGGTATCTTAATTTTTGCAGAAATTTACATCACAACTTTCTTTCTCATGTTTCGCGTCAATCGTTTCTACCATATGTATATCCCGCAATGCCTTTAATATCTGTCTACCGACTCTTCAGGTTTCCAACAATTCTTTATCCGATCTTGGGTCGCAACTCGGGTAATCTCTTGACTTTAAAGCTTCAAATTAAATGGCACCTTTGGTAAATCAGGGAGGTTATCGCGTATTCTATGAAAGAAATCAGTTCTTTGCGGACGAAATGAATACAAAAAGTCACTGTGTGACAAATTGAAATCGTTGTAATTTATTTTTATCAAACACTGTTTATTCCACTTTTTTGTGGCGGTATAACCCTACCGGTTTCAAGGCTTTCACCTCATCTTCAGGAGAGTGCAAACAAGACTAAATGCTGTTCGAACTGGTACCGATATACACGCTTCAACGGTTGGGGGCTGAGGGATGAGGGAGGCATGGGACAATTTCGGCCAAGAGCGGAGAGATTTTTGGGAAATAACTGTTCAACAGATGTTCGGATCGGTGTACTGACTTAGAAATTTCTAGGGCCTCTAATCTGTCCAATTTATTTCCGTTACTACTGATATGTAAGAATTTGGCATCAATCTATGAGGCTTCCAGGATAGCCATTATTTGTAGCAATTTTCTTGATGGTTATTAATTCCTTTTGAAAATTGTCGTCGGTTAATGGGACACTGAGCAACTGTATGCTTCATAGATTCAAATCTTCAAATCCGCCTTAACAAATCCTCTAATTTATTCTGAAATGGCTAATCATTGTCACCGTGAAAACCATACTTTTTCTATCGATGATGCCAAATTCTTAAATATCAGTAGTAACGGAAATAAATTGGACAGATTAGAGGCCCTAGAAATTTCTAAGTCAGTACACCGATCCGAACATCTGTTGAACAGTTATTTCCCAAAAATGTCTCCGCTTTTGGCCGAAATTGTCCCATGCCTCCCTCATCCCTCAGCCCCCAACCGTTGAAGCGTGTATATCGGTACCAGTTCGAACAGCATTTAGTCTTGTTTGCGCTCTCCTGAAGATGAGGTGAAAGCCTTGAAACCGGTAGGGTTATACCGTCACAAAAAAGTGGAATAAACAGTGTTTGATAAAAATAAATTACAATGTCTTTAAACCTCCACAACGTTAATGCCTTAACTACGAGTATAAACAACAAATTGAAATCAATTGTTTTGCTTTTAGCCTGTTTGTATTGGCGAGTTTCAACAAAGTGGCATTGTGTTACGTATATAAAATGTATTTTCTTTGATTGTAATACAAATTATTTTCGGGATTCCACTTATACGAGGTTATTAGTAGAATTTAGAAAATAAATTTAATATTTTCAAATATGTTTTTCTAAAAATATTCAGATGCGGAGAAATACCCAATATAATGGCCGCCTTCTTATTATTACATTCAACTTATTTTAATTAAAATTATAAGGGTAGGTTCATTTTCCTAGTTAGGGCTCCCTTGAGGAGATTCTGCTCTCTAAATTATGCTGTATAAATTGTTTTTTTTTCATTATTATTGCAGCTCCAATTTCGCGCTCTTAAACTTAGTTCATCGTTACGAAGAGTAAACATTTTTTAGTTTGCCTGACAAAAAGCTCGGTAAAGATAGATATTCAAAATTCACCATAATACCATCGTGTTGTTAGAATATACAAAGTAAATTTTATCATCATTATGGAGTTTTACAAAGGAAATATCGAAATCTTTAAAAATTATTACGATATGAAATGTTTTATAATGTAGAAAGAAGGAAAAGAAAGAAGATAACTTTTAAGAGTTGTATGAGAAGGTGTATGGATGTGGAAGAGGTAAAATACGTGTGTCGAGATAGGAAAGTCTGGCGCTCTGTCCTCTCTGTCTACCCCAGCAGGGAAACGGTGTGATGGTATGTATTATAATGTCTAAAACGTAATATTTTATTTCAATCTGGATAATCTGAGTTGAATAACAACTCTTACATGTTGATAGTTATGGTTGATCTGAGACTACACTTGTATCTTTCGGTTTCTCGCACTCAAAATATTAAAAATTATATATTTTTACTTTTACAAATATTCAAAGTACTTCCCTGCCTTACAAGACGTGTGCCCTTCCTTAGGCATGTAGCTTTTACAAAACAAAAGAAGAAAAAAAACAATGAAACATATTATAGAATATTTATAAGTATAAAAAATCCCACCATAATAACTCCAAAAAGACCAATGACATTAACATTCAGAATATTGAACAATAAATGACTTTGTTATTCCGCTAATTAGTGGATGTGGAGTTTCACAAAGTTAAAACCGAAACATTTAATAAAAAAATAGAAATATTAATTTTACGAAGGATCATTCACTGATTTAAAGATAGTAAAATAGCACTTACAAGTATAATTCCACAAAAATAAAGCCATAGGAAATTTCGCCTGAAATACGAGTACTTCTCCATTGCATGATTTTGATCGAATTCGAGTTTTCATCTTGTGTTGGCGTTATCTCTTAGTAAATTTGGTTTGATCAACCATTTTTAATATCAGTTTAATATTTATCGCATATTTTAATATCTCTTATGGCTTCAGGTAATGTACGAGATTAAATAATTTAGGAGCCAAGTAGACGGAACTTCACTGTCTAAAGGACGTTCGCATATATGGTATATTTCTTAATCTTATTTTGATAAATGGCCGTTTCAACATTACAATCTTTTATGAATACACACAGAAGAAGATTTTGGTATAAACTTTTTAACAATACATCACTGCAGCCTGACGGAAGACCAAATCACGGTTTGTTCTTCGTTGATAGCTGAAATATTATGAAACAGTGTGGCGTATGAGTTCGCATGTTAATGAAATATTTATCAAGCAATGCGAATAATAAATTGACCCATATAATCAACCTCTTTATATTGTCTACCACTTTTGGTAAACCCTTTGAGATTAAATGTACTTTCTACTGTTTCAACTACGGCCCACATGATTGTCTGCGGTCTCGAAAATTTCCCAGACCTCAGCAACCCTTGAAAATATTCTAATATGACAAAAATATGAAATGGGTTTAAGCATGAACCCGAATTTAACCATAAGGATGTGAACTCGTTGACAATGTGGGTGAAAAATAAAAGAAGAACCTACCTGGAATTGTGGTGCTCCGGATTAGACCATGCAACATGTCAATAAGTGTCCGGTATTTCTCAAATGTGGAGCTTCATTAGGCAATACCAACTGGTAATGGATTCTAAAGTCTTATTGTATTATATTACAATTTTGTTTTATAGAGTAGGTACAACCTGGCAGAATTATGCCACGTGGCAATCTTTTCCGACCAACCAAGGATGCTAAAGAGCCCTTAAGTGATTGGAATCCGTTTTGAAAATATCTGAGTTCCAATGGGAATCGAAACCGCAACCCCCGGGCTGGAGGATAGGCGTTTTACCAACTAGTCCACCGAGGTCTTCTGGATTTGGTCGTTGGATGATCTGAATATTTGTATTTTATACGAACGAACAAACATTTTATTACGATGATTCGCATTTGATGTAAAAAATCATGTCAAGTGTTTTGATCATAAATTCCAGGAATTGTGGCATTTTGACAAGTTTATGAGAGAAAAACAGTTTTATTAATATTCGTAGATTTTTTGGAGGCTTTCAGTAATCAAATGCCCGTTTGCTACATGCACAGAGCCTTTTGAGGAGTGGCTAATGCGGATTATTGATTTAAAATTTTGGCACAGAAACAGCCTGTTCTTGGAAATTTGGACTTTGTTTTGGGAAAACAGACCAATAAATAGACCGAAATAATGGAAGTGGGTAAAACCTGCGCACCCGACAGGGTTTGCCTTAATTGATTTTTTTTGTTGTGTTGCGCATGAAATATGATCCAGAAAGACTGAATTTATTTGTCTAAGATTATTATTTTATTTATCAAATAGAGCATTTATCCATAAAAATAGTGAAGATATTTGTCTGAAATTGTATTATTCATGAAATGAAGCATTTATCTATAAAAATAGTAAAGATATTTATATAAAATTATTTACGAAATGGAACATTTACGAGTATGTATAAAAATAGTGAAGATGTTTGTCTTCAATTAATGTCTTATTTATGAAATATAGCATTTACACAAAAAAAGTGAAGATATTTGTCTAAATTAGTAGTTTTAATGTCAAATAATTTTATTGTTTTGGGGTAAGCTGTTGATTTATATTTAGAAACTATAATAAATATTCGGCGCTGTTTCGTTACTTTAAGAGACCTAGAATTAGTATGAGATAGCTACCATAAAGCGCCTTAAACCAGTCAGGGACCCGCTCGGAACCGATCCCTTAACATTAGAATACTAAATGAGAAGTCTAATAATATGCTCGTGACGACGACCTCCATGGCCTTGTTGGTAAGATGCTTGACTTCCACCCGGGGGTTTCGGGCTCGATTTCCGACGGTACCGAAAAAAAGTTTTAATCTGGTAAAAGGGTTAATCAGGATAACAGTACTCAGACGAGTACACGTGCGAGGGTTCTCTTTTCACGTGCGGTAGTGTTGCCCGTACGTGCATTGACGAGTTGTGAGTTATGTGCCTACTCCTAAACCCGGGACTGAAGACAAAAGTGTCTCCCGGCCACACTTTAATATGTAAGAATCACCAATTCGGATGTGATGAAGGGTACTGTACAAAATAAATTAGATCTTGGTGCTAAGGGATAAATTCAATTTCTTAATTTCGTCATTATTACTTCGACTTTCTTTTTTTCTATTAAAAAGTTTTCCATTGACATATTTCTTCTCTATTTTTACGTTCATTTCCTGTAGAGAATGTTAGGTGTTTTCTTGACAATTTCTCTAACTGCTCGATACTAACCAGTTTTTCAATGTGATTATCAATGATCTACTTTTCAGTGTGATTATCTATTCGACTAAATAGAGGAAACAAATCTTCGCTTCATTCTATCCTGGCACACATCTTTGGCTTCTACCACACCCATACGTATCATTGTGCATACTATCCTATTATAAAGGCGTTTTACTGTTTTAGAATTTGATTCATTTGGTTGTGTCGTGCTTTTCCAGATAGTCCCATACTTCTGATACCTTCTGCACTACTTTTATAGATTTTTTGTACATTTTTCGTCATTCTATGATATATTTCTATGTGGGGTTATCCATCATGTGAAATTCTCGTGTTTGTTTTTTGTACATAAAACGCTTTGATAATTCATTCAAGTAAAAAACACGACGTTCTTGTCCTACTTGCTAAGACACCTATCTTTTGATCCGGGAGTTACGGAGTCGATTTTCGTTGGCACCCAAATTTTTCAAAAGGATAGCAGTTTGGTTTTCACTTGAGGTTCTATAACATCTTTCTGGTTGATTGGAAGGGATTTTAATATGGTAAATAGCCCGCCAGGTTGTACTGTATGTATGCAGTGTAGTCAAGTAATATAAGAAAAGTGACCTTGAACATTAAATGAAAAACACTGAAAAATTACAAAGATTTATTTTTTAATTATATTATTAATTGTATTTATATATTTTTAAATCAGATTTCAATATATGGTATAAGGCTTTGAATATAATTAAATTATTTTCTGTAATTTTTTATAATAGTTGAGCACATTTTTGTTCAATTGATTTGACTAACCACTGCATAATATCCACTTTCACAAAATATGAAATAATTCCATACATATTATATTCTAACCTACAAAATTCAATGGATTTGGAATCTCCCTTGACTCAGTCAGTAGTTAGCCACCTTGTCGTATTAAACGCGAGAAGGGGAGACTGAGCGAAAGTGGGTCACCAGGTCGCTCGGGCCGGATCCGAAATATGAGCGTAATGGTACACATCGATCCTCGCGGTATGAATCGTAAGTGACCTGTTTTACTCGGCCGCTTATTGGACACCAGTCACGTAGACTTTTTCACCAGGCATAAGTTATGAAAATCTAGGCGACCTCCCTCCCAGCTTTGACCCTCAGTGATTTTCTTTATTCTTTATTTCGAGGTGTTGATCGAAAAATTTAATCCTATGAAAGCTAACCAGAGAAATTGTTTTTCTTTAATAACGTTTAACTGGGGTAGTAGTGTTAAGTCCAAAGTAATTATTATAACGTAATAATCTAGAAAAAAAGATTTATCAGTCTACGATGTTTTGTTATTGTGACGCATAATCTAGAATATAATATTTATCAGTTTATGTTATTATATGACGTAATAATGTACAAAAAGTATTTGTCAGTCTATTTAATTATTATTATATAATAATCTAGAAAAAAGAGTTTCTTAGCCTGTGCCATTATTATGGCGTTTACTCTAGAAAAAATATTTATTGGCCTGTCGTTATTATGACGCAATAGTTTAGAAAACAAGATTTATGAACTTGTCATTATAGTGTAATAATAAATAAAAAAAGGATTTATCATTGTCTATAAGAAATCATCTTCATCTCATTAATGTTGATGATTTCTAGAAAAATGAAAATATGAGAACTTCAGATACTTACGAGAATGGCTGACTTACCAGATTTGACTGTCGTGTGTTGTACTGGTCCGAATATTGTAACGAATCACCCAATTGTGGTACTAAAATTACGACGAATCACCTTTTGAAACAATGTCCCTCCCACACATAAAATTGACACCTTTTGTCAACACTGGTGGACACTAGTATGGTAGAAAATGGAGGGTGTTTTCGATTAAAGATTGATAGTTCCGTGTAATATCAAACAAATGATTAACAGAAAGGTTATTTTGTTTCTTTATACTGCTCGTATACTTAGTTCATTATGTGTTACTTTCAAATATGCGTATTCGAAGCAATAACATAAATTACCTACCGCCCATGTGTTACAGCTGTTGGGAGAGTAATAAAAACGCCTTGAAAGGAAATTCCTGTAAAATTTTCTATGAAAACGTTTTGTATGAATAAGTGTTTGGAAAGTGCCCGGTAACAAATACCTTTTTCACGAAATATACCTTAAATTACAAATTTCGCCCTGAAACGCTGTTTTTTATTACAACCATTTCAAATTATTTTACAGTTTTTCTGTTCAAACCAATCGACGAGTATATTTTCAATTTTAAGCAGCATAATTTATTAGCGCAATGATTTTTTTTCCATAAATTACTATTATTAGGTGTTAACATATAGTAAGTTGTGTCCGTTTTAAAATTGAGCACCAAGATATTGTGATTGCTTTTACGTTACATATATTATTTTATTTGATTACATACATGTTCATAACTTTAAAATGCCTAAATATGAACACTTGATTATTTTATACAGATTGTGGATATGTTTTTATTTCAGTTCTTTGAAATTTCAATTACGAATTATTTCAATGCCATTCATCGCGAGTTATTTCATGTTTTTTTCTGTAATGGTATGATAAAGGTTTTGTTATGTTATGTAGGTTTTTATGTTATGTTACGAGGTATGACGTATTCAGTATTTTTAAAATTCAATACACTAATGTCCGAGCTAAAAAAATCAAATATGACTGAAAGCCAGAGGGCACGAAACAATTTTACTTTTAATTTATTTTGAATTCCAACACAATTGTGTGTCAAAAATGGCGTAATACATCGTACTTTTTTTTCGTCCAAGAATCATTCAAGCATGCCGTAAATATAAATATTGTTTAGCATACAAGCCAAAAAAAAACATTTATTGTCTATAATGGAAACTTTTTGTTTGATTTCTCAGTTGTCTCTTGTCTGTCTGGACGTTTTGTTATAATAAATCACCAGATTATGAAGACTTTTGAGTTTTTTAATTAATAAAGCAAAGTGTTCATTTACTAGATTTTTTGGAATTAAAAAAATAGTGAAATCATGTGTAAACGCGTTTGACTAATTGGATAATCACTGGAGACCGGAGTTTACAATACTTGGCTGGTTCTACAGCTTGGGGCTAGAACCAATCTAGTGCCAGTGTCTTTTTAGACAGCTTCAATTTCATTGTTTGATCGCATACATAAAAGGAATAAGGGTTTGCTCTAAAAATATTCAACGTGTCATGCACTTTATTGATCGTGTATTATAAGCTTAAGATACAATTCATGCAGTGAGACTCTGGAATCAGTTACAAACCAATATAAGACTCGCTCCGTCCTTGGCATGCTTTAAAAAGCGACTGAAAAAACTCTTAATTTCTAGTCAGTAAAATAACGTGTTTCATTCCTGATTTTTTTTCCTTTCCTTTCCTATCCACTATCCCTTCCTTTCCTTTTGCTTGATGATATCTCGCTTTATATGATAAATAATGTTCGGCAGATTGTCCGTCTTTGTGGGGTTCGAGGGTATATGCTCACGTATGTGTTTATGGATTTCGTGGGGATGGATAGTCATTTGAATGATTTATGCGACCATGTAACTTGCTTCTTTTACTTTTGTCTGGTTGGTTGGAAGAGATTGCCGCCTGGAAATAAGCCTGCCAGATTGTATTTGCAATAAAAGTGTTAAATAAATATATAAATTCATCTGTAATGGACACCCACCCTGACATCTAACTTGCCATCGTTCTCACTATTCTTACGTAATATTTTAATTTTAAATATCTACATTTTATTGCATTTGATCATTATAGATTAACTATTCTTCTATTTCTTTCGTTTTAAATTTTTCGCGGCGTCTGTTAATTTTGTAAAGCTTATGGTGGCGCCCTCCGTGGTCCAATAAGTACAACGCTCGACTTTCAACCCGGGGGTTACGGGTTCTATTATATATGGTATCCGAAAAAAAAAGGGTCACAGTCTGGTAAAACAGTTCGTCTGTTTACAAAACTTGCGTACGCTAGACGTTTGCAAGTATTATTGCATCCTCGTGTGCGTTAGTATTGCCAAATGCGATGACGAACTTTGAGATCCGTGCAGTGGTTCTAAAACTCGTCGATTGTTTGGCCCAAAGATAATGTTGTCTCCCGACCATGCTCGTTTATGTATCTAAATCACCAGTTAAGGTATGTTGAAGGGTACTAGACGAACGAAAAAAAAATCCAAATAAAAAAAATCCCAATGAATTATACCATTGTATTTTTATCGCAGTCCGTAAGCATTCTACATGATTAAAGTAGCAGATTTATCTTTACTATTTTCCGTCAAGAGATGGGTTTGAAAGCCCCGCTTGGTTAATTAACAGTATATATTCTTATAACTTTGTTTATAATTCTAATTCTTGAACGTAGTCCTTCGTGAAAAAATGCCTATTTAAATATATAAAATATTGTGGGTACACCTATACAAGAGGATGTATTACAGAATATGAAGTGAAAGTAAGTTGAAGTGAAGAGAAATATTTGAGAATGAATGTCGTCATATCTAAGGTCATAATGAAAGAAAAGGGTGAAAATAAAAGTAAACACGATATAAGGGGGAGTAGTGAAAGATTAACGCGAGTTGAGGTCTTCTGCTATCTAGGTGGTATTTTCTCGGATGATGGAAGAGTGACGAATGATATCGAATGGCGTGTAGCGATAGGAAATAAAGTCAATGGGGCACTGAAACATACATACTCGAACCGGACAGTATCAAAATCTGCTAAGATAATAATCCACAACAATGTTTAAGTACCGACTTTGATGTATTGGAGTGAAACGTGGACGTGGAAAAATACTTAAAGGACCCGAATAAATGCTTTAGAAATGTGTGCATTGAGTCGAATATGTGAGGTGACAATATATGACAGAATACGGAATGAAGTGATTAGGGATGAATGTGAACTTTAGGTTGATGGATTGAATAAAATGTAGAAGAGCACTCTGGAAATGTTTCGGTACGTAGAACGAATGAATGAAGAAAGACTAACAAAACAAACAATTATACAGTACAAATGTGAGAGGAAGTCATGGTAGCGGAATACTAAGGACAGTGTGGTTGGATCAAGTGAATGATATTTTGAATGAAGAAAATGTAACAAGTAAAAAAAATCGTAGGAGTTGTATGAGAAGGTGTATGGATATAGAAGAGGCGTAATATGTGTCATGATTGGATAAACTGGCGCTTGTGCTCTGCCTAGTCCAACGGGGAAGCGGCTTGATGGTATGCATGCATGCATGCCCATATATTATCTGAAAAGTAATATAGTAATATACTACAATATAATATTAGGTTTATCATTTTTGGAAAAAAATAAGAGATTAGTATCGGTCTTTGGAATTAGGCATTTTCTTTAAAAATACGCAATTTACCTCTCTATTTGAAGGCTTCGAATTTCAGTTATTTTTTGTGCTGATGCATGAAATATATTTACGCTAATTAATGTATGTATGCCATTTATTCATTGTAATTTTTCCAATCACATTTCTAAGTAAGTATTTTCGGTGCAAGTAACTAAGCCACTCTAAAATATCATGGAAATAATTAGGTAAATTCGCTTGATACACCTCAACTAGGCGGTTTACACTAAAACCCTGGCAATTTTAGTCTAGCACGTTTCTTAGATTGCACATTTCCGACACATCGTTTTGTCATGAATGACCAGTCTGGGTGTTAGACATCATAAGACACATAAATAGAACTCTACCGCATTACGACTCATTATCAGTGAAGTTCATTTAAGAGCAGAGCTATTTGGCACACAAATCAATAAAAAAAATCCAACTTCAATCTGTAACTTCACAGTATAAAAACCAAGAAAACGAATTCTTGCAACTTGTTAATCTGCAACTGTTGTAGCCCGACATACTCTCCATTGCAGTCTACAGACGACTGCACATACTAGAAAAAAATGTAGCTGCGGATATTAGATTGGGACTACCCTGCGTGTGTACATGTTGGGGAAACATATTTAGTAAGAAAACACACAAAACCTACGCATTCGGCTTTGGGAGGAGTGTAGTTTATGTGTGTAGTGTTCGTATATATAAACTCGTATATAGCCATAAATTGTGATAAGACCTCCTAAAAAGGGCCTAGATAAGTGGCAGAAATATAAGAGACCACATAATTGTATATATTGGAAGTTTTTTGTAGTGCCTACTCAGAGAACGCTTAGTGACAACTGATTTACATCTGAATCAATAATGAGCAGTTGGAATTTTTATAATTAAACACGAAAACTTATATTGAAAAATATTGTTAATCCTTTAATTTACTGTAATTTCAAGTTTGATGATCAGGTAGGTTTCCGGTCCCAAATTTCATCATGTTCTACTGTGTAGTATTATACGGTTTGATTATTGTCAAAGAGATTCCTCAAACAATTTCCATAGCTTTTGACTGTAGATTGAACTGGAGAACAACTTGCCGGATACTGTCGGATGTCTTTAATTAGAATTGTGCTTTGAGTGGAGACTATACGGAGCGTTGATACTATTTCAGTGGTAGAGGAATTTGTCAAATCAGAAAATGAAATGTGTAACACACGTTTGCCTTACAGGAGTTGAATAAACTTGTGCGAATAATTCATGTTCAAAACTTATACTTTGGACTTTGTCGTGTCCTTTGATGATTTGCTTTGGTCTTAAGATAACGGTAGGGATTAACACATCTCGCTTCAGATGAGTGTACAACTCATGTACAGCTTTAGTTTCTCTGATGATTTTTCTGCAAGCCGATCGGTCACTACTTGTCTCCTTCCAACTGTGCTCTAGTCCCAGCCTTCTATGAGTTTGTTGCACATTATCAAAAAGCCCTTGCTCTCTCAGTCAAGTGAAATCTTCCGCGTTGTTTAGTCTTAAAATGATGTTTGCTGACCGTGTTGATTGATTCCTTTTATTTATTTGTAAAAAATATACTTGTCTACCAAAGCGAGAAATGCTCTACCACTTGTCTCAGATTGACAACGGATGGAGCCTCATCTGTTGAGACTGAATCATGTGAACAGCGTCATGCATATAATGTAACGAATATCTACAAATATGTTCGAAGATTTTCGTTTCTACTGGTTTAAATAGTTTTCGCAGTTGTTGCTGTGTTGGGTTGACTTAAATTATGACAAGCAGATGGCTAAGTGGGTGCTTCTTGCGTGTTTACTATATTTGATAATGTTTTTTTGACATAGTCCTGAGGATGAAGGTTGCAATGCTATCGAAACGTCGGCCAACTCAACACGGCAACAACATCAAAAAACATTTTTAATCAATATTTACAGAGTTTCGAAAAATCGAGGGATAATTGATGATTTTATTATTTAATTTTTTTTGTAAACGTATCTTGTTTTGCCTTATATATGGTACATACGATCATCTGATGCTCATCGAATTCAGCCAGTCCAATAATAAATTCAAATGAAAAAAAATGAGGGCGCGACGGGAATACAAACTGAAATGCTAGAATTCAAAGCAAGCACTATAAACACCGGCAACTAAAGTCGGAAATATCGTTCATGTGCGTTTTTTTGAGATTAAACCAATACTATCGAGTCGAGAGTAATATCGGGCCCCAAAGGATGGGTTATTCCTGTAGAGCCTGAACTA
Source organism: Odontocerum albicorne (assembly GCA_949825065.1). NCBI lineage: Eukaryota > Metazoa > Arthropoda > Insecta > Trichoptera > Odontoceridae > Odontocerum > Odontocerum albicorne. The sequence continues at coordinate 23,704,832 of OX463849.1, read as the reverse complement.
CTCTGGAGGACCTGAAAATCTCTGAACAGGATTCTAACTGAAATTGGGAGAACGAATGGCAACGTGTCAAATTGGGCTGTATTGCTTGATAATTCGACTATTTGTATCACTTGAGGAACATCCATACGAAACTTTCTGCAGTGCCCTATGAGACCGTTATCTTGCATTGAAGAGTACTTGATTCGTGGGACGCCCAGTGCTGTCCAGGTGTTAGACTTTTGGGTGGAAATAATTTAGTGCCTCTAACACAATAAGAAGACGAAAAAGCATATATTGTTAAATCATATGACCTTTTCAAACGAAAACATAAATTGAAAATCAAAGTTTCATTATTTCAATTACGACATTTCGACAACCCCTGAGACATCTATCACACGGTAATTTTATTACGCAATTTTCAAGATTTTTCTGATCGCTTCGCTGTTGAAGATCGAAAGCGTATGACAGGAAAATGCGTTTAAAAAGAGTAAAAGGTTTCACGAGATCTTATCGGTGGAAGTCTAAAGGTTGGAAATGTCATTTTCAATGAAATTCCTGTCATAAAATTTAACTTTAAAGCCAAAGCATAACTGAGATACATGTAGGAACAATTTGAACTTTCGTTTCTTAGGTATTCGATATTGTAAGGTGTTATGTTAAACGTTGAATATTGAATGATTTAATAACAATTATTTAAATTTTGTGAAAATTAGCATTATGCGGGTGTTCTATACGGGCGGATACGGGATTGCGCAAATGTTCTATATGGGTGGATACGGGATTATGCGGGTGTTCTATACGGGATTACGCGGGTGTTCTATACGGGTGGATACGGATTTACGAAAGTGACGGGTGGATACGGGATTATACAGGTGTTCTATACGGGTGGGTACGGGATTACACGGGTGTCTTGTTTTGCTTCATACTACTTTGGATCCTTGTCCGAATATTGTGTTGTATTACACCTTCGTTATTACAGTATAACCTGGCGGGTTTATTGCTATGTGGCAATCTCTTCCAATAAACCAGAAAATGTTAGACACCTCAAGTGAAAATCGGACTGAAATACTTTTTTCTGGATTCCAACGGGAATCAAACCTGATGGAGACAGAGTTCTTGCTATGTCAAGAATCATTGTTCGTGCCAGTTTTTTAGACTTGTTTTCCATTACTTACCTGGTTTACGAGAGTTGCTACTTAAGTTTTGAGACAGACAAGTAAAAACAAATATTTATCATCGAAAATGGCTTTATTGTTTTTCAAAATACTCTCCATGAAGATCAATACACTTTTGCATGCGTTTGAACCAAATTTCGAAACACTTTTTCCACTCCGAATGAGGTAACTTCAAAACATGCGTTTTGAACGCATCAACTGCTTCTTCAGGCGTTGAAAAACGTTGACCTCGCAATTTATTTTTGATGTTCGGGAATAAAAAGAAGTCATTGGGTGCAAAATCAGGGCTGTACGGCGGATGACCCATCAATTCGATGTTTTGAGGGTTCAAAAAGTCACTTGTTTGAGCCGATGTGTGAGAGCTCGCATTGTCGTGGTGGAGAATGATCCGTCTTCGGCGGTTGGTTTTCCTCATTTCTCCGAACACTTCTGGCAAACAAATGGTGGTGTGCCATTCAGAATTGACCGTACGACGTTCTACTAAAGGCACTGTTGTGACATGAACATTTATACCGAAGAAACAAGCCACCATTTGCTTCGAAGTACTTTGTGCGCGAACAACTTTTGTTGGATTTGGCTCGTCTTGAAAGACCCATACAGTCGACTGCTGTTTAGTTTCTGGCTTATATGCATAGATCCATGATTCTTCGCCTGTCACGATCTTACAGACGTCTTTTGAAGCACCGCGATCGATTTTTTTCAACATTTCTTTGGACCAATCGACACGAGCCTTTTTTTGAGCGATTGTCAAATTATGCGGTATCCAACGCGAACAAATCTGTTTGACGGCCAAATGTTCATGCAATATTGAATGTATGCAAGTGGAACTAATGCCCAAACATGCCTCAATCTCACGATAAGTCACATGACGATCTTGCAATATCAGTTCACGCACAGCATCGATGTTTTCTGGCACAACAACCGATTTTGGACGACCTTCACGAAATTCGTCCTGGAGCGAACTACGACCACGATTGAATTCGGAAAACCAGCGAAACACAGTGGCCCGGGATGGTGCTTCATCACCAAAAGCGAGTTGATCGGCACACTGTTGTTAAGTTAGTCCACGTCGAAAATCATAAAAAATCATGACACGAAAATGTTCACGATTTAATTCCATTTTTGGCCGAGATGAATTTTTCAAGTCACTGTAAACAACACAAATAGCACTCGTATGACAAAACTTTCTGAGCACCTATATCATTAAAAACGTCAAACTTTACGATGCTGATGTCAGATTTGACGTATCTACACTGGTGTTGCCATACCTCAAAACTTAAGTAGCAACCCTCGTATCTAACATTAAGACTTTATGCTATAATATTTTTGAAAATGGCATTATTTGGCTTCACATACATTCTAAATTTTGAACTTACTTTCTATTCTCATGTATTTGTTATTCCAGACCACATCTATTAGGCATCCAAAGATAGCAGCTGCTTTATTTACTCGGCTACTTATTTATGATGGAGATCATTTTAGCTGAGCAGATCGACACCCAGATATTTTCCCATCATTTGTTCAATATGTTTGTCATCAGTCATAAGTTGGCATTCGATTCATTCGAGTTTTTGAGAAGGTTAATCGAAATCAAATAAAAAAGGGAATCATCGACCCATGATTCAAAATACTAGAAAATCTCATATGTTGAATAAGGATAATTAAGAAGCCATTTTTAGTTAAGACATTTTTAATGAAAACCACCCAAAATTTATAAGAGGGATACGAAATATAAAGTAAGTTTTTGCAGATTTTCCCATATGTGATTGTGATAAGAAATCTATTTTTTTTAAATATCTGAAGACAAATATCAAATAAAATTAGGTTTATGACGACCTCCGTGGCCTAGTTGGTTAAGGCGCTTGTCTTCTACCCAATTGTTTTTGGTTCAATTTCTGATGGTACCCAAAATTATAATAAAGTTTGTATTGATCTAGTTTGAGAATTCGTTTGGTAACCATTTACCACATTTTCTAAACATGTGGTGTTATTGACCTTTTACGTGTGGTAGTGTTGCCATCACGTATTGTAAGAGATAGTCGCCTTGCAATAAGCCCGCTAGATTGTTTTACAATAAAGAGTTCAATAAATAAATAATTACTAACTACGAGTTACGTACCTATTCCAGTGGTTCTTGAGCCAAAACTTCGATTAATGAGACTGAAGACAATATTATCTCCCGATCATGGTTTTCAATGTGTCTGAGTAGTCAATTCGAATGTCTTTAAGTGCATTACTCGAATGATTTGAAAAAAAAGATTGTAATATTTCAATAATATTTTAAAAGCATTATTAATTATTTTTAGAAATTTAAGGCTTCATACGAGCTAAAGGGGGACGCAACGAAAGAAAACTCTGGAGCTTGCTTTACTTACTATAAAATAAATTTAATTATTTGTTCTTAAAAATAATTAAATACCTTTTTTTATCGTTTTAAAATACAAATACTCCTTTTTGGAAATCTTAACTTTGTATTTAGTTAAATAAATTTATGGACTATCTTAACGAAGAAAGAAATAACTAAATAAAAGAATTGTAACATTTTTAGTTGTTAAATGTTCAACACTTTATCCCTTTGAGAAAAAACTTGAAAATTCGATTATGTATTTTTTGAAAGTTACTTAGAAGTAAAAATTGTCTTCTCTGGTGGAAAATTCAATTCCTTGTACCAAAGTAACTCGATTTTTTTTACAGAAAACAAGATTAAATTTTATTAGGTCAGCTGACTTATTCTTTTATTTCATATTTTTTCCGAAGGATTTAAAGTTCATACAATGAGTAATTATCATTCCATTTATAACAAATTCTATAGCTTAGTTGGTAAGACGCTTGTCTTACATTTGATAGTTTCGCGTTCGATTCCCGATGGTACTAAAAAAAAGTTCTCAGTCCGGTCTAAGGGTTCGTCTGATTGTAATAGTCGCACGCGCTGGACTTGCACAATTGTTGTTGCATGTACACGTCCGGTAATATTTTTTAACATATACTATTACAAACTGCGAGTTACGTGCATACTTCGGTAGTTCTTAATCCGGAGGTCAACAATAACTTTTCTTATTTTCTGTTTTGGTTTCTCTTCCACAATCGGATGTTCAGGTTTCTCATCCATGGATATAATCTCAGGAGTACCTCGATTAATATCTTTCAGTCCTCCCGGGAATGAATATATTGAATATTGCTCCACGATAAGACCGATAGTCTGGACCATTCCACATGAGCACAACGAAGAATCAATGAAATCCCACACATGCAAGGCGTGTACACTGCGACTGTGGCCACAAGATCCACTATTGGGGCCGCAAGACAATATTGCTTTTCTGCCACACTCTTCAAAAAGGTCCGCATAACCGATTCGGATATGTTGAGGGGTATCATACCAATAAATAAAAATAACTCAAATCATCAACATTTTGTCCAGAATTTATTTTCGATTTTTTTACTTAACTAATTTCTATTTGATTTGTTGATCTTACTTAAAACTTTTTTACCCTTCTCATAAAAGTTTTCAGGGCCCCTTCGCTTTAAACTTTATTTTACAAATTCATCTGCATTTCGAGGCTGCTCATTTCCATTTCTTTGTCGGCCATCAAGATGAATCGACGTCGTTTTGCTCTCAGCCATTTAATTTGATTCATTAATCATCCCGTGGAGAAAACTTGGGATATCTTGCATTATATTATACTATACAAACTGACGGGATTATTTTCATAATCATTGTTTGTGTTGTAGATGATTTATTTTAAATGCTTAACGACGTCTACGGTTTATACAATTAGGGCTTTTTATTGTCTTTTTTGTTGCATTCTATTTTTAGACCTCTTATCACCACCATCGGCTGTCCGTGAGTCTTAGGATAATCGGCAGTGAATTATATATTAGGCGTAAACGACACTTATTAAGTTAATGATTTATTATCTGTAATTGCTGCTCATAAGTCTTCCCTCGCACGCGAGATTCCGTTCTCTCACTCGAAAACCCAACATTGTATTGTTTTAAAAAAAATCATACCCATGACTTCATCTTGTAAGTTACTATTTTTTTATTTAGAATTTTCTCCTTGATGTACTCGTAGATCTTTGATATGTTTTGTTCCGAAAATCATTCCTGAGGGCTAGGGCACCAGTTTTTAACTCGGACATTAAGTTGTCCCTCCTCCACATACATTGTCTCTGGGATCGAATTAGGTTCCCTTAAAGTGCGATCGTACACTCGTCAGAAGATTTGATTTGGTCATACTTTGAAGTGCTGCCCCGAGAGGAGGGAGCCCTTCTGCTGGCGCCACACCGGAGTGGGAAAAAGTTAGCGATTACATCAACAGAAGGTCAAGATACCACGAACAGAGATAAAATTTAAGTTAAAATGAATGGAAAATCATATAAAAAATATATTTATTTATGCTACAGAAGGCCTTGAAAGATTTATGAAGTAAATATATACAAATTTTTCACAAAAAATATAGAAAGCGGTAAAGCTTGTCTCTAGTAGCCACAATATCAAGCAGTCATTTGGCCCGAAGGTAGTCTGACTCATAGCTGAGTAGATCTCCTTCCTAGTATTCTAGAACCTCATAGCTGAGTGGAGCTCCTCCCTAGTAGTCTCTCCACCTTTAAGGTGGTTTTATGACGTTCAGCGGCAATTGCGAGTGCTGCTGTATATAGAATTCCGTCGCAACCCACCCTATCCACATGTATTAGTTAATATCGCCTTCTCTTCCTGGTCCCGTCTCACTATGTCATCGATCTTGCAAGTGTGTCGAATGTGAAAGTTTCTGATCCTCTAAGAGATGCTTTTTCCGGTTAGAAATATTTTACAAGTTATATTACAGATTTTATACATTTATCTTATTTAAGTTTTATCTTATCTGGCATAAAAAAGTGTATGTGGCAAAAATATTGGAAATAATCTAATAAAAATGTTAAGTTTATTTCTTTAGAAATGATGTAAGGCCTTTGAATTTATGGAGGAAATTGGCTAGACAGCGCAGTGTCGTGTCGCATTTTGTGAAAAGGGTAAGCTGTGGTATTGGACAGGATTTTAAAGCGTAAATATTAAAATGTGGAAATATTGCGATTTACCATTTTGCTGGAAGCAACGGAAATTCTTTTGAATGTCATAACTACATTTTGAAAATAGCGTTGCATTTAAGCTCTTGCTTATTGCTTCTGTTGCATTTAAAATGGTAATCATATTCATATTTTCTTCGCGTTCAACTTTAAGCAATAGAAGAGATGAAATGAGTATTAAGATAGATATATGAATGAGAACAATGAACTAAATGTAAAAGGAAGGTTATGTAAATTGGTGTTTAAATATCCTAGTGTTAAATGTTAAGCAACAAGAACTACGATAACTATTATGCTCTAAAATACCTCTTGTTGTTTTGTTTGAGATGTGTAATTGTGAGCGTAGTCAACTATTCTAGTTACTAATCTAGCTTCAGTTTCCTTATCCAAGACACAAGGTTGTCGTGCGCAATGGTGACCGTCGTGGTCTTTCGCTATATTGGAATTTGATGTACCACCCGTCTCCATCCTTCTTGGTCCTGGGTCATGCTTTTAGAAACCTTCATCCTCGTTTTCCTTCAACTGGCTCCGTGATTACTAGCTTTTCAGTAGAAATGCTACAGAAGCGTGTAGAAATTTGGTGAACGTGAACTTTTCGTGAAGTAACAGTTTCCAACATAACGTGCAGGAGATGGTTCGAAAAGTTTGAAGCAAGCGATTTCGACCTTACTTACAAGCCACGCTCTGGGAGACCATCTCTGATCGATGACGATATTATTAGGACCATTTACAGGTGTGTACCTATGAAACCGGAATTTGCTCATAGATGGCTCTAGTTGTCAATGTAGTGACTGTCAAACCTTGTCATTGGCGCCTTTTTTTGTGTTTAGATTTGTCAAAGATTTTTAACTCACAACAATGCAAGTTTAATACAACGGTATTTGTTTTCATAGCGTTGAACATGTCTGTTTTTGTGCCTGAAAACTACGATTTGCGGACAGCGTTGATTTTGTGTTACCATTTAAAGAAAACTGCTGCAGAATCGCATCGAATGCTTGTCGAAGCTTACGGTGAGCATGCTCTTGGTAAATCACAGTGCTTTGAGTGGTTTAAAAAATTCAAAAGTGGTGATTTTGACATGAGAAACGAAGAACGTGGAAGACCACCGAGAAAGTTTGAAGACGCCGAATTGCAAGCATTGTTGGATGAGGATGACGCTCAAACGCAACAATAATTCGCGGATCAATCAAATGTGACACGAGAAGCCGTCTCCATGCGTTTGAAAGCCATGGGAAAGATTCAGAAGGTGGAAAAATGGGTTCCACATGAACTGAATGAAAACCGAAAGTGACAGCAGGAAAACCGAAAAACCACTTGCGAAATGCTGTTCGCCAGGTACAAAAAAATCATTTCTCCATCGAATTATGACTGCCAATGAAAAATGGATATATTTCGAGAATCTTAAGCGTAAAAGATCATGGGTAACTCCAAGCAAACCAGCGATATCGACTGCAAGGCCAAATCGCTATGGACGGAAGACAATGCTCTGTGTTTGGTGGGATCAGAAGGGTGTTATCTATTATGAGCTGCTAAAACCTGGCGAAACCGTTAATACTGAACGCTACCGACAACAAATGATGTATTTGAACCAAGCATTGCGTGAAAAACGACCAGAATATCAAAAGAGGCAACACAAAGTAATTTTGCTTCATGATAATGCACCATCGCACACAGAAAAACGGGCCAAGGAAACGATTGAGGCGTCTAGTTGTCAAATACTTTCGCATGCGGCTTACTCAGCAGACTTGGCTCCATCCGATTACTAATTATTTGCTTCGATGGGACACGCACTTGCTGAGCAGCGCTTCAATTCTTACGAAAATGTACGAAAATGGCTCGATGATTGGTTTGCCTCAGCAAGAGGTTTTTTGGCGTGGTATCCACAAATTGCCAGAGAGATGGAAAACATGTGTAGCTAGCGATGGCCAATACTTTGATTTCATTATTTTTTACCATTTTCAGACAATAAATGTGCATTTTCTATAAAAAAATCCGGTTTCATAGGTATATATTAGGTCCTTACATATGAAATTGGCGTTTTGCCGTACTGGCAACTTTGATCTCAAATATCTTCTCATTGGTTAGGAATTCCAAATTCAAATTTATACAGCTATTTACTCAAGTATTTGTGTTTCGAAAATTATAATTCATTTGTTTTTTCCTCCATTGTTTTTTTTCTTTGCGTCACTCAGTTTACAAAATGGAAAACTTGAAATATCGCGTTATTTACGAGTACGAGTTCCACCGTGGCACCAGTGCTGCAGAAACGGCTCGAAGGATTAATGATGTGTATGGCGACGGTGCCGCAAAAGAAAACACAGTGCGTTTTTGGTTCCAACGTTTTCGTTCTGGAAATTTCGACCTGCAGAAGAAGCCCCGTGGACGGCCGGAGACCAAAGTTGATAATGAAGAATTGAAGGCTATTGTGGAAGCGGATCCATCGCAAACCACGTCCGAGTTAGCTGCAGGCTGCGGTGTTAGTGATAAAACTGTTTTAATCCACTTGAAGCAAATTGGGAAGGTGAAAAAGCTTGAAAGGTGGGTACCTCACGAATTGAGTGAAGCAAATCAACAAACGCGCGTTGACTGCTGCGTTGCATTACTCAACCGGCACAATAATGAAGGGATTTTGAATCGAATCATTACCTGTGATGAAAAGTGGATCCTGTATGATAATCGGAAGCGCTCATCGCAATGGCTGAACCCTGCCGAACCAGCCAAACCATGCCCCAAGCGAAAATTGACTCCAAAAAAGTTACTTGTGAGCGTTTGGTGGACTAGTGCTGGTGTCGTTCACTACAGCTTTCTTAAATCTGGCCAGACGATTACGGCAGATGTCTATTGTCAGCAACTGCAAACCATGATGGAAAAGCTAGCTGCTAAACAACCGAGGCTGGTTAATCGCTCTAGGCCACTGCTGCTTCATGATAACGCTAGACCACACACTGCACAACAGACGGCTACCAAATTAGAAGAGCTTCAATTGGAATGTCTAAGACATCCACCGTACTCTCCGGACCTTGCCCCAACAGATTACTATTTTTTTCGAAATTTGGATAACTTCTTGCAAGGGAAAAAATTCAACTCCGATGGGGCAGTCCAAACCGACTTCAAAGATTTTATTGATTCCCGTCCGAATGGTTTTTTTAGTAAAGGGATCGATGAACTACCTATGAGATGGCAAAAGTGCATAGATAGCAATGGTACATACTTTGATTAAATAAATATATTATATTAAAAAAAATCAACTTTATGTTCCTCCCAAATAAAACGCCAATTTCATATGTAAGGACCTAATAGTATACCTGGTATACAGCAAGACCCTTTTTTGACAACATCGGAGATTGCGGAAAAGCTGAACTCAACACAACAAACCATTTCGGAACGTATTCGAAAACTTGGATTGGTGTATAAATATTCCAGATAGGTGCCTCATGAGTTAAGTGAAAAAAATTTACATGACCGAGTCGTCATTTGCACATCTCTGCTTGCTCGGAACAAAAACCAACCCTTCTTAGACCGGATGATAACTGGTGATGAAAAGTACATTACGTATGACAACATTGTGAGAAATGAGCATACTGTGAGCCCGGACAACCTTCCCCCTCCACCTCAAAACCGAGCTTGAGCCTCAATAAGAGAATGCTGTGTATATGGTGGGACGTCAAAGGACCAATACACTATGAGCTTCTCAAACCCAAAGAAAGGCTCAATTTGGAAATGTACATATATTGTCGACAAATGGATGATTTGAACGAAGCACTCAAGGAAAAGGGACCGGCGCTGGTCAATAGGAAGCAAATCATATTGCACCATGACAACGCCAGGCCACATGTTGATTTGGCGACTCGCCAGAAAATCGCAGAGCTAGGTTGGGAAATTCCGTCACATCCACCATGCTCTCCAGACCTAGCACCATCCGATTATCATCTGTTTCTCTACCTGCAAATTTTTTTGTAGGGGAAAAAATGAAGCAGCTTGATTTTTTCGCCTGCAAAGAGTCATTCTACAAAAATGGAATTCACAAATTACCATCATGCTGGGTAGAGGTCATTAGTAACGATGGAAATTGTATTGTTCTGTGAATATTAATAAATGTATTGAAAATGTATTATTTTCTTTTCATTAAAAATGGACAAAACTTTCCGGTAGACTCAGAAATTCTTAATTTATTGCGCTGATACACGGTCACAAAGCCGCACCTAACTGGAACTAGTTAATTTTTAGGTAGAGTGAATAATGAACATTCTTTACTGAATGCTAAAGCTCAGCGAATCCTCGGTTATTTTGCGACGACTTACTTTGCGACGACTTACTTTGCGAAACTGGCTTTTCTATAGGGGCGGTAGCTGTAATACCATACAAAAATCACCCAAAACTAAACGTAGAACAGGAAATGAGGGTAGCTGTATCTTGTTTTATTTTTGAACAATAGACTCACTCATCGCCGTGAACAAGTCTACACACTAAGGGTTCCGTGAAACGAAAAAGTTTGAAAACTGCTGAAATATTAAATAGATTATATTTTCCAGTCGAGCATCACAAATCGCTTCGGGGCAGTATTTGTTATACACAAAGACTTATCTTCGTGATTTAGAATCCGGTGTAAAATAAGAGAGAGAGAGAGCCTTCATTGTTTGCTTGTTTTTAATTTTATAACCGTATTTGCCAATATCACATTTTAAATTGCGAATGTGCTTTATTCTTCTATCAATTAGTTTTTACTGCTTCAAATTTATCTTATTTCATTTCAATCCTGATTACTTTAATTGTCTTTAAGTAAGACCCCCGAATAATATAAGACCTTACTTAATTAGTGGAATGTAGGAAGTCGTCGACTTGCGCGTGTATTTTCCCGATTGTTAACAGCTTGTCAAAAATATTCAGCGTATTTCGCTCAAGCAGAGATTGACTCGGAATTTTTCAGTTCATCGTTTTTCCTTCTTGACGTCGCTCTTGACTGTCTATATCGTTATACTCTGGAACTAGCTAACAGCTACTGTAGTACTTGTACCCTCATTGACTTGCTTTAAAAAAAAAGTGACTTCTAAATCATTATATCTCTCTTGAATGACATATTGTGCCTTGCCTTATTTCGCATTCTATTTGTTTTTCCCTGTCTTTCTCGTTTCGATAAAATGGTGCTATTAAAAAGTAATGCTTTGTATATTTTTTTCATATCTTTAGTCTTTTCTTTTAATTTGTAATTTTTGTTTTGATTTTTTTTATGTGTTCGTAACTTAAAAACTTTGTAACCTCTCAAATAGCACTTGGCATATGTGTAACTTCTGTCTTGTTTGTTGAAAGAGGTTGCCGTGAGGCAATTAATCCACCGATTGACCTTTGTGCAATGAAGTGCCAAATAAGTAGATAAATAAAAAAAACCTCCGTGGCCTAGTTGATAATATGCCTGCCATTCATTCTGGAGTTTTAGATTCAATTTCTGTTAGTATCCAATTTTTTAGACAAAGAGTTCTAGTCTGTGTTTAATTGAGGCCTCTTCAACATATTTCTGGCTGTTTTAAATAATTGTCCACATGAAAGTAAGCTTGCGAGGTTATACTCGTACTTTATACAATGAAAGTGTAATTAAGTACTAGATTTAAATTTGTTCTTAAGGAAACTATGTTTTTTATATTTTATTTTAATGCAGCTCTCGCTTAACTCATTTCAAAGCGCAATTTGCCCGATATTGCGCTTCTTGATTGCCCTTCAAATGTCATCGTCCTAAAGGTTCCTTCAGGAATAAAAATATGCCATGAAACGCCTCCATCTAGGTGGCTCTGCAGCCCGGCACTGCACTTTCTTTTACGTTAAGTTGATACTACAAATCTCCCTATAGTTAGTTGCACCGGTGTATGATTTAGGATGGCCGTCTGATTTGTTCTCAAAACTGAGTTTTCTTCTTCGACCCTTGGTAATATGTCACGATTCAAAACCTGTATTAGAATGAAAAAGTGCAGACGCCTAACCAACTCACTTCCTTTAAATATAACTTTATAAAATGGGTATTTATTGACATATATATTTGTATAACGATCTGGCGATCTTATTGACATGTGGCAATCTTTTCCAAACAATCTCTAATTATAATTATTGTTCATTGGTACAAAATTATTGTGAGATAGCATCATTCGATGAAAAATTGAAGAGATGGTGGATAGGAAAGGGAAATCGAGAATGAAACAGAAGTGACTTGATATTAAGTTTTTTTCAATCGCTGTTTGAAACATGCCAATGCCGAAGCTACTGTAATTTGAGTAGTTGGTCACAGAGTCTCACTGTAAGACAGTAAAGGACAAAGTCAAAAAGATTATTCTTTTAAATTTAGTTCATGTAACATTATTGTAACATTTTACGTAATATATGGTTTACACCTTTTTTTAAAATTAAAATTCAACTTATATTTTTCGCAAAATAAATAAATCACTCCAGACATCCTTTCCCTTGGGAATGTCATATCTCTTTGTGAAAAATATGGCCTGTCGGTCGCGATCCTTCCACGTAGCAAATACACATTTTTACTGGGTTTATTGTCGAGAAATCTTTTAAGGGCAATAAAATTTCCTGACTGATGAAATAACATTTCAGGAATTAAGGGGAGGAATCATCGTAAATTATTCTATATATTTTAGCCCGTCTATTTTTGATTATCTCAGAGTTTGATATTTACAAGACATTGGTACTAGTGAATTATACTTTGTAAATTCCACTAATATGATTTTATTATCGCGACTATATTTTCTTCCTTCTATGGTATGAGCTCTTCGTTTGGCCAAACATGAATTGTAAAACGCAACCTATTTAGCTTCGTGTGATGGATGCGTGGTTGGGGTGTCTCGAGTGGAAATATTGAAAGAATTTCCGTGTTTCGGAATGTATGACTTTTGACAAAATATTTTCATTGGATGTTGACTACTTCCGTTGCCTTGTTGGCAAAACCATCTTCAATGTTTCGTTATATTTCCGTTGGTACTTTTAATTAATGTTAATTTTATGAAAATGAGATCCAGTCTGGTTTTCATTTCAGGTATTTTTGACTTCTATTTTGTTGGTTGGGAAATATGTCATATATTGCACCGTTTACAACGAAAATGTAACATAATTTAATACATTACAAAAATGACGATTATTGACGTTGAGCCATTCAAAGTTGAGTCTTCATGAATTCTCACTCAAAAAATGTTCTTAATTTCCTTTTGAAAGGCTCAAGATTCTATTCTAGTGCTGCTTGATGGATATTAGTACATATCTTAAGAAAATATATATTCCTTCCGAAAAATTTCTTTCCGAATAAAGAACAGTTTTAAATTTCTTTTCGAAAGCCTCCGAATTTTTTTCTAACGCAGCTTGACGGATATCTTAAGAAAATATATATTCTTTTTGAACAGTTGTAAATTTCCTTCCGAATATAGAACAGTTTTGAATTTCTTTCCTGAAGTCGCTGGATTTTCTTCTAACGCAGCTTTTTGGATATTAGTACATTTCTTAAAGAACTATTTATTCTTTTCCGTCCGAGAAGTTTTAAATTTCCTTCCAAATAAAGACCAGTTTTAAATTTCTTTCCGAAACCCTCCAGACTGTTTTCTAACGCAGCTTGATCTTAAGAAAGTATGTATTTCAGATAAATTCTAAATAAATCAATATTATTTTTGAACAAAAAATTTTGACTTAGAATTTTGTGCTCGGACATTAAATTATCTTAAAATGTTTTTTCCGTTCGGCATTGAAAATTGAAAAAAAATCGTTTTTATGAAAACAAATGTAAGTCATGAACGATTTTTTTATAGTAAAATAAATTTCCCAACCCATGGGATATCAATCAAAATTAAATCTGATCTCATTAATTGCTGATTTATTTATCCTTGAATAATGTTATCTGTTTTCACAAAAAAATCTCTAGTGGAAGTCTTTTGTTCAGAACTTCTGAGAAAAGGACTTATTTCAAGGTTATTTAATGAAAGATTGCCAGAAATGTTATTAATATTGAATTCTGATTGTAATTTTTGTATAGGCTACTAACCGTTAAGTTAATAATTAAATTTAACATATTGCCCCACCCCCTTCTAGAAAATTCCTTGGAATTTTGATTTATAGAAGTGGATGTGAAAAAGACTGAAAAGAGCTGAATAAATGTAAAAATGCGTGCGCTGAGAAGAATTCATTTTCAATGATTGGGTCAAGTGAATGATATTTTGAAAGTAGGAAACGTAGAAAGTCAGAGAAATCGTATGAGTTGTATAAGATGTGGAAGAGGCGAAGGATGTGTGTGTCGAGGTAGAAAAGTCCAGTGTTCCGTCCTCTCTGCCTATCCCGACAGGGAAAACGTGTGATGATATCACTGAGCGGTGGCTGGTCCCGAGGTGCGCTGGTGCGCTGAGCACCAACGCACCTCGAAACGCTGAGCGAATATGAAATATCGCTGTCTCACGGTTTACTGTATGTCTCTGTCTGCCCTATATGAATTTGCGTTTCCGTCTGGTGAGTATTGGAGATCGCTCCGGTAGTATTGGCAAACTTGGCCGGTCAACTTGAATGGAATATTTTTTAAATTTTACTTATTTTTAATATTTTTCAAAATTTTAATTTACACTTAAATAAAAATACTCGTACTATTTGTCAATATTCTTATACATATGGTATTTAATCTAAACAAATATTTAACATTTTTTGAAGTCATGTTTGCGAATATATGATTTAATTATTGCGAATTATTTCTCCGGTTCAGCGCACCAACGTACCTCCAGACCAACCGCCGCTGGTGATATGTATGTATGTTCCATACAGCGAGTGCCTCTATTGTGCTTGAGCCCGTTGAAGAGCTACACGAATGACGAAGTATGGCTCTAATTAGATCGAGTTCCAGTGATATTTTTATCTTCAAGAACTTTCCAGACTACATTTAATATGATTCTGAAAAAGATCTGAAGTAGGGTGATAGAAAAAGTTGTAAGGAATACCCCGGTTATCGCCTGGATTGGTTGTGTAATAGCAACATTGACCTCCGTGGTTTGGTTAATAAGACGCCAGTCTTGAAACCTAAGGTTGCTGGTTCGATTCCCGTTGGTACCCAGATTTTTCAAAACACAGTCCCAGCTGGTTTCCGCTTGAGCCTTATTTAACAACTCTCTGGTTGAGATTTTCATATACCAATAAACTCGCCAAATTGTAATTTATGGAGTGAAAGCGCGATACAATACAATGCAGCAGATTCCGCCCGCTGAAGTTATTTGCAATGACGTAATAATCGACAACGCTTTGTTAAAATGTCTTAAAATTTTGGTACACCGAAGAAAATGTTTAGTCCGATTTATTACCAATAGAATAATTAAACAATCGGTGAGGATTATTTTGTTATTTACGAGTATAATGAGGAATATTAAATCTTGAATTATTGTCTTGTGGACTCACCTGCGACTCTGGAAAGAATTGATTTAAGTATTCCTTCTCGCTTTCTTAGAATATCTGCTTTGTTTAGCGTTGCCACATTTATGAATAATACAGTCTTCTATAACCCAGTAGTGAAGATCTGTCGAGAGTAGATTACGGTTGCTGACTCATTTGTGAAACATTTATTATATTTTTTTACCCGTGTATCTCTATTTTTAGTCTTGAAAAATGATAAGACTTTCAATGAACATTTGTCTGAAACTCATGAGAGTTTTTAATAAAAACTTAGCTAGACCCTGAATATTTTAAAGGGAACTAGAAACTACGTTACAACAATAAAATTAGGATAACATTTTGTTTTCAGTAAAATAATCCGGTATTCCCAAAGCGAGTTAAATTACTTTAAGCCAGATGTTGCCTCCCAGCAAAAAAAAAATGGTTCCTGCCGCAATTTTTACGGGGGGACTCGGATGCAATTTAAAATTTCAATTATTTAATTTTTTGCGAAATTATGTTGTTAATTTTTTTTTCAGTTCTCACTTAACCTCAATGTTTATATTTAAAAAAATATGCATACATAAATACAATAAAATTGTTATCCTATAGGTAAAAAATTCTGATTGTTACACATTTATTGTGGTACACAAATTTCACCAAACCTTTTATATATTTTTATAAAGCTTCATTAAAATATTTCTTGTGATTTAAATACAATAGTCACTTAACTTCAGAACGGGAATTTCTGGTTCAATTCCCGATGTTATCAGAAAAAAAATTGTCCCCGTCTGGTAAACTACTATGCGTATCCAGAAAGTAAGTGTACTGAGGCTCTCACGACCGGATGGATTTTATTTTCGACATGTTGGCTACACTTCCGTGTAGCCTGACCCTTCCCCTCCGCAACGAGACCGGTTCGAGGTCAGTACGTTGAGAAGTGTCGACGCGACAACACGTTTCGTGAAAAATGTCAATCCAATCTCCCGCCAAGTGCGAAATACGCGGCGTCATCCGTTATCTCGTTTGGAAGGGAAAACCTCCGGTTGAGGTTTATAATGAGGTGAAAACTGCATATGGTGATAAAGCTATGAATCGTACGAGTGTGTACAAGTGGTGTCGTGAGTTTAAAAACGGTCACGTCACACCTCTTCACCCTCCGCCAAAAAGTTCAAAACCACAATTTCAGCCAAAAAAATCATGGCATCCGTGTTTTGGGACTGTCAAGGCATAATTTTAATTGAATATATGCCTGAAGGGGAGACCATCAACTCTGCAAGATACTGTGAGACCCTAAAAAAATTGCGGAGGGCGATTCAGAACAAGAGGAGAGGCATGCTGACAAAGGGAGTCTACCTGCTGCACGACAATGCCAGACCACACACGGCCAACGCCACGAAGGAACTGCTCGCCTCGTTTAAATGGGATGTCCTGAACCATCCCGCGCATTCCCCTGACCTAGCACTTTCAGATTACTATCTCTTTACCTTCCTGAAGCTGCATATGGGTGGAAAAAGGTTTTCAACCGACGAGGAGGTAAAGGAGGAGGTGGAGAAGTGGACGGAAGCGTTGGCGGGAAACTACTTCGAGGAAGGCATCAAAAAGTTGATACCCCGCTTCACCACCTGCATTGAGTGGAATGGCGACTATGTCGAAAAATAGCTTACATATGTACTACGGTAACCACGTAATTTTTTTGTTTAAATAAAAAAAATTGTAACCTACAAAAATTCAGTACACTTACTTTCTGGATATGCCTCGTAGAACGTCTTTTAACAATACTCGCGTGCTATTCGAGTTCGAGTATTGTAACCTCTACGTGTGGTAGTATTTCCGACAAGCAAAAACGAACTGTCCATTCCGGGCCTTCTACTGGTTCTCAACTCGAAGGTTCCATTGACTGGGCTGAAGACAATGTCTCGTGGTCATGCTCCTCAATATGTCCACGTCACCAATTCGGATATATTTATAAGGACCATACGAATGAATTTCATACAGATAGTTTTATTTATTTTAATTGTTTATTTAAAAAAATATATTGGTTGATTACACGAATTTAATGTTTTATTCGGAACTATAATTTGAAGTTTCTTTGCAGTGTTTGACTTTTGGTCAAGCTACACTCACCGTCGTATATCTGAAAAATGTATAACGCTTTCGGGGTACACAGTATAACCGGACAGTTTTATTGTCTAGTGGCATTCGCTTTCAACCAACCATAAACATTTTAAAGAGGCCTGAAGTGAAAACTAGGCCAACTATAATCTTTAAAAGAAATCGGTATCAAAGAAAATCGAACCCGCAACCTCCGGGTCGGGAGACAGGTGTCTTGCCAACTAGGTTACGGTAGAAATGTACAACTAACCAAAAAAATACTAGCCAGTGATTTATCACGAACACTTTTTTGTTTACTACACCTTAAGCCGAATGTGTTATAATCACAAATCGGATGATCTTCAAAAGTTACTTTTTAGTTCGTCTTCCCCTGGTAAGTTTTCTTACCAAATATGTATTTTTGAAGATATGCAGATGCGGGGAAGTACCTAATTTAATAGTCGCTGCCATTACCTTTCTATCCTCACACTCAAATTATTTATATTTATTCTGTAATATTTGTAATCTGTCAATAAGAGTGGGTTCGTGTCTTGAGTTGGAGCGCCTTAGAGGAGTGTTTTTAAACGGTGCAATATATAGTAGGTATAAATTGTCCTTTTATTATACACATAATTGTTTGATTTTCTTATACCCGCTAGACAAAATGCTATTTTTATACACTTTTTCCTTACATCATTAAACAGTCGAGAATAAAATTTGCGGTCGGTATCGAACCTGTATGAAACAAATTAATTTTAGCCAGTTTTCCAGAATAATATTAATATTTTTCAGATTTGCGATTTTTGGACCACCTAGTTGTCATTTGTGCGGTGGTTATTTGCTTATAAATAAAACTTCTTAATAAATAATAAAGGCAATAAAATATTTCTATTTTGAACCAAATTGAATATATTCTAGTCCTTGAGTTGACCAGTGATCCGTATATACGAGTATGTACATTTTCCGACTTCTAAGTGACCCTTCTATACAAGTTTAATATTTAAGCACTTAAAAACCCAAATATAAGTCATAATTGGGGTTGAGATTTTATTTAAGTGAGTGTGTTTTTTATTCTTTTATAAAATAATAGTCTATCAAAGATTCTTCATCTCATTAAAATATATATTTCACGGAAAATGCCGCTCGAGTTAAAATGAATGGCATTAATTTTGTTAAAAGGTTACCACTGATATATCTCTAAATGCCAACCAAATGGTTTTTTTTACGTACAGAGTTTCTGGCAGACCCGAATATCCCATCTTTGTGACTTGGACTTCCCCCGTATAAATCGTTTCGTTATAAGTATCCCTTTTATTTTTAGTATTTAACCCTTATTTGGTACAGACTTTTAAAATGTTTTATTTGAAAATCCTCATCCGTCACAAAAATGTTTTTTTTTTGTTTGTATGTTTTGGGTTTGCTGCCAAAAGTTTCTGAGTATCGAAAACTTGTTGAAGAGATATCGCGGATTTAATATTATAGTACATATATTTAATAGCCTTAAATTATACTGTTATTTAAAATATTTTTTTCAACTGATTTTAAGTTCAAATCATGCATGGTTATCATTTTTTTGCTTCAATTATGATAATAAAGTGAAAATAAGTTTCTTTGTAGGTTCATTAAAATCAGATGTGTCGAAAACAGCTCACATGTTAAAGATTATTAATAAATTATGGATTCTTCAAACGTGCTTAACTCCAAATACCTTAAATTTAGATTTATTAACTTTTGAGGTAATGACATACACTGGACTTCCGTGCGGAAGGTCGCCGACTCGAACCCCGCGCTCTGTTACTCTCCATGAATGGTATAGGCATTTTTTTCGCCTAGTATTCGGGAATATAAGGAAACCTATGACTTCAGTCATATATATATACTTTAAAAAAGAAAAAAAAAACATGCCAGTGTGCTCCGATCGTTTCACTTCGGTGTGTCATCGGATCCAATATAACGGTGTGATCGGTGTGTTTGCGACGGCTTACTCACACTGAAGAGGAGAAAAAAATAAGAAAAAAATCTACGGCACAGCTTCGCTTTCCAACTGAATTGAAGTTGGAATGACGAGGGGATCCTCGACTACGAGGCCCAGCAACGACGACGACGACCAGCTTTTCGCAATGATCCAACGATATAACATACTGCTTCAGTTTATCAAAGTTTATGAATTTTGTAAGTTAAGACTATTTTTGTTTTATTGTTAGAAGGTTGAATTACAACTTTTATAAAAAAACGTTTGTTCATATGATACCCTTCAACACATCCGAACTGGCATTGTGGGCATATTGAAGAGCGATATCGGGAGACAAAAAATGTTTTCGGCCCCATTAATCGATCCTTCGGGTTTAAGAACCACTTAAGTATGTTATACACATAACTTGCAGTTCATTGGCAATACTACCGCAAAAGTTTAACAGGCGTGAGTTTAGTTACCGGAATAACCCTTTTGCTAGACTTGTTTTTGAATATTTTTTCGAGTATCATCGGAAATCGTACCCGAAGTCCCTGTGTGAAGTCCAGCGTCTTCTAAAAAATACCACGTATGTCGTCCGAGGTTTGTTATGTCTTATAAACATGGAATTTTATTTAGACTGTATTGACACATTTGTCAAGGAATATTGCGTAGCGAATTGTTAAAAAGTAGGGCGAAAACATGTGACGACCTCCGTGGTCTAGTCGGTAAGATGTCTGACTTCTGATCCCGGGGGTTGCGGATTCAATTCCCGTTGGAACCCAGATTTTTTATAAAATATCCAGTCAGGTTTTCACATAATACTCTGTACTGTATGCAAGATACTGTACTGCATGCAACGGAAGTATAATTTAATATGTTCAGAGATTTTGATATGACTTCTCAAAATGGGTTGTCTTCAAGAGCTTCCTCAAGCTGCGCACAACATCTATACATCTAACACTTAAAATCAGACCATTCGACTCCACGGAACCAGCAACGGCAGAAGCCCTGTCGTAGCTTGACAATACTAGATTTCCAAAAATATTAAAACGTGCGATATGTATTTTTGAATGAATAGATCGACCAGGACGTTTTACTTGTAGAATTTATCTTTTAAGGGAAAGGATGCTTATACTTTTTATCTCATTGTAGTTTTTGACGAGAAAAAATATCCCTTCAAAGAGTGAAGACGTGCGTGACAGTTGCCGACAGGCATTTTGTACATCAAATTCTATTTGTTTTCATAGACTGTAAAAGCAGGCAAAAAACAAAAAATATTACGAAAAAAATATAATAATTTTATGTATTAAACACGGCTATTTTCCTCTAGTATAAAATTATATTTGGAGTTGGCTTAAATAATGCTCGACGTTTCAAAGACGTTGCAGTCTACATCTTCAGAAAAGTCAAATATATATGTTATTACCAAATACAGTATGCACGTATTGGAAGTACTTAGGAGGCGTGTGTGATGCGCTCGCCAGGTCGTCGTAAACGTGTTGACGTTGCGATCGTGAAAGCAGGTGGTTCAGTGGCCAAACACGTGTTCACGCTGCGGTCACGAGTGCGGGGTATCTAGGTGTGTGCTTCTTGCTTGCTTATTTTATTCCGTAATGTTTTTTTGTCATTATACCTTGGATGAAGGCTTTAACGCCTTCGAAACTTTGGCCATCATTTAAGCCAACTCAACACGGTAACAACTCGAAAAACATTTTATTTCAAAAATGTTGGCGTGGTGAATTTTATAAATGAGGTAAGAAGTTAGGATAAGTGCTTTTATTCTATCAACCATATATTAACCTCTTCAGACCTGAATAAAGTTTAAGAAATATATTCTTGCTAGTGAGTGTGTACAACATTATGTCGTATTAGTTTAGATAGATGGCGCTCAAAACGTTCTAAGTCGACGTTCTAACACTACATTTGTTATCACTGGGAACAGAAATATACCACAAAGTTGTTTACAAAGTGCATATGGACTCAGTGTCCATTATAATGGACGCTCGATCTGTATATATTAAAATAAGCTCTCCCTTTTGACTTTTCAAAAATTTCAATGAGTTCAGTATTTTTTTATCTACATTTTTTGAGAATTTTTAAGTTTCAATAATGAATGTTATTTTCAAATTGAACGAATATTCATATACAAAAAAGGAGAAAAATTGTCTTAATGTTTCACTCTTATATTTTTTAGTTTTGATTATTAGCTTGTACTTTGTGTTATGCTGTGTAATTTGGTATTTATTGATTCAGCCTACTTCTTTCATCAACATTGACGTCTTATGAGTATTCTTACGAACACATACAGAAATAGATTTGACTAACTTGACTAGTTAAATTCCTGATGGTACCCAAAAAAGGGTCTCGGTCTGTTTTTTTTTCAATAAAAGTCTTTTGCCATTTCTGTTGTTAGTTGCAATAAGAACCTCGTCATCATTGTTTTTTTTTTCAAATCACTTCTGATCAGAAAGTGTTTTTTGGCTCACTCGGTCTACCAGGCAAGTACTCGTATGCTACAATCAAGGAAATCCCTTTATATCGAGGTGATTGTCTCACCGTCCTGTTATTAGCGAGAACCGTGTATTGGTTTATTTTGTACAAAATTGTAGAAGTCACGCTTAGATTAGCCGCTAGATCACATCAATATATTGGAACGTTCATTCTGAGTCTCGAATTTGTCTATTTTAGTCTGTTTTTTTAATAAACGGTGAATCTAAGGAAGTATTTTACGTTTAAGATTATTTTAATATCCATCATCACGCCATGCCTCTATTGGGATAGGCAGAAAATAGATCTCAACGCTTTTGCCATGTCCATACATCTCGTCATGCAAACTCTCCTATTATAAAGGATTTTCTCTCTCAAAAGAATTCCAAATATCACATTGAAAAGAAATATTTTATTAATCAAATGTTTCAGTTTTAATTTTGTAAAACTGCGAATTAGAGTACTTAAGTGGAAATCACTCAGTTATTCCGCTTATAAGTGAAGTAACAGAGATTAGTGGAATTACATTTAATATGTTAAAAATATACATTAGTTTGTTAGGCTATCTTAATTTATTTTTCCTTTGTCCAAATCTCTTTGAAATCACATGATTTCTCAAATTATATCACAAAATTCGTCTCTCACAAATGGTTATTTTATATCTTAATTCCTTGATCCCATTTGTGTTTTATTTTGAACAATCATCTCGGATTATAAAAAACAATGTTAAAATCTGATTATTTGAAAACGCGAAACGAGTAATCGTAGAATGGTTCCTAATGATAAAATTTAAGAATATTGGCTTCAGTAAATTCGAGGGGGATTCAAGTATAAAAGATAAAAGAAGGAGAGCGTAAAATCTCTTCGCGTATTTTATAATCTTTAGATTTTCCTCTCCCTCGAGATGTTGGTGTTGAGGGAACAGAAATACCATTTTTTTTCCTGATTTTTAATTTTTCTAATATTCAATCACAAGAGAAGGTAGTTTAATACAAATTTAAAATAAACATCAATAAGACTTTTGTAGTATTTGATGATTAAGTGAATGATGAATGTTTTTGTATATGACCACTATCTCTTATAACTAAAAAAACTTGTAATTTATATACTTGTTGCTAGTTTCCTGTATCTTGATATTGCTTTCCTTTATCTTGAGAAGTAAACGAGTGTATATAACGAGTTGTATGGACGCTCTGTCATCTCTGCCTACCCTGACAGGGAAAGGGCGTGATGGTATGTAAAAGTCGTTCTGGTTTGCATGTACGAGTATACATGTATTAAAACCACAAAACTTTAATTCGTTGTCAAATTGTCAAAGTAACAACAACTTGCAGATCAATTAAATGGGACATGAGAAGCCGTCTCCATACGTTTGAAAGCCATGGGAAAGATCCAGAAGGTGGGAAAATGGGTTCCACATGAACTGAATGAAAACCGAAAGTGACAGCAGGAAAACCGAAAAACCACTTGCAAAATGCTGCTCGCCAGGTACAAAAGAAAATCATTTCTCCATCGAATTGTGACTGGCGATGAAAAATGGATATATTTCGAGAATCCTAAGCGTAAAAGATCATGGGTAACTCCAAGCAAACCAGCGACATCGACTGCAAGGCCAAATCGCTATGGACGGAAGACAATGCTCTGTGTTTTGTGGAATCAGAAGGGTGTTATCTATTATGAGCTGCTAAAACCTGGCGAAACCGTTAATACTGAACGCTACCGACAACAAATGATAGATTTGAACCAAGCATTGCGTGAAAAACGACCAGAATATCAAATAAGGCAACACAAAGTGATTTTGCTTCATTATAATGCACCACCGCACACAGCAAAACCGGTCAAGGAAACGATTGAGGCGTTTAGTTGGCAAAGAATTTCGCATGCGGCTTACTCAGCAGACTTGGCTCCATCCGATTACTACTTATTTGCATCGATGGGACACGTACTTGCTGAGCAGCGCTTCACTTCTTACGAAAATGTACAAAAATGGCTTGATGATTGGTTTGCCTCAAAATAGCAACAGTTTTTTTGGCGTGGCATCCACAAATTGCCAGAGAGATGGGAAATATGTGTAGCTAGCGATGGGCAATACTTTGAATAAAATATTTTTTACCATTTTCGTACAATAAATGTATATTTTCTATAAAAAGAAATCCGATTTCATATTTACAGACCTATGTGAAGTACCTGATTTATTTATGGCCTCCTCTACCTCCTTATCATCACACTCAACTTATATATAATAATTTTGTAATATTTTTAATCCGCCCGTTTCATCTCCTGAGCACCGTTGTTGAGAGTGCTCTCTAAACGGCGTTATATCAACTATTCTTTTATTATTATTAGAACAAGTGATTCTCGACCTGACATGGGATATGAAGAACAACCGTATGGAATTCAAACCCAAAGATTCTGCTTGTATGGTATAGTACCCCGTGGTAAGTAATACACATCATTTGTAGAGCACCGTCTCTGTCACACGATGCGCTAACAGTCCGGTATCGTAGTCACGATGCGGTTAACGCATCGTGCGACAGAGACGACGCTCTACAAACGATGTGTATTACTTACCGCCGGGTACTGTAATATATAGTACTTAACCTATGATCAAGTTCCATAAAACGAGGAGAACAACACTTAACGGATGGTTTGCAATAATAATGACAATAATAAAAAAAGCAAGTTCGCCGTTTAGAGTGCAGACTCTCCTCAAGGGTGCACTAACTCGTTGCGATTTGATCTATTGCCATGGTTACATTGCTATTGATCGTTCTGAACAGAGACGTCCCGATCGAACTGCATGTTCCTCAAAAAGGAGATGCTATTCTTTCCCCACTTATTACTATGAATCTTCCACTACAAAAACGTTTGTTGAAGTCTATTTTTCTGGATAAAACTTATGTGTCATATAAATTTATATTTGTTTATAACAAATTAAAAGTTTTATTTCTAAAATACTATCGGCTAGCCATACAATGAATATTGTTTATTTTATTCTTTTTCAATGCTTTTGTTGCGAATAAAGTTCATTTGACATCAATATTTTTCTTTTTTACAGGTGAGTGTTTATTCAATCTTCACGAGTATTTAAGACATTTCATGGCAACTGAAAAGGTAAGCCTTTGTATTATTGCAAAAAAACTTTATTTTATCGTTTTTTTATTTTATTGGCAGTTGAAGTTAATATGTGACTTATTTTACTTGGTTTCTAAGCCATAGTTATTCGACTATAATAAATACACCATACGAACGCTGTAACTTCCCCCTGAAAGTTTCAGATTTTCCACTCAATAACAATACTAGATATTTAAAATTCTGGAAGTCTCAAACAAATTCGATCCAATTATTATAATTATTATTATCATACCATATGAGACTCACAAAGAGAGAAACGTTTCATCAATTCAGCGTATCAGTTCGATCCCATACTGTTACGGGGGACAAAATTAGTCCCCATCCAGCGCGATCTATTGTAATACGACTATATGTTAGAAGCATTTCTTCGTCGTTCTGTCCTTGAAACACCCAGCATTCGCCTCTATTACTACATATTTCAGATATTGCGCAAATAGTTGGGTATTATTTACTCAGATTATGGAAGAATTACGAGAGATGTTGAACAGCGTGTAGCAAAAGGAATCAATGTCAATGGGGAACTAAAACATAAATACTCGAACCAGACAATAAAAAATCTATGAAGATGATAGTCCACAACAGTATTTTTTAGTACCAATTTTGATGCATCAACCCAATACATTAGAATATTAAAATTGTCTTAACTTTTTGTGAGCACGACGTCACGTAGTGACGAAAAATTATCTACCTAAAAGAACCCTCCAGCAGTGACACAGCTGAGTGCGAAAAGAACGGATTTAAGGCCCGTCAAGGGACAAGGAAATTAAGTAAATAACTAAATAATAAATATAGGTTTATTGATAGCAACATAGTATGTGCAAATATCTTGATATAGCATATGTATTTCAAGGCAATGGAGAATAAATTACTTGCAGTGCAGTAAATACACATATAAAGCGGCTTAAGGCCTGGAGTTCAAACATACTAGCAAGTTGTCAGTATTTTCACAGAACAGCAATATACTCGTAAGGCTGAATGGAGATCCCTCGGGAAATTATTGACTTACTCGTAATTATAATCGCAGTACGACAAAATGTGACCGGTGGATTGATCCAGATGGCCACAAAAATTACAACAGGGTAAAGGGACATGACTGAAGCTTAAAAATTTGCCGTTATGGCTTCCATTGCCAGAAAGAGTCCAATTTTTCTTTGGATACGCGTACAATGGCTTGAATACATACACGGGAGCCAAGGCGCGCCATAATACAAGGTAAAAATTTAAATGTCTCTTTCTACGGGGATTGACGACCATCGTTGTTGCCAAGTTAACAACTGGGCTACTAAGCAGGTTTTAATAATCGCAAAAGGGGTCATTCCTGGCAAAAGGTTAAAACGGACGTCACCTATCTCGCGGGTTGACCTTTACCAAGAAGAATGATAGCGGCGTGACGCTGGACTTCTAGGTCCAGCGGAGCCCCGTTAAGACCGAGTGCTTCCCCCGAGCATGCCCTAATATAAGTCTTAGCGATAACCAATTGCTTCGAACGTTTACCACCGCGGTGTAACATCCACACTGCATTACGAAATCAAGTTTTTATATTCTCCATATCATGGGTGGATCTTGCGAGTGACCGAGTGGTAATTAATGGCCGTGTACGCTGTTATTTTGTGGAAAGGTTTTTCGTGTTGACCATAATCTCATTGCGTGGGTATAGTGTTTGCTAAATCGTGGTTTCTCGTATATTAATTAATAAATTGTTTTGAAAGAAATCTCCATAATTTTTATTTAATCTGATTGTTCAAATTCCAAAAAGTGTATTTAAAAAAAATTGTTTTTAAACTAAATTATTTTTCAATTTGAAATTCAGTACATACGTAGTAATTACACAAATATTTCTAATAAACAGTTTTATAGATATTTAGTGTCGAAAAAAATAATGATTAGGAGAAAGAAATCTGAATTTTTATTTTTGAGTAATTATTTAATATGAATTGCCAGAAATACCTTCAAATATGTCATAATAACACTGACAATTAACAATGTTTGGTGAATTCACTCTTTTTGGTGGCTTAAAAATATTGAATCAAATTGAAGTCTTGAACTTTAAAATCACTCTGGGACAACTTTATTTTGTCACCGCCGTAAATCAAACTTCCATATGAAGGACATGTGTAACTAGTCCGTAGAGAACGACCCACGCAAATAAAATCAGGAAACACATTTTGAACAAACACCCTCGGGAATTCACAAGCTGTATGGATTGATTTTCTGGCACTTATACATATTTCTTCTCTCGCTATCATTTAAACCCCAGTAGCCAGGAAGACTAAGTGTGATGTGGGTATCCCATTCGTCTTGCCGATTTCAGCGACAAAGTGACGGTTCAGCGAGGATCCAGGTTATCTGCCTACACCGATAACAGTATTTTGGGACTTTTTACTTTTAGATTTTGTTCACAATTAAAAACCTTCCATTTTTGTTAATTCATGGATTATAATATTTATTCGTATCAATTTTCAAACTCGAGCAGTTAAAGCTGAGTTTGTTAGGATTGGTTAAGAGAGACTTTCTTAATGTGGTTTTTCATTAGTTTATGTAATTATCAAAGAAGTTTGTCTCTTACAGGGTTTTTGTCTTTTGGTCATTGTCTCTTATTTATATTCATTATACATGGTTATTAAGGATACTTTGTACTTAAAATAAACGAAAGACGCCCTTTGATAATAATAAAAGGACAATTTATATAGCGATTCCTCTGGAGCGCTCTATCTTAGAAATCGAAACCAGCACTATTATTGAAATATTATTAAAAAAATGATATTAGGGTAGGAAAGTGGCAGGTGCAGCCATTATATTGGGTATTTACAAGCATTTACATACGTTTAGAAAAACATATTTGGCAAAAAGAAAACCACAGAAAACTTACCAAGGGAAGACGAACTACAAAGAAACTTTTTTAGATCTTTCGATATGTGAATGTAGGCTTTGTGTGTAGTGTTGATAATACGAATATATTCAAACATTTCGATATGTGATCGTAGGCTTCAGTGTGTAGTGTTGATAATATATTCAAACATTTTGATATGTGATAGTAGGCTTTAGTGTGTAGTGTTGATAATGTATTTAAACATTTTATAAAATCTCTCAAAAAGGTTTGTCATCAAGTGCTCCCGGAAGCTGTATATGCTATCCATATCTCTAGCACTTAAAGTCAGACCATTCCAGGCCATGGAACCAGCAACGGAAAAAGCCCTGTCATAATACAACAATCAATTTATTTGACCTCAAAGTTCTGTTCTCCAAAGCAACACCTCTCAGACACTGATCCTATAGATACGATGGAGACATACCATTGAGGGACTTGAATGCAAAGACACAACATATGAAATCAATCCGTGACACTTAAGCTAACGAAGACTTTTTAGAAACGGTGTAATACGATAGTATTTATGTTCACCATTAATTAGTCTTGTGAAGTGACCTAATTAAGCGGCAGGATCTAAAATTGAGGGAACGCTTATCTTTGAGCTTAATAAGCGGGAAGTACTGATATTCAGGCAGCGCCAAATACGACCTTCAGATGTTGAAGTGTTTAACAGACTTGTACTAAAAAATAAAACAAGACTTGAATTTTCGTTTTAACATTATAAGGAAGAGCTATGAATACATACTCGTACATTTCACAATACAAAACCTATTCTGTAAAGGTGACTAGTCAAACGCAGTGGTCCATCCGCAAGCTACATACGACTGACACTTTTATAAAATAACACTTATTCATGTTCTTAAAATGTTTTATTTAATTTACTTTTGTTTCATTTGATTTCGAGCGAAATCATTGTTTACGAAGTTTGTTTATCGCTTTTCTTATACAACATTCCCATTAAGTAACCTGACATATGATCTAAAAGTAAATATATATTTCACTGAAATCCCTTGAGTTTTCTTCTCTTTCGGCGTCGTTCAGTGTATGTTAAAACTTGGATGTGTCGTGTCGGTGATAAGTAATGGAATTTCCTTGGGAATATTTTTGTTTTTTTATATATTTTGAAATAAATGTACGATATTTCAATTTCAAGTAATCAAAATATAAAGTAAGTAATAAGTTGCGAGTATTGAATCTATTGAAAATTGTTGTGAATATTAAAAGTTACTTAGTTGATTGAACTCGCAGCATTGAGATTCAGCCCACTTAGTTCAATGAGTTTATTGTTGGGAGTGGAGCACTTCAAGGGTCTTATTCAGGTTGGATGCTCTTTATATCGTCTATTTATGATATAATTACCAGTTACCGGCTACTAATATTCTCACCCTCGTTTGCTCGCTTTAAACATGATTTAAAAATGATAGAATCTTTATTGACAAAGACGAAATGTGTTTCTTAGTAATTCTTGTCTTTCTGAGTATTTGGTGACATTTGCAAATATTTTGATTTGCTGTTTTTCATAATTTTTAATGCTTTGAGTATGTTGAAGACTTTTTTTCTTTTTGGATATAACGTTACTTCTTTTCACTCAGCAATTGACACGAATCTGCGTAACCCTTGTCTGGTCGATTGGATGAGATTTCCATATGTCAATACTCTAACAATTTGTATACTTTACAATAAAGTGTCTAAATAAATAATTATGTTATCAACAATGTCTGAAATAAATATAGAACGCGGAAGAGGTAGACCAAGGAAAGAATGAAATAAGATAGTAGTAGAAATTTTAACTCAGGGAATAGTAAGAAGTATGAGAAACAGAAGAACATCTATGACGAGATGTATGGATGTGAAAGAGGTATAAGCTGTGTGCGTGGATGGTAATATATCTGTCCTTTCTACATAACACATCGATCAATAAGTCCCGGGACTAACTACTAAAACAACATTTGTTTGCCAAAATTCTTCTTTATTCATCAACATAGTCTCCTTCAAGAGCGAAACATTCATTCCAACACTCCTAACTTTTCTATGCCAGCCGTGTAGAACGATTTATCTTTGGTTTCAAAATAAGCGTTAGTTTCGGCAATCACTTCTTCATTGGAGCCAAATCTCTTTCCCTGGAGCATCTTTTTGAGGTCTGGGAACAGCCAATAGTCGCTGGGGGCCAAATCTGGAGAATACGGTGGGTGCGGAAGCAATTCCAAGTTTAACTCATGCAATTTGGCCATCGTTACTATCGACTTGTGACATGGTGCATTGTCCTGATGAAAGAGAACTTTTTTTTCTTCATATGGGGCCGTTTTTTTTGCAATTCTGCCTTCAAACGCTCCAATAACGCTATGTAATATTCGCTTTTGATGGTTTTTCCGTTTTCAAGGTGATCGATGAATATTATACCTTGCGCATCCCAAAATACGGAGGCCATAACCTTTCCGGCCGACTGTTGAGTTTTTGGTCGCTTCAGACGACTTTCACCGCCTGCTTTCCACTAAAAATCAATTTTTTATCAACACACGAAATTCGTTTTTTTCCATTGTTTTGAAAATAGCAAAAGAAGCGTCACTAAAACCACTGTAACTCAATTACACAATGTCGGAATGTCATGAAAGTTTGACACGTAACTTCTAAAGGATGGTACTAACTGAGAATGGTATGGATTTGTTATTAGATGCGCCATCTGTTGGTTAGTCCCGGGACTTATTGATCGATGTGTTACACCAACAGGGACATTGCGTGATAGTATGTAGGTAACTATGTTAAAATTTGTTAATATCTTGTAGAAATTCCAAAACCTGTACGTTTCGAGTGCCTTTGATTGATCTCATCCCTATCACTAATATTCTTGACTCACCGTGACTGGTATTATCAACACTCGATTTTTAGGACACAAAAATAACTCATGGAACTTATTCTCTGCTAACGCCACACCGAAGTGAGAAGAGAATGACTATGACGTAGACATAAGGTGTTTTGTTATACGAGTAGGTATACGAGAAACGATTGAACAGTGGTGAAAACAATAATGCTTGGGGCAGCTAATTTATTTTCAGACAGCCTTAAATATAAAACAATAGTAAGACATAATTTAGTAAATGAATACTGTGGTTATTGTTGTTTGAAGGCAAAACGCAGTTTTCTTGGTTAAGGTAGCTTTTGTTAAACTGGATCTCCGATGTAATAAAAAAGAAAGAGGGGTATTACCTTTGCTTTGTGCTACTCGGTTTCATTTGTTGAAATTTAATAAAACATTTTAACACAATGCAGGACTAAACTATTCCTCCGATTCTCCCCCAAAATGTGCAAGAATGTAATTAATAATATACATACATACCGGCACGCCATGCCTCTTTTAGGATAGCAAAAAGAACAGATCTTCGTGTGGTTTTACTCGTATTTACCAATTATTGAGTTTTATTTTACTCAAGCCCGATGTTTCGAAGAATATGTAGATTCGTTTCTAGTTTTTATAAGTAAAGTGTTAGAATAGGAAGATGGTGGCTGCGGCCATCGGCCACTTCCCCGCGTCTACATATCTTCAGAAAAATTAATTTAGTAAGAAAACAGCAAAAAAAACTTACTAAGGGAAGACGAACTACAAAGAAAACTTTCTAGATCTTCCGATATGTTTTATTAACGCATTCGGCTTTAGGTGGAGTGTAGTGTTCATGAAATGTTTAATCTTTATTTTAAAATTTAATTTTGTATTGTACAAATGTAAGAAATTTATGCATAAAATAGCATTGGTTTTTCAAGTAATCTTAAATAGAACGATATAACACCTTACACGATAACAGTTGAATTATTCATGTGTCCAATAATATAAATCAGAATAAGATTGAATATCAAAAATTATTTAGTTTTTTCTTTGATTATTTGTAAAACATGTACAAGTGGATAAAATATACACTTGGAAAATTACAAATTAAGTTTATTGCAAATGCTTGATACCTTTGGCTCCTCGTTGACAGTGACATGGGTAGTTATTGACTACATTTTAAGTAATGGGTCGACATATCACACATACAATAAAGTATTATTTACATTTAAACGTGTGATATGTTTTTTGACGTCCTTCGTGGCCTGGTTTCGGGTCAGATTCCCTATTGCACTTAAAAGAGGATTTCAGACGGGTTTTTCCACTTTAGACCTTTTTAGAATCTTTCTGGTTGGTTTGAAAAAATGCCATACGACTGTAAGCCGGCCAGGATGTACCGTATTTAGCAAAAGTATTATAAAATACAATATTTTATCTCTTGTCCCTCGTACGGTTTTTGAAAGCATCTTTTTGTCCGAGAGAAAATACTTGGACATAAATTTCCCTCACACAAGGGGTACTGTATACGACCCTATACTAAAGAAATCAGATTTATAGCTTTTGGTACAAAGAAATCTTCACCGGAACTATTTCTGGTTTTGACCGAATTACGAGTTAAAATAAATTGAGTTCCTATAAAATGATAAATCAGTTGAAAAGGTCTAATTTCAGTTTTTCCAATCAAAATATAAACGTCTATTTGAAGAGATTGGACATTAATTGTATTAAAATTATTTAATAAGTCCAGATGAATAACTGTAGTCCATAACATTTTTACTGTATACAGTACAACCTGGCTAGCTTATTTCCATGCGGCAATCTCATCAAATCAACCAGAAAAGTTAAAACGGTCTTAAGTAAAAATCAGATTGAAGTCCGTTTTCAAAAAAATCTAGATTCCAACAGGAATCGAACCTGCAACCACCAAGCTGGAAGGCCGGCGTCTTACCAACTTGGCAATCTAGCCCTTTCAATCGGTGGTCAAATATATTAGGAATGAAAAGAACTAGTGTCAATTAGGTGTCGCTTGCGGATTTGTCACTGCGTGGTGGTCTGTCCCCTTTTACAGAATGGGTATTGTAGAAGAATTCGGCAGTAAGTGTAGTCCGGACAGTGATACTATACATTGTGTTTTTCACTTGTACTTTATGCGACGTATTTGATTTACTAAGTGCCATATCTTTGCCACGTCCAATGAATCTTGCGTTTCTCCTCTTCTTCTTCACTTATAGGTCGTTTGTTTAATTTTGAAGTATAATATAATGTGTACATTGTGTAGAAGTTTTAAATTTATTTCTTTTTCCACAAAAAATAATTGACTATAATTGTATTTTTGATTTTAGGAGTGATTTCAAAAATCATCCTAGTGTGGGTTTGCCTATACATTAAAAAAGAATGATTTGTAATTTTTTAACCGTGGGAGAAAAATTACATATAACGATTTATACTGTTTTCCCGATTTACCCTCGATGGTTTTTATATTAACCATTTCGGCTGTGATTATTTGACTTTTTACACATACTAGGAAAAGGCTCTACTACATGGATTCAGGTCTCACGGTATTTGTCCTCGTCTATTGAGCCTTTTCATTTTCAAACATTCCTTGCAATCCCGATCGTTTTTATTTCATCCTTTAAAAGTTGTGTTTTAAACCAAAATCATTATTCTATTCAGGAATTCTTTTTTCTCTATTTCTTATGAAATACGGAAAAGTTAATAAAAATTGTCCTTTTCAATTTCATTCCTTCTATTCATTGCTTGACGCTCATTTCGTATGCGTAACAAACGAAAATACTTCGATAATCCCATCGATCAGAGCCCATTTCCAAAATAAATATCTGTGTCTTTATTGGAAAAGAGCAAAATGAATATATTATTATTCGGGGACTTAATGAAATTTCACTTCCGAAGATGGTCTCCCCATCGAAATATTCGAGCGAATTGTTTTTTAAATTTTTATTCACCATTTTTGTCGAGAGCCTTTTACCCTTGGGCTGGAAATTATGGTAAAAGCTCTTTCAGCAGATATGGCGATCTATAAGTCTCAGTAATAGGTCAAGGGGTAAGGGCTGGGTTGGGTTGGGTTAAGTAGTTTCTGACAGTTTTTACGCTTTTTGGTTATGATTTATTTATTTTTAATATTTTCATTACTTCATGTAAGTAAGATACATGCGGTAGAAATCAGAGCATTGTGTAGAATGTTAATAACTGAATGATGACATTAGAAAGTAATGCAGATTGAAAGAATATGAAGTGCTTAAGATGAAGAAAGTAGATGGTCCAGTCATATAGAAAGAATGAATGTTGAAATATTTACAATAATTACTATATCTATATAAGTGTTAGAAAACCATGGCACGATCAATTGAATTCTGAAAGACGGAAGAGTGAACAATCTTAAGAATGGAAGAGTATGTCCGCCAAGGTGTATGGTCATGGCAGAAACGAAGGATGTGTGCCATGATATAATGAAGTGGATATCTGTTCTCTCTGTCTACCCCAATATGTACACTAAATAACTCGTAACGTATGTGATATATTGGCATTGTTAAAATTACAAAACTTTATTTGAAAATATATTTAACTTCAGAATAGTTAATATTACGAGTGAATCTAAAAAAAAGTTTTACATTTTAAGTACTTATTTTGACGTAAAGTTTCGTCATCTTTCGTAGGCAGCCCACTATTGTAGGCAGCCTAGTGGAGGTTTCAGTTTGTATTCTGTAGAATTAATGAAATTTAATTTCCGAAGGTGGTCTCTAGCGGAAAGCTAAACGCATTTAAGATGCGCAAATATTCCGTTGTTTGAGTAACTGGAATAAAGTATACATTTAACCTGCCTGCTGTGGCTGTGGCGCTACATAACATTGAAATCTTGTGCCATCCTATGATGTACGAGTACCTCCAAGTACCTAGGGAAGTGTGGGATGAAACATCATAGTCGATGTGTTCATGACTACATATTGGTAAACCTAAATACTAATTGACAGCCATAAACTCCAGAATACATGCACACCTCTTTTTATTCTTCTTTGAGTGCTTCCTCGCATAAGTTAATAATAATTAAGTAGTAGAATGAATGTTTATTTTGTTTGAGAATGAGTTTTGAGTTCGAAACTCGAGTTGCCTAAATACTGACGCATTAGTGGAATTTATAAAGAAATTACTAATCACTAATATTTTCTGTCACAGTTTGCCGAGGGTCCGTATTTATTCCCAACCGATATGATCGTCTAACCTTTATGCCGCCCACGATCCGTTTTTTCTACCGCTCTGACAGGTTTTGCCACCCAACTCCCTGAATGGGGAGCCGTATGCGTTCCGTGCTTACATAATGGCGACTATGTCCCATACCCGTATTTAAGATAATGTTTGGCTCCATTTATATAACCATTCTTTTCTCAGTATCTTCAGTACAAAATCAATGCGATTTACAAATAACCCGTATATTTTTCTCAAGAGGGTTGTTTCATCAAATAAAATTGACCAGTCTTCCTAAACGTGGCCGAAAACACCTCACATTGCAAGTGATAACGGATGAATAAGTGGTAGGCGATGGTTGGGGAGGAAGAAACTGACTTGACTTCAAAACACCAGGGGCTGGACACGGTTGAGAGTGGATGAGTTGTTCTGGATAGTGGGAGACCGGTTCCATTTTGCTGAAATTGTGGGGGCAGTTTGTAAGTGCCTACGCCCGAATACAGGCACGGTACTCTAAGGATATATTTCAAAATAATATTTATCTTTGATAACTGTTTGCTTTTTGAATTATTCGAACCAGGACGCATGAAATACGTACTTTCAGTGGAGATCGTTAAAAGTGCACGGAATGTTTGCCTCTTAGTGCTCCTCAACATTTGGACATGTTTGATAAAGATTTCAAATGTTTCATTGGACCGAGTTGTCAATACAAATACACCTTTAGGTAAATTAAAAATATTATATCGATGCATAATATAATGTGAATTTAAGGATTATTTGTTTTGTACGGTGAAGCAGACCACTCTGAGGTGGTTTGAGTACGTGGAATGAATGAATGAAGAAATATTAACATAACAAATATACAGTGCAAATGTGGGTGTACGGCGTGATAGAGGAAGGTTATATCAAGTGAATGATATTTTGAAAGAAGGAAAAGTTAGAATTCAAGAAATCATAGGAACTGTATGAGAAGGTGTATAGATGTGGAAGGGTCGAAAGATGTGTATCGAAATAAAAAATCTAGTGCTCTATCCTCTGCATACCCCAGTAGTGAAGCGGCGTTATTGTGTATATGTGTAATGGTATTATGCCTTCGTTGTATACATTACAAGCTTGCGAGTTTATTGGCATGTGGTCATCTCTATAAATCAAACAGAAAATGTTTTAGCGACCTGAAATGAAAACGGGACTGGAACGGAACCATTAAAACAAATCAGGGCTTCAACGGGAATCGATACCGCTATTTCCGGTTGGAAGAGGGATTATGCCACGGAAATCGTCAAATAATTACACTAGTTAACAAGGTTTTTGTAACAAGGGTATAATTGGCCATTTTAGGTCAATTTTTGTGTGCTGATAACGAATATGAACTTGAACATGTTCCATCACGTACCTTTTAAGATAAAACTCTGAAATTAGTTTTTGACTGAAACTTTTGAAAGATGAAAAGTTCGAAAAAAATGAAGTGTTGAAGAATTAAAAACTTGGAAAGCCTTTGGAAGAGTTGTTAGTGGTTTACTAGGTAATAATAAAGCTGACAATTACGAACAGCTTGTACAAGAACTCTTGCAGTTACCAGAATCTAGAATGTCGAATGTCACTGAAAATATACTTCCCGCATTCCAATCTAGACTTTTGCCCAGAGAACTGAGCAGCTCAAAGTGATAAACAAGGCAAAATATTCTATCAGGATATTCACAGAATGGAACAATGATATCAAGGAAGTTGTGATTCTAATATGATAGGGCACTACTGTTGGTTTTTTTTATAGAGAATGTGACACTTATTTCAATATTTTAACAAAATAATGTATTTCATATTTTAACAAAAAAATGTTGCTAGTAATCTGTTTATGGCTGTTTACTGTAATGTAGGGCTTCTAAGTTATCTAATTTGAGTTTTCATTCAATTTAATATATTGGGTGTACAAATAAGTCACCGCCGTTTGACAAAAGTTGGCGCCACCAGTAAGTTATGGTTAAAATTGTCAGATGTAAAATGTCATTATCGTAAGATTGGACATCTGTCAACAACATGACCTTGAAATATTAGTGAATTTTTATCAGTATAACATATTTTTTTGTGTTCGAAAATGTCAAGTTTTGAGCCGAATAAGCGTCATTTGCGGGAACTTTTGATTTACTTCTTCAATTTGAAGAAATCTGCAGCTGAGGCGCATCGATTGCTTGTAGAAGCAGATGGTGAGGCTGCCTTAAGTGAGAGAAGTTGTCGTGAGTGGTTTCAAAAGTTTAAGAACGGTGAATTTGACATCGAAGACAATGAACGTAGCGGAAGGCCGAAAGTGTACGAAGACGCGGAAATAGAAGTATTATTGGATCAAGATTCGTGCCAAACGCAAGAAGAACTTGCACTTACATTAGGAGTGACTCAACAAGCAATTTCACATGGGTTGAAATCATTGGGAATGATTCAAAAACAAAGAAATTGGGATTCATATGAACTGACACGGAGAAACTTTGAATGCCAATTTTCCACATGTGAAATGCTGCTTGCCAGGCATAAACGAAAGGGTTTTCTGCACCATATAGTCACTGGTGATGAAAAATGCATCCATTATGATAATCCAAAAAGGAAGAAATCATGGGGATCCCCTGGTCATGCTTCAACATCTACGGCTAAGCCAAATATTCATGGAAAAAAACTCTTGTTGTGTATTTGGTGGGATCAGCTTGGTGTCGTGTATTATGATTTGCTCAAACCGAATGAAACCATTGCTGGGGCTGTCTACCGAACATAATTGATGAGATTGAGTCGAGCACTCGAGGAAAAGCGCGCCCACTACTACGCCAGACACGACAAAATTATTCTCCTGCATGATAATGCTAGTCCACATGTTGCGGCACCGGTCAAAACCTATTTGGAAACACTCAATTGAGAAGTTTTACCCCACCCGCTGTATTCACCAGACATTGCTCCTTCTGATTACCACTTGTTTTGATCGATGACGCATGGCCTGTCTGAGCAGCACTTCACATCATATGAAGATACCAAAAATTGAGTCGATTCGTGGATAGCCTCAAAAGATGATGATGATGACTGACGCGGTATTCGTATGCTGACAGAAAGATGGGGAAAAGTAGTGGCAAGCGATGGGTACTACTTCGAATAAAACATGAGGTTCCGTTCTTTCACAATAAATGCCCAATTTTTTATAAAAAACGGCGGAAACTTATTTGTACACCTAATACAATCTCTAAAAAAAAGTTGATTCGATCAACTTTATAAAAAAGGCTATTTTTAACAAAAAATTGGTATGAAAGGTCAATTTTTCTTATGTTAATTTTTTTTCCTATGTAACAACATTGTATTCTGTGTCTAAATTTAGTATTTCAGGAATTTATTTATTTTCATTGTTGTAATTACGACTTTTGAAATGCGTGAAAACGTCTTTATTTTATTAAAACACTCCCCCTTCTGTTACACAAAAATGTTACGTGTTACAAACTTTTCACTGCAATTTTCGTAATCAGCAGGGTCGATTTAGTAAGAATCAGCTAATTTAATCTCTGTTACAGACAAAAAGTTAAAATTTGTTAATAACTAGTGTTATATGAATATCATCAGATAATTACCGAAAAATTGTCTCAAAATATAAAAAAATATTCAAATCAGACAGTATAATAATATTTCATTACTTTTTCCAAATATGTATTGCTTGTAATGTTTTTGAAAAACTTTTTTTTTTTTTTCACATTTTTAATCCCCACCCAGCAGACAACTGTCCCATTTACTGGACCGTATAAAAATGGGCCGCGCCGCCTGAGGTTCCATGCAGAGCATTACGTAACTAGGGGGAGCGTATCGATCCGCCCACATCGTCAGTTTCAGGCCGCGGGCCGCCTCGCCTCAAAGGGGGTGGGAAGGTTCGCCGACAGAACGATTCGCCGCCAATATGTAAATCAGCTAGGATGTACTGAATGATATTATGAGTGCTTTTGCAATGTGTATTTGCATTTTACCTCTCATGGCATGGGAATTACAATAAAAAAACTGGTAAATATTCTTAAAATAAAATTTATTTATTATATTTTTAGAAATCCTCTGTGCTTGCCATCAAGGGAGTTAAAATCCCAGATGGTATTTAGGTTTCCTAGTGTCTTGTATTTTTATGAAAATATTTTCTACGTTCATTTTATTAGGAGGTTGAATCTCTTAAGAATAGGCCCACAGGGAACTGTCTATTTGGGCCAGCGCGTGCCTTGAATATTTTTTAAGATTTTCTTTATTACGAGTAAAAACGTCAAATCCATTTAAGCGCTACTTTAAAATGATACGCAGGACACCGGATATGTAGTTTTTCCTAAGTTTA
The DNA here is from genome assembly GCA_949825065.1 of Odontocerum albicorne. NCBI lineage: Eukaryota > Metazoa > Arthropoda > Insecta > Trichoptera > Odontoceridae > Odontocerum > Odontocerum albicorne. The sequence goes on along the minus strand of OX463849.1, from coordinate 23,665,344 downwards.
TTCGTCAAGTTCCTTACTTATATAATTTCAACCTTAAATGTTATCGTTTCGAAATAAATTAAGGAACATGAACATACCTTCTTGTCAATTATATTATTGTTTATGTTCTAAAGTACGATTCTTTTTAACATAGTTCTATTTTTTAATCATAAAAGAGGTATTGAGTCACTTTTAAATCATTCGTTTTATTTTACGTTATACACTTTAATTTGTTAACATACGATAACATCTCCGTGACCTACTTGGTAGTATGTCTTTCAACCGGGAGGTTGCTGTTTGAATTCCCGTTGGAACACTGTTTATTTATAAAAGGGCTTTGGTTTTTACTGAAAATGGTATTTTAAACATTTTTCTGGGTGGTTGGAAGATATTGTCACAATGCAATGCCCCCGACAGACTGTGCTTTATACAGCAAAAGTATTATAATATACAACACAGTATGTAACATTGCCTTTTTTATTTAAAAAATAAATCTCAGGTCTTTCAGGTTTTGTCTCTCGAGTCATTCAGCACAAACGGCCCAGAATTCTAATCCTAAATGTGTTTCACATAATATTTCAAGATAAGTATTTTTATGGAACTATTTCTTTTTATAAAATGTAATCGTCGAACGATAAGTTTCTAAAATATAATTTTGTTTAAAAAATATATATATTTTCAGTTCCAAAAAAACGCTCATTATTCAACGCATTTATAAATAAACTACTGCGTCGTGATCTCAATGTTGAGGAATCCACACCAAGTTGCTGTAGGCTGCATCAATTTTTCTCTAGTCCTCTCTGTATTCCGCTTTCCTAAAAACATGTGGCAAAGTAGGCTCGTAGTACTCTTCACCTGGTCGCTCCAGAGCATAGGCGTTCTACTTCTGCTCTTGCGACCCTCCACATTTTCAGTTGCCACGAGTTTCACCTTGCGCGAAATATGCATATGACTAAAAAAATTAAGAAGTCGATGAATGAATAATCCTGAAAATTTCAGGATTAATATTATACTATATACTGATTGAATCAAAATCTCACGAAAATTCTATGAAATTTTCTAGTGTTTTTCCGAGTATACGAGACTTGTGTGACTATAAATTTTAATTTACTGTCACGAATTTTCCGGCGGCGACTAGTCTTGCATTCCACAGTGACGCCCGCAGCTTTGGCAGTATTACATTACAGTCGCCGCCTTTGCGACCGCTTGTAGAGGGTTGTTTTACTGGACGTATATAAATGCATAAAAGTTCCAACCCTAAAAATATTATTTTTTTTCAATGTAAAGGCTTAGAATTTTTTACCAATTTTCCTAGTTCCATCTTTCTATAATAAGTGTCTCTTTGAAATTTGTTTCATTCTAGAGCGCCCTTCACTATGGAACAAAGTTTGTTGTTTATCTTGTATCCTCGTCGTTGTCATTTTCCTCAATTTCAGCTTAAAGTTATGCTTGTTGTATCGTCATCAGCATCACTTTTAACCCTTATCACTGACAAGGCTACTTTTCATAATCCTTAAATTAGGCTGTTTGCAGCGAAGAAAAACAGACGCATACATAATTTCATGACTACAGAATATTAATGATCAAAACGTTCGATGAATAAAGTATTTAAAATACATAAGTGCGTACCGTTACTCCGTTTCCCTATTTGAGTAGGCAGAGAGAACAGTACGCCAGACTTTTCGATTGCGATACACATATTTGGCCCCACCCACATCCATATTCATTATCATGCAGCTCTTTACTTTTTTTTAAATTCTCTTATTCCAAAGAATTATTCATTTAGGTCAACCATATTTTTTTATCTTTATATATAGTTTAACTTCCATGTTTACACATTGATGGAAATACACATTTTTGTTGAGCTATTAATAAAGCTCCACGTGTAATATATAATATATGATGTCCATGTTTCTAGGTCCACCCAGAAGAGTGGGCATAGTAAATTAGAAATAAAAAGTAACATAAATAAACAGAGTTTAATTTTAAGGGTGGTAAAATAATTCGGCTAATTTCACATGCTAAGGTTTCTGTATTCGTATTTAGAAATACGCGAGTGCTTAGAAGGTGTATTCGAGTATACACGTATTATAAATATTTGTCCGGGTAGTTTTGTATTTTTCGGATGAATGCCGTTAGGACAAAATTTACGCTTTTAACTTCGTTCGGAACGTGCTGAATGTATATTATTATTGAAGGTTGTAAGCGCATTTTTACGGCCATTTACCCAAATTGCTTATGCGGTTTTTTTGTAATTTTAAAGATGGCACAAAATAAGTTAGTTTTCGGTACTTGATGTTTTTTTTACCATTGTGAAGAATAAATGCGACACAAAGTAATTAACAGTATATGTACAGTGTATGGCGATGATGCAATAAGTTATTGTGTGTCAAATGTGGTTAAACATATTCCGTAATGGTTATACGAAACTCGAAGATGGTGTCCGCTCTAGAATGCCGATTACCACTGTTGACGACCAAATCAAGACTGATCAAAAATAAGCAGCGTTCTACGGGATAAGAGATTGCCGAGGAAAATCATAATCCACGAGAATTGGCGCAATTTTGCGTTTGAATTTGACCTAAAAATACTTAATTACTTTCTGGACAACCCAATTTATTAAACGGTCATATATTATGCTATAAAAAGGCATGCACTTTCCATCGTAACTTATTGTTTCTAAATTATCTCATAACATGTGCATTGTGGGTCGGGCGTTACATACTTATATACGTGCTTATATAATGCTTATATATGAATGGATCTCCTCTGCAGAGCTAGTCGTGTGACCAAGTACCACGAAACCGCATTCACTCAGAAATCCCCGAAAGTCGGGTCAATACTCGTACTGTTAAAAATTTACTTCGTAATGTAACTTAATCGCCTTATTTACCGTGATTAAAAATTTATTCGTTACATTCACTAAGGGATGGGTTTTATATTTGTTTTACTTGTATTTACTATATAGAATAATGGAAGGTTGTTAGCTTGCTCGATTTAAAAAATACCAAAAAGTGAACAAACGGTAACCAACGTTTGTTCACTTTTATTGGTTCTTACTCATTTTGTAGGTATACCACATACACGTGTAAACAAAATAAGAATATCTATAAACTTGTTTTTATGGTATTTGAAAAATAATGTACTCGTATTTTCTATTTTGCTTGTCGCGTTATCAAAAGTAAAAACAAGTGTTGTCCGCGCCGAGCCCTCATTTACCCACGTTTTACATGTTTGATTTTACCCCTATTAGTTTTTTTCAAATATTGAAAATTAATTGAATCCTTCGAGCGATCTTCAAACGAATGGCTCTTTGTTTTATTGTTAACTTATGTTTTTGACATAATAATTTGAATAAAATTCAGCGTTAGAAGTTAAAAATACATATTTCATTAGGGTTTCTTTCCTTTATCATCCCAATATTTTTCAAATTTAAACCGACCTTCATGACATTTCACAATTTTATTGTGTGTTATATAAAATATGCTAGAACTTATGCTGCCGTAGACATCATTAAAAAATGAGGTAAAGCGCTATCTATTATACTGAATAAACACCCAAGAACGCTTTGTAAAATCCAGGACCGATTATTTTGATACTGTCCGGTTCGAGTATAAATGTTTTATTGCCCCATTGACTCTGTTTCCTGTCGAAAGGCGTGTATTTATAGATATAAAAATATAATATATTATAAAAGAATAAAGAAAAACTGAATATTGATTCTAACTGTAGATAAATATAAAAACTTTATGAATAAGAGGATACTGATTCTACATACACGGTCTGTCCAATGGGCAAGGTGACTGATTTTATTTTCGCGTTACCAGCAGCGCCATTTGTGGATGAATAAATGAGTTAACTAGCAACACATTTTGACTATCTTCCATAAAAGTATCAAAGCGCTGGCATCGCTGGTCAATTCGTAATGACGTAACAATTGTCAGTACCTTCCAAGTCTCGGTCGGTAAAGGAACGATGGAGCAACGTGCCAACATTAAATTTTGCTTTAAATTGGGTAAGAGTCCATAGAAACTTTTGAAACGATTCAAACTGCTTATGGTTGTGAAGCAATGAGCCGTAATAACGTTTTTAAGTGGTATGCAAAATTTCGTGATAGTAGATAGAGCATTGAGGATGATCAACGGCCTGGACCATCATTGACAGCTCGAATTGAAGAAAATATTCAAAAAGTGATTGAAATTTTTCGAAACGATCGTTTTGCCTGTACTAGGCTCATTGAGGAGCTCACTAGAATTCCTAAATCCACTGCCCATCTCATTTTAACGGAAAATTTGGGCAAACGAAAGGTCACACACTGACAGACAATCAAAACGTTTGCAGAGTGGAGCACTACAGAGACATGAAAAGAGCGGCTGATATGGATCCAGACTTCATGTCAAGCATTGTAGCAGGTGATAAAACATAGTGCTTTCAGTATGAGCCACTTACAAAGCGTCAGAGCTCGGAATAGAAGGGTCCTCAATCTCCGAAACCAAAAAAGGTGCGCATGCAGAATAGCCGAATCAAGTGCTCATCGTTTTCTTTGATTCCAAAGAAATTATCCATAAGGAATTCACGCCAGAAGGTCAAATGGTGAACGCTGATGTGTACTTGGGTGTTTTGAACTGTTTATGGGCCAGGATTATTCGAGTTCGACCGGAATACCGGGAACAAGGGGCATGGTCTTTGTTGTACGTTAATTCACTGGCACACAAATGCAAGATTGTACGCGATTTTTTGGCTAAAAGAGTATCGTGGTGCTCGATCACCCCCCGTATTCGCCTGATTTTGCTCCATGCAACTTCTGGCTATTACTGAAACTGAAATTCGTGATGAAAGGGAAGCGTTTCGACACGATTTAAGACATCCAGAAGGTTTCGACCGCGATTTTGGAGGCAATTCCAAAGAATCAGTTTCAGGAGTGCTTAAAAAAATTTACAGCCGCTTCCAGTATTGTATTGACTCACAAGGAGTGTATTTCGAATAAAAGGTAATGTTAACTAAAAATAAACAATTTCTTGTATTTCATTTCTTGTCAGTCTCCTGTCGCATTGGACAGATAGTGTACAGTGTACACATATATGCAAATGTACTCGTATTATAAAAGCTTATTGAATAACAGAATACGGATTTTACATGTATACAAAATACGTAAATATTATTATATATAATTAAATCATAATGAATAACGGTATACTGATGCTACTTATGTACAAATATGTTACGTTATAAATGCTTGATGAATACCGGATAACTAATTCTACTTAACATATATCTATGATAAAAATATTATAAAAGTTTAATGAATTACGGAAAACTCATTCTACTTCCATACAAAAATATTGTAACAGCAGTGAACTATTCATCGCTTAACGACATTATTTAATTTTGGTTTCAAGATCGATAAAACCAAACCTATTCAAAAGCAATCATCGCCCAATCCTTTTTTAATAACCAGGAGAAAATATACTCGAAAAATATTTGTCGAACGCGGATTCTCCTCTGTTTTGAGTGGTCTGTTTTCGCACCCAAGTTTGCTGGGTGATAAAATTGATCCGATATTGCCTCTTAGGTCCGGAGTGTTGATTCAAGCTTTGGGGATGTTTGCCACTGGATTCGGCAAGTTTTATGATCTCTCTATTTCGTTATACATATATGGTATATGTGTATATATCAAGTGTGGTGGAAACAGTTTGTTGAAATATGGAAATAAAAGTACATAGGTAAACTGGCGATGACTTTATTATGAGGGCTGTTTTTTTTATTTATTTGACACTTCATTGCATATACAATCTGGCGGAATTTTTGCCATGTGACAATATCTTGCAAACAACTAGACAAAATTTAATAAAGTTAATTACATACGTGGTCGAGAGAATATTCAAATTATTTTTTATTTCAACAATATTCACGAACCAAATAAATAAATGCAATAAAAATGAGATCAATTAAAAAATAAAGGATTTTAGGATTTCGGAGGAAAGAAAAATCGGATTTAAAACACGTAATACGAGTATTACTGACTTTTTATAATCGTTTAGTTAGAGAAATCAAATTAGATTGGTCAAAGAAATCTTTGGAGTTGTATGAGAAGAAAAGTATGGACGTAGAAGAGACAAAATATGTGTATCGTGATAGGAAAGTCTTTCGCTTTGTCCTCTTTACCTACTCCGAAATGGAAATTGCGCGATATGTTAGTATGTAACATTACTGACTTGAACTCGAGAGTTTTTCAATCACTTTTTAAAACATGCCACTGATGGAGCGAGTCTTTCATTAGTTGGTAACCTGTTCCAGAGTCTCACTGCATGGACAGTACAGAACGACGTAAAAAAAATGAACGGTGACCTGAGAAAGCCAATAAACAATTTTTGCTTGAACATCTTTTTTATGTAGGGTGGAACGGACATGTTTTGAAAAAATAATTGAATTCTACTTTGTTAAAATAAAATAAAAGCATAACAATTTTTGTTTGATCAGTCATAACTTTATTGTAGTGTATTTTTGAATTTTATTTTGTGACTGCTTTCAAATTAGGCGTTGAGATTTATGTCTTTTAGCCTGGATTGTATCGATATGAATCGTTATAAATTTTCTTGGGAAAATAAAGTTTTTTTTCGCAATTTCTGTTGATTCGCCTTTAACTTAAGCAACATACGAGATTTGCGCAAGATTTTTGTTCGTGCATCCCACTTTATTTTTCTTTGCAAATATCGAACATTCCTTTCCGCGATTTTTTCCCCTTGTTTGAGGCACTTTCCGTTAATTAATTTGCTATATCTTGGTTCTCCCTCCATGAAGCCCACAGTGGGCTGTACTTTGTATTTTTATTCAATTAAAACTTTTTCTTTTGGTGTTTTATTAAAATAACCGTCGCCATTGTTTGCAAATAATTACATAATAAATTTAAAAAAATATCTTGAAGCGTTGAATTATATGTTTTATTAATGCTTCAACAATTTCATGGAAAATATTTAAATTGGTTTAACGTTTATTTTACAACAATCATTTTTGCTTAAAACGATAATAATTTAGGTCTTTTCTCTTTATATCGTGCGTTTCATACTGAGCGTCTTGGTCCTCTGTTATGTCTGAAACTTGGTGCCCCACCTGCCTCCATCTTTCCCGGTCCTGGTTTATGTTGGTTGCAGTGTTTAAAGAGGATCTTGTTAACTTCGTTATTTGGTCCATCCACCTTATAGGAGACCTTCCCCTTTCTCGTTTTCCCATAACTCATCACCTTCTCCAGACTTTAGTTATTCTTTCTGGCAACATGAAGAAGTATGTTAGGTTTCTTTTCCTGCATATTATGGCAAGTCTTTGATAATCTCTAATTGTTGGATTATGGATTATATACCATATATTTCTGCGCCTTGCGGTCTATGGAATACAGAGCGCCAGCTTCACACACCATATCTCAAGTATACCAATCATGTTTCATTCCTTTTTTCTCATCGTCCATGTTTCCACTCCGTGCAGTGCTATGGAGAATACTAGAAATTTAACTTCCACTCACATTTGCACTGTATATTTGTTTTGTAAGGCTTTTCATTCATTCGTTCTACATGCTCAAACAATCTCATAGTGCTCTTTTTATTTTACTTAATAAATCATCCTTAAGTTTACATTCATCCCTAATCACTTGCTTCCGTATTCTTTCATACATTGTCAACCCATATATTCATCTTAGTGTATGCGTTTCAACAGCACTTTTTTGGCTCCTTTCGTTCGCGTTTATCCATATCTTTATCGTAATCCATTGTAATTGATGTACAATAGTATTTTTCTTAATATTCAACTGTACTTTGAATACATAGGCATGTTTCATTTTAGAAATTTCCTTATTTTTATTATTATTTTTCTATTTTTCAGCCTTTCTAAAGGAAAAAAAAAACATTTTCCATCCAAAATTAGTTCTCGTTCAAAACTACCTCAATGCACTTGACTTAAAATCAGTGAATTAAATTTTTCGGATAAATGTACAATACTATTTTTAAATATATTTGAGTTCAAAAATTAACTTTTTTTAAGGATTGGTAACAATAAATGAGTTATCAACAAGTAGTGGATTTTATCCGTCTTTATATGCATATGATTGTTGGCACCAAAAAGTAAATCCATTAGTTTATTTTAACTTTTGGCGACCAAATCGGTATGTCGAACACCAAAAAAATATTATTGAAGTGTAAAATATAGAAAGTTTATATTTGTGTAAATTGATTGAAAATTTATGAATGGTATTAAATATAATTTAATTCGATTGACATCTTATTTCTAACTTATTATTAAAAATATTTTTACTACAATAATTATTATAATAAATTAGATCATTAAATTTTTAAATATTTATTTATAAATAAAATTATTCGTACATGAAGACTATTATTACAATCAAATAAGTTAAAAATCTCGGCTAAAGAAAAATTTTAATGATGGAAAAAAAATCACAAACTTATAGTAAATTGTAAACGCTCCATTTTTTATATTTTAAATTGATCGTTAAAAGGTAAAAATGAACTCAAGAAATAATCAAATAACTCTTTTTATTAGTTTACTGCCCGTGCTGTTAGACTATGAAACTAGCTAATAAAGGACTTGCGCCATCGTTGGTGTGTTTAAAAAAAAAACAATTGGAAAACATAACATCTCCCTTCATTGGCGTAACGTATTTTTCGTTTTTTTTCCATCATGCTTCTTGGCAATCTCTCTTTCCTTCTCTTGGCCATCGATAACCTTGTTAAATTAGTATTTTTTTATTTGTTAGTTCTTTTTTTATTTTAGTATTGCATGTTTTTTCTCGGAATCATCCACATTAAACTGAAAAGATTAAATCAATTTTATGGTTGGTTGGAAGAGATATCCGCTTATGCTTACCACTTTTCTTTAAATTTTATTTTGTCTTTTTGTAAATTGCATAATATCACACAATGTCTCATAAGATGGCGGCATATTGCCATGCAGCAATTTCTTTCATCCAACTAGCCAACCAATAACAATGTACATATTAAAAATAAGTATACACTAGTCATTTAAATAGTAATTTGTATTATCAAACTTATAAATGCATTAAAATAAGTCCGAAAAAAATTATACTATAGTTTTGCTTTGAAGTTATATTATAGTTTTGCTTTGAAGTTCTGAATACTTTTGTGAATTTAAATGAAATTTATGAAAATTTGATAATTCAATATATGAACACCACATATACGAGTATACTCGAATGTGTTACTATCACATATCAAACATTCTACAAAGGCTTCTTTGTAGTTCATCTTCCCTTGCTAAGTTTTCTGCAGTTTTCTTACCAAAGGTGTTTTTCTATATATGGTATATGCAGATGTGTGCTTAAACTCGACTCGTAATAATATAATACTTCAATAAGAGGTTTGATTCCCGAGTTAGAGCGCCCTTGAAGAGAGTTTGCCTTCTTAACGGCGCTATATATATCTTCATTTAGTCATTATTATTTTAATATTAATAATACTAAATGAGACACAGAAACATACCCTTAAGTAGGGGTGCCCAAAAAATTCTATTATTAAATTTTACAAACTAAAACTGGGAATAAAGAATATATTTACAATAAAATATGTGGCAAGTCAGTGGGGATTCGAATTATTTTAAGAAGTTTTTTTATTGGACTGCTTTACAATAACTCCCGGTGAATATTGACTATTTTGGGGTTTATCGGGTAATATCCATGTGTTATTTGTGGGAATCACTTTGGGTGTGATATATTATTACAAAAGCTTTCACTTTGTGGCAACATTTTCAACCTTTCACTTTGTGGCAACATTTTCATGATTTAGAAATGGTATCTGTAATCAAATTCGAAGGAAAATTTTCCTATAATATTCAGTCATCTTCTGAAATACTCCTTAGTTTAATAATTTACCTCTATATAAAGTTTCGATATCTTTATTGTTTCGTATGCGTCATGGTCACTGTTGAACTAACATAAATCTCACTTATCCAAAATTCATGTTTTAAATTCATATTTATGCGAATATTGTATGGAGGAGAAGTACTTGAATTACATTATGTTCGACGGTAGCTCTCGCGACTCTTCTTTTTTTAAATTAAAAATTTTGATTCCATTGTCAATTAATATTTCGATTTTTAGCCTGATGAAATATTTTAATCTGTAAATTAATAAAGATTTTTTTAAGATAACAATATCAATATTCAACAATAATATTTATATGTAAAATTATACTGGAATGTAAGTTATATTTTATTTAAATTTGTTTTTTCATTACTTGTTTTATTTTGATTTTATTTTCATTACTTGTTTTATTTTGATCCCTAAATTTACGCACGTTTCATATCTAATTTGAATTATTACACGAAAACAATTGCTAAGTGTTTATATGTAAGTTCGAAATATTAAATGTTGTTATATTGTATTTGTTTATGATTGTATAATGGCGAAGAGCAATCTTGATGGGTGAGCATCAAAACAACAAGAAATAAGAGAAGAGCCTTTGTATTTTACCACTCTTTTATTAAGATTTGTCAACCCGTTACGAGGTTCTTTTCTCTTACTAAACTATGACATTTGCATAATAAGTATTATAAAATACAATACATATTTTTACTTTTTAATTTCACAATGACTTTGAATAATTCCACGAAATTAAAATTGCGTAACTTTCTTAATGCTGCGTTGCTTATTTGCTCTTAAAACAATTAGATCTTAATGAATAATGAATACGAATGATATCTTTATTATTTAACAATCGTGGTTTCGACATTAGTAGTAGACCCTTATAAAGAGTACCATTTTAGACATTCGCTATTTCAAGAATAGTTATAATTAGTTAATCCTTTATTCAAATTGCAATGCCAATATTCGGAATTCACCGGCATGTATGTTCTGGTACAAATTTAATTCATAGACTCGACGATTCACGAGACCGTACCGCCAAGAACCCTCTGGCTCCATTAATTTTAATAATCTTGATGGCGTTGTAGGCATGCTTCACATACAGTAACAAGTCTCGGTGTGCCGGGATGGAGGGTGGTGTGTTCACACTAGCTATTTTGAAGTAATTTCAATTTATAAGCCTTAGAAATACAAACATGTAATTGTGTTTCTAAAATTATTACGTATATGCGTGCTTAAAAATGTTATTAGAATGAATCGATTTGACTTCATTACTTCTTTATTCCTCGTTATTCGGATTTGTAGTTAATTTTATCCTTTTTATCAAACATTTTGTTTTTTTTTTAAATTTTTTGGCTCCTCATCCAAATTAGAGTGTTGCTAGCTAAGGGAGTTATAAGCTTTTTACTTTTTTTGAAGAAAAAAAAACCAATAAGAGTATACACTATACTAGAAGCGCAAACACAATCAAAATTTTAAATATTACGATTGAATATTAATTTTGTCACTTGAACTTGTTAAAAATTATAAACTTTCTTAACACCGAAAGAACAAATGATGGGTGACATGTTTGTAATGAGTGTTCTCGTATAAGTTGGCATAGGCTTATTCGTCAAGTATAGACCTTCATAATATATCGGATATGTAAAATTTTGTGGACATTTAAATGATACGTGATCCAATATTTTCTCGCTGAGACCACATTCGCACATGCTATAATTCAAAACTTTTTCTTTGTCAAATCGTCCTTTGCGGAAGAATGCCCAATACATATCTGATATATCGCAGATATTAAATGCCTGTCTAGAGGTTTAAAACAACACCAAGGGCTCGTCTACACTTTCGGTTGAAAAATGTTTTTAATGAGAATTTTCGTGAGTAGATACACATCAGAAATCATTATCTCGACTACATCTCGGGACGAATTTTAGCTACCTGTTAGAATTTCCTTTGTCTCGATCAGCAGTCACCCCTCTTCCAGTTGGTCACACTTCAGGGTGCGATAATCTCCATTCTGCTATCATAGTTTTGATTTTATCGCTCTCTGCGACTTGAATTTGCAGTGACTTTCCTCATTTAAACACTCACTTTCGATTCAGAAAAAAACAGATCACTAATTAACACGAGTTGTTAATCTTTTTTGGGGTTATTTAAAAAAAAACTAGTCGTTTCTATGATCAGCCCCATGACAAAACTTCCGAAGAAGTTCAAATACCTGATGTTATAATATTTAAAAACGGAGTGTATTTTTTCAGTAGGCCATTCTTGAATTTACATTATTTTAAAGCACGTGTTGTGTGAATTTTTAGTGGAGTGAAGTGAACAATCAGAAGTTGTTGTTACAGTTGAAAGAAAACTTGATTATCTTTTGATTATCTTGATGCTCCAGGAAACGGTCCAGGAATAAATATAGAAAGCCTCTGCACTACCTTTTTACGCATGCGTGAGATAAGAGGAGTGATCTACGTTGAACAAATATTTTGATTTATTTCCATTATAGCAATATACTCGTATGTTACTCTTAATTTTGATAACCGTTCCGTGATGGATATCAAAGCGGGGTAGGATCTCCGTTACTGTGTATTTGAGTTACTATTTTAAGTGTAGAAATAGTTACTTTTTTCAAGCAAAACACTTACTCGTAAGTGTCAACTATTTCCAATCTCCTTATAATTCTTATTTGTAGGTCTTAACTCAGTGAACTTCTTTTTAAACTCGTTCAATTTTTATTAATACATAATTTTATGTAGTTCAACGTTTGCCAAACTGTGTGACAATTTATCGGCAAATATCCACACCCTTACATGTACCTACTCGTATATGTACGAGTACATTCACATAAACCTGCTTGCGGCCGATTACGGATCGCCGGGTGTTCGTGTTAGCGTAGCGAATATTCGCCGCTTTTCCTAAATTTCTAATCGCCAAAATAAATTTTACACAACCCATTAAAATATTGCGAAATTAATAGGTGTTTTTTCCTATTCTTTTTACCGTATAAATTTTACGTTGACATGCAATCTAAATTCACTTATAGGTCCCATACGAAGGTTGCTTTATGAATCGGTCGATTCGTGAAAAGTTTTATTGTATAATGCTTTCGTTAAATACAGCGAAACTCTGCGAGTGCATTGTCGTGTGTCAATTTCGGAATTGAACCTGCAACCTCCGACATGCATTTTACCAACTAGGTCGTCGTTTTTTGATGCCATAGAATGATTTATCGAAATGAACATTTCTACATAAATTGTGAAATGTCTCATTGATGTAATACTGCATCTCTTAGTCTTCGGAGTTTTTTGTAGAGAATTTTCTGTTTGATTTTTCCGAGAAGACGCCCAGAATGTTGACGTATACTTATATGTTTTATTTTATTTTTATGCCTCACGTATAACTAAATCAGTTCTTTGGTGTAGTGAGGTTGTTGCTTACTCCTTGACCAACTGTACAACTAACCACCCACCACCCGTGAACGACACCGTACTGACAAATGTTTATGTAGCCTTGCAACGTGCGTGGTAACCCACATACATCACCATAATCATTTATCATATGTGTATGTGTCGGTATTATAGCCCTGAAACTCTTCTCCAACCGTTTTGGTCCTGAGTTTTGCCTTCTTCAAATTTGTTTTAGCACACCCCCTTTTATTGATAGATCGAATCCACTATTATTGATAGATTATAAAATATTGAAAACAATGTAAATAAGTTGAGTAAAAATAACAAGGTGGGGGCTGCGGTCATTCGATTAGGCACTTTCCCCCATCTGCATATGTTTAGAAAAACATATTTGGTAAGAAAACCGCTGAAAAATGTATGTTAAGTTTTCAATTTAGAAAAATTTTAACTTAGAAAAAACGGAAGACCTCCAAAAATATGAAAGGAAAGCTGAGAATCAACATCTCAGTCCTGGTAATAAGATCCACAGGTCTAACTTAAAAAAAGAAATGCTGGTTTCGGTTTCCTGAAACATTCTTCAAGTTTGTTGAAAAATACAAAATATTATCGAAAGGGAATATGACACGTGTATTGACCTGGTGACTTGCGGAAAAATCGTGTACGTTGTCGTTTAAATCAAGCTCGTGATTTGTGGTGTTATGTGGATTTTTTCCTGCTTGATTAGATAGAGGGACTCCGCTGGTTTTTTCCCAGCGCTTCAACCTTTATCTGTGATCGCTATCCAATATTTCTACACAGAAAACTCAAGAAAGTCTTAATAAGATGCTACATTTATAATCTTTATTATACCAAGGCAGACGACCTCTGTGACATAGTAAGACGCTGGTCTTCTACCTGGGGGTTTCTTGTTCGATTTCCGAAAGAACCGAGCCAAAAGAAAAGACAAAAAGAAGGTATCAGTCTGGTTAAAAAGTTCACATGGTAATGACAATCACACGCGCTAGACATGTGCGAGTGTTGTTGCCTGTCTACGTGCGGTAGTATTTCTATCACGATGAGTTGCTTTCCAGTTTTTCTTTATCAGAATGCTCGATTAGTGGGGCTGAAGATAATGTTGTCTTTCGGCCACGCTCTTCAACAACAGCAAGAAACGTCCTTATAGATATTTTCTGAAGCAGTTGAATATATTAAATTCATATAACATATTTTTTCAATGTGGATAGTATTAACTCTGATATATTTGTGTTACAATTTATAGAGCTGTAAAAACACCCCTTTGATTTAATTTATTACCTATGTTATTTGATCGTTATTGTTTTGGTCAAATAGGAAAAAAAAATGTTTAATCAATTGGCCCTAGACTTAGTAATGAGATCTCCCCGAGAAGCTGTCATTTCATTTCATTAGACTTTCTGCCCCCATTAGTGATGAACTATTCCAGTGTGCTGATTTCCTTCGAGTTCCTTTTGCTCACTCATTTCTTCGTAGATTATTGCTTTAATTACTCTTTTATTAGATATTTTCATTTTAACATTTCCTTGAAAAGGGGAAGTATAATATAAAAGGAAAGAAAACGCTTTGGAAACGTATTTATAACAGTGGTTTTAAATTCTACGTGATTAAAGTTATATTAAATTTTTTTTTTTTAAATCCTTTTCACCAATATGTTTTGATACAAGAGCAACGCTTTCTGTAAAATTTTATATAAAAATATTATCCCTTCTTTACCCTTGAATACAAATTCCTTTCCTAGGCTTACTATTTTTGTACTGAGATTAGGGTTTTTTACTTGAATTTAAATATTGGGTACTTCCCCACATATGCAGATACGGCGCAGTACCCAAATTAATGCCCGCAGCAACCATTGTCCTATCTTTCCTCTCAACTTATTTTTTTTTGTAATATTTTTAAAGCCAAGGTGACACAAGCTCAATAAAAAAATATGGCAACATTTTTTTGGCATTGTCAGGGAATTTTACTTATCGACTTAAAAGAGAGACACTACAGTAAACTCTCCGTGTATTAAAGCCAGTATTGCCAAAATGGCTTGTTTTATTAGTATAATATTCGCAAATTGTATTGTAATGTTAAAACCCCTATCAAAGATTTTATAACAGTAATATATTTTATAACAGTGAAATAAATTTTTATAACAGAGAAAATCTATCAATGTTTAATTTTCATGACATCTGTTGCCTTAGTAAGACGTCTGTTTTCCATTTCAGGGGCTATGAACTAGGTTTCTGTTAGAACTCAATTCATTTGAATAAAGGTTCAAGTTTGGTTTATCTTTTTAACATAGTTTTGGTTAGTTAGAAGAGATTGCCAAGTGACGATAGACGCGTCAGGTTGTATTGTAAACAATGAAAGAATATAATACAATACAAAATAGGAAATATTATAAACGTCTCGATACGCTACTGATTACATTAATTTAACGTTTGTCAAGTTATTTGTACTTCATAGGTTTTGGAGATGGGAAAGTCGTTTTATTAATCTATGATGATGATGATACAGTCGTGAACTTCTTGATTAATTGTCAATAAATACACAGAATAATTTTACACGGAAATGAAATAAAATAAGTCGTGAAAAACGATTAATGTTAACATTACGTATTTCCGTAGTCAGTTAGTTGCATTTTAGTAAATTGCGTTTTATTTATATTTGCGTTGTTCACTCTACTCAACGCTTTTAAGTGATTGCACAAAACGTATATTTTTTAAAGTGGCTTTCAGAAGCACGCCACATATTCGTGACGGGCATTTTTGTCGGTTTAACAGATGCGACGGAATATTTGCCTTCCAGCATGTGTCACTTGGCTATTTTTGCAAAACAATTTATTTTTCATGTAAAACAATGTTTATGAACTCTGTCGCATATTTTGTTCTCTCTGAATAAAATGTTGTTGAGTTTAATAGTGTATTTGATAAAGCTAACATATTGTATTGTATCATATTTTCGTTGTTTACAGTTTAACATGGCGAGCTTATTGCTATGAGGCAATCTCTTCCAATAAACTAGAGAGGTGTTTAAGAGGCCTTAAGTGAAACCAGACTGGAATTCTTTTTAAAAATAAATTAGTTCCAACGGGAATGGAATTTATTTGCTACCACTGGGTTGGAGAACATCCGTCCTACCAACTGGGCCTCGGAATTCATCGTGGTATTTAAATAAAAAATAACCATGCTTCCTCCATCTCCTAGTTGAATGGATGTCTGTCATCCATTCCGGGGTTGGTTCGATTCTCATTGGTAGCCATTTTTTAAAACTTCTAGTTTGGTTTGAACATTCTATACACGTAGTATAGAATGCACTAAAAGTTTGGAAAAACCTAGATATTCATGTCATGATCAAATTAATCAAATTTTGAGGGAGTGAAGAGAGAACAGTCTTTATTATAGGAGAGTACGAGGTGTATGAACATGGTAGAAGCGAAAAATATGTATCATCAATAAAATGATGTGGAGATTTGTTCTCTGTGTCTGCCCCGTAGTGATATGGTGTGATGGTACTTTAATCATAAAAAAAATATTTTAATGGCATCGTTTTTATGTTTTGTACTTAAACATTATACGATTTTATTTTATATTAGTACGCATTTAAGTCCACAGAGTAGTTTTTTATGAATACACATAATACTACATAGTAGTTTTTTTCCTGTTAGCACCCATTTAACTCCACAAAGTAGTTGACCCACGGGAATCCACTAAGGGTCTCTAAAATAACATTTAATCTACAAATGTGCCCTCATTTGATGAGGTATTTGTACAAGCCTCGTGCGGTTTCCTCCAGCATTCTGACCGGAAATAGCTTTATTTTCATTCTACCCCTTTCCTGTATCTAACACTTCATCTTTATTGCAGGGGAGATATTGAAAATCTCCAGTCCAATTCTGGTACAAAAACGGAACGAGCTTTCTGCGTCATTCGTGAGATGAACTGCATACATATTGTGTGTTCCATATTCCCGAGGGAGTGGCTGCACTTGGCGGTCCCCTTTTTCACGTAATGGATTGCTCTTGTTTATTTTCATATATACTTGGATAAAAACTTGTGAAAATTTGATTGATAAAATTCCTTATGGAATAAATCTTTTCATTTTGAAAGTTGAAAAAGTCGTTAGCTCTATATTTCTAAATGGACAAAAAATATTTTCCATGTACATACGAGTACATGCATATACCAATCACGCCATTTATGTATCGAGAGGACAGAGGTCCAGACTTTCCTATCTCGATACATATCCTTCGCCTCTTCTACATCCATACACCTTCTCATACAAATCCTACGATTTCATTGACTTTTTACATTTCCTTCTTTCAAAATATTATTCATTAGATCCAATCATGCTTTGCTCGGTCACACGGAGTTGCTTAGGCTTAAATGGTAAAACTTATGTTGTACGAGTCAGGAGTTGCGGGTTTGACTCCCGTTGTAACCTATTTTCATTTAAGTGTTTTCTAGTTGTCACTTGAGGCCTCTTTCATTTCTTTATGGTTGGTTGAAATATATTGTCACACGTGAATAAACCTACTATCACGCCGTTTTCCTGTCGGGGTAAGTAGAGATGAGCGCCTGCAGAACTTTCCTATCGGGATACACATCTTTCGCCTTCTTTCAAAATATCATCAACTTGATCCAAATATACTTCCTAAGTCTTCCTCTACCACACCTTCTTCTCACATTTTCACTCTATATCTAAAGATTTTGTTTACAGATACAATAAAATGTAATGCAATGGTCTTTATGCTCATAATTAAGGTATCTGTGTACATTCAATTAGAGAATTTACCATTTAAAATTATTTTTAAAATGTATTTTAAATTTTGACATAATGTGGAAACAACGATACTCCTTTATTAGAAATAACCCCTTTCGCTAGCAATAAACAATTCGATATTCACATTATGAGATTATATCACATAAGTATTTATCTTCCATAATATAATAATATTATCTTTGTTAACGCTATCTCTCGAGGAATAAAACTCTTCTCTCTTTTATTTATCGTTCTTAATATCCAGATGTCTCTTCTCTTGCGTCTTCTTATTGTTTTAAGGTTGTGATTAATGTAACTCGGATCTATTTCAGTTTATTAAGTTCTTCGATATTGTACGCTTTTATCGTTATGTTTATCGTACTTCATCTTCAAGGGTGGTTGCTTTATTGTGAAATGCTTCAAGATATTTGATGTACGAGTACTTCCATTCCCGATGTTAACTAAAGATAAGGTTGATATATTGTTATTTGGAAATAATTTTACTAGATTGTATTCTACAATAAAAATTCAATACAATATTTGTATTAATTATATGAATAAGAAAGTATTTCTTATAAAATTTATACTCTTCAAATAAGAGCTTCATTAATATGACGATTGACTATCTCTCGTTATTGAGTATGATTGTCAACCATCATGGATGCAAGACACACGCACGTGTGTTTGTTTATTGTGCGCGAACTGTTGCACTTTAGCAAGCACGAAGTTTTGAAATATGAAACTCGAAGTTACGGTGGCAATGAGATCTATGTTCCAAAACGACTATTAGGCTTAATCTGCTGAAACCTTATGCTTGACTGATTTATAAAACGCTGTTTGTGTTGCTTAGTGCATTTGTCAAAATGTATAATAAAAAGTTTATGAACTACTTAATAACATAATTTCAGATATCATTTTGTCTTAGAGTAAAATCAGCTCAGAAGTGAATCCATGAAATATGTAACCGTAAGACCACGCTAGACCCCGCTTATGATAACCGTTAGACCACGACCACGAGATACGCGAATAAGCTGCAGAGTCTAGTTTTGAAAAACAATGATCGATCAATAATCAGCGTGTCAATTCAGGATGGATCTTGGCTGCCTTCCAAGTCTGTAGCCACTTTTATTGTTCCGCGGCATCTTTTCTTCAGCTTCTCACTCTTATGTACGACAGTCTGCCTTCGCTCATCGATCCAACTTCGTTTTAAGACCACTTTTCTAGATAACTTAGCAGACGAAAGTTACTTCGTTTCAGAAAGTACCAAAATAAAAACTGTAATTTATCGAAATCAATGTTGTTAAAAGCAACTTATCCGAATTGGCGATACGGGTATATTGAAGAGCGTGGTCGGGAGATAACATTGTCTTCGCCTCTGTTCAGCGCGCTTTCGTTTATGGAACCTAAGGAGTAGGCGCGGAAATGTCTGTGTTGATAATGTTATTGCACACAAAAAGGCAATAACACTGCCGCGCATCTGCATCTAGCTTAGGCGAGTCTTATTACCAGACAAACAATACCAGATAGGGACTCTTCTTTTTATTTTTTTTGTAAAATTTCATTTATTTTGTTAATACGAGGCGTATCCAGAAACTAAGTGTACTGAGGCTCTCACGACCGGATGGATTTTATTTTCGACATGTTGGCTACACTTCCGTGTAGCCTGACCCTTCCCCTCCGCAACGAGACCGGTTCGAGGTCAGTACGTTGAGAAGTGTCGACGCGACAACACGTTTCGTGAAAAATGTCAATCTCATCTCCCGCCAAGTTGAATCGAGTGGAGGCCGGGCAAGAGTTTTTGAGGCGCTGCAAACTCCATGGAGATGAATTTCTCCGCTCCATCGTTACTGGAGATGAAACTTGGATTGCACACTACACGCCTGAAACCAAAAGGCAGTCTCAACAGTGGCGTCACACCTCTTCACCCTCCGCCAAAAAGTTCAAAACCACAATTTCAGCCAAGAAAATCATGGCATCCGTGTTTTGGGACTGTCAAGGCATAATTTTAATTGAATATATGCCTCAAGGGGAGACCATCAACTCTGCAAGATACTGTGAAACCCTAAAAAAATTGCGGAGGGCGATTCAGAACAAGAGGAGAGGCATGCTGACAAAGGGAGTCTGCCTGCTGCACGACAATGCCAGGCCACACACGGCCAACGCCACGAAGGAACTGCTCGCCTCGTTTAAATGGGATGTCCTGAACCATCCCGCGCATTCCCCTGACCTAGCACCTTCAGATTACTATCTCTTTACCTCCCTGAAGCTGCACATGGGTGGAAAAAGGTTTTCAACCGACGAGGAGGTAAAGGAAGAGGTGGAGAAGTGGACGGAGGGGTTGGCGGGAAACTACTTCGAGGAAGGCATCAAAAAGTTGATACCCCGCTTCACCACCTGCATTGAGAGGAATGGCGACTATGTCGAAAAATAGCTTACATATGTACTACGGTAACCACGTAATTTTTTTGTTTAAATAAAAAAAATTGTAACCTACAAAAATTCAGTACACTTAATTTCTGGATATGCCTCGTACTATAAATACATGCATACGAGTATAAACTATTTTGTTAATAAATACATATATACGAGTATATTACATCTAAGTAGCAGAGAGGACAGTGCGTCAAACTTTCATATCTCGACACACATCCTTCGCCTCTGCTACATCCATACACCTTTTCCTACAACATTTACAATTTCTCTGAATATTTACATTTCCTTCATTCAAAATAACATTTATTTAATCCAGCCATACTTTCCTTAGTCTTCCCCCACCACACCTTTTACTCACATTTGCACTGTGAATTTGGTTTGTCAATAAATAAATAATTAATATTTATATTGAAAAAGGACAAGTAATGCACCCTTAGGAATAGATGCTGGGTTCAAGTCCCAGTCATAACATATTCTTTTTATTTGTTTTTTTTTCAAATTCTTCTACGTTCGTTATTTCTCCTTGACGTGTGCAAATATAAAAGTTTGTTGGTATGTTTTTTACGAATACAATTTTTTGGTAGTATTTTTGGTAATACAATTTTCCTTTATACATCTAGATTCATAAAGCAAGGCAAGACTTCGCAAGCACTTAGTGCTTATATTGGACGTAGATGTCCTCTGGGATTAGTAATGAAGTCCCACTTCGCGTGTCCACACAAATTCTGTCGTTTATTAAGGATGTCCTTTTGAAAACATTCGTCACAATTTAATGTACGAGTTTTAGTTAGTCGATTGTTTTGACCGGAGGGTTTGTCTCCTGTTTCTATAATTTTATAATTGTTTATTTTAATTATTTTATGTAAATATTATACATCTGGCTGTTTCATTCCTTAAAAATGTTTTTTTTTTCAATCAAGCAGTTTTTTTTGCAAAATGTTTATCGGTATCCATGATCATGTCTTAAATTTAATGAAAATAATATTTGAGTAAAAGTAATACAAAATAAATAAAAGATAAATCTCAAAAAAAAATTGGGATAAGAGTGAGAATCGTATATGAGTTACGAACGAGGAATATTTTGAGATGAATAATGCTTCTATAGTTTTTCTTAAATCTTGATAAGGATGAAACACTTGATGAAAAAATACTTTTATTATAAATGAAAAAAAAATAATGTGTTTTTAGAATGAAATGCACTATTCATTCGTTCGTCCATATGAAAATATTGGCCAAATCCAGGTCTGTCAACTATGCGAAAGCAACTGGTGGTGCCAGATGAGGCTTCATGATACAGAAATACCTAAGCATACATTCATTGACCACATCATATTTACAATTAGGCTCTTTTTCTTGATCATTGCTAATGCACATCGTCGTTGCTGGACTTAATAGTCGAGGATCCCCTCGCCATTCCAACGTCAATTCAGTTGGAAAAGGAAGCTGTGCCGTGGAGTTCGTTTTTAAGTGCGTGAGCAAACTCATCGGCTACACCAGTGTACTGGATCCGATGGTACACCTGAAGTGAGATGATCGGAGCACACCGGCATGTTTCTTTAAGTGCGTGAGCCAACTCACCGGCTACACCAGTGTACTGGATCCGATGGTACACCTGAAGTGAGATGATCGGAGCACACCGGCATGTTTCTTTAAGTGCGTGAGCAAACTCACCGGCTACACCAGTGTACTGGATCCGATGGTACACCTGAAGAGAGATGATCGGAGTACACCGGCATGTTTCTTTAAGTGCGTGAGCAAACTCACCGGCTACACCAGTGTACTGGATCCGATGGTACACCTGAAGTGAGATGATGGGAGCACACCGGCATGTTTCTTTTCTCCCATTTTTTGAAATAATAGATATGACCGTAATGTGTATCCTTCTACCCCGAAAACTAGGTGGAAAAAATACCCGTGTCATTTGAGGAGAGTAGCACAACTCGGGGTTAAAACCGGCGACCTTCCGCACGGAAGTCCAGTGTGTTAACGCGCGGTCACGCACCTTCACATTTTTGCCATGTTCGGTTCATACACTGTTCGACTAAATCAACGGTACTTTTTTTTTGGGTCGTCAATGAGTTCAAATCCGTTATATGATATATTTTGAGTTCATGCTATTACGTTATTATGATTATTGATATAAACATTGAAGTACGATAAACATAACGATATATCATATTGGGATGTTTTATAGGTGGCTGGGGCTAAGGGTGTTTTTGAGACCTTAGTGGCCAAGTGGCCTTCTTCCGTGTTATTTTAGGTTGGCTTGCGTTATGATATTTGAAGACAAGAAAAATAAGTTTTATTTAGGGTTTTTGTCGACAAGCCAAAAAAATATTGCCTTCGTTTTTTTTATTTGATTCTCTATGAAACCGCGTTTTTGAAATAAAACCCGCTCTGTTACATTTTGATCGTAACAAAAATTCTACACGTGTATTCGTAAATTGTAACATTAAATTGTTATGATCGAAGGGGTTCGTGGATGTCTAATAATTTATCTGACAAAATTAACGTTCAAAACACCCGAACCATTCCCGCCTGGAGGTAAAAACGACAATGTGCGGGGCGAGTCACTTTATTGTATTGTACATATATTTATGTATCCCTATTCTACAATAGAATAAATCAAATACACGCTTAAAGATGTTAACTATAAAAACGACATATTTATTGCCGTACGACATTGAATAACAAAGAGACAGCCATTAAAAATATTTGTAAATGTCACAAAAGACTGAAAGGAGAAGGAAGATGCGAAAGGACGAGATGATATAAACTATGGAGAAATACATTTCGTCATTGAAAAGATAGATGTAGTATTTTTAATTCGTTTTTGAAGTATTTTCCGTTAACGATGGTAGCTAGTTTGAGAATAACAGTACGAACAATTCAAGAGGGCTTGAAAATGAAGAGCGGGGAACTGGAAATACCAAAGGCAATCTCTACTTGTACGTAACCATGATTTGAGAGACACTGATCCTTTTTAGCGAGATATTGAGGGGGAGGGGGAGGTTAAAGTGACAATATATGAGCTGTGGCGATTCTTAACATTATGATGAATATCGTCGAAATGCCATTTTTTTTGTTATTATGTTTTATCATAAATATTCGACTTTTACTCGTAGAAAGAGACGTGAGATACAGTATAACATATCTACACATAGATTAATAATCCTTTACAATGTTTTATTTTATAATTATTAAAATCAGACTGCGTGCCATCTTATTACGTTGACGTGGAATAAGAAAGTCTTTTTATATTTTTTATTTTATGTATCAACTATAATAAAAGAATGTAAAACGAAAAATCCTCTATTTTTTAAAAGGTTTATAGTCTAATGTTTACTTTAGGTTTCATTAAATACTTTTCTGTTTGGTTGGAAAATATTGCCGCATGAACTCGCCAAGTTGTATTGTATTCAACGGAATTGTAATATAATACAATGCTTAGGATTAGAATGAACGCAGGAAGTATTCAACCAACAAAACATATATTAAATTTCTAGTGAACATACCTAGTTCATTTTTATGCAGAAATATATCCGGCGGGTAAAATATGAATATCATCGTATCCTTGTTGAATTCAGGCTTAAAATGGTCTTCAAGTAAGTTTTACCAAAAACATGTTTTTATCAAATATCCTGAAACAGGCTAGTGGGTTGATTTTTTTTGTACATACCATATACAATACATACATTTACGAACTCGGTTTTGATTAAAGCATTGCTGTTAGAAATTGGACTACGTGATGAACATAAAAAAAATAATGTTAAAACACATTATTTGATTTATTAAAATCACACCTCAATCTACTATATGCAAAATACAATATCTAGCCTGTTTAGAGGGCATTTTGTATTTAAATTCAATCTAATAGATTTATTTAATTTATGTTAACATAAAGCGGCCTAATATTTCCTCAATTATCTCAGAACAGGTAGAATGTGGGTTGGATCTTTTATGCATATTAACATCCAAATCGCGTTCTTCGTCGACCCACTCTTACTGATATCATTGACGACCCAACAGATTGGAGCAACCAACTAAACAATGTAATTAATTGTGTCTGAATATATTATTATATTATATCTATTTATGTTGCAGATAGTTTATTTAGAATTGTTGGTCCAAGAAAATTATTATTATTTCTTCTATTGAATATCCAATAACTCCGATTACTCACGACGCGATTTGTTTTATAGCTAGCCTTATTCAGACAAAATTGACTGCCTTGCCTAAGCTTGTCACTCGATCTGGTACGATTGTCAGTGGAACCTTATAATACGAGTTGTATTATTGGTTTTATTGAATAGAATCAGGTTAAAATATCAATTAAAACGCTTTTTTGGGCTACGCATTGTTAATTTTGACATTCTGTAATCGAATGAAATATGTTATCTGTTTTAAAAGCCCAATATACGAGTATCATTCGCAAGACTTTGTGGTGTATTTTATTGAATGACTTGTTTATCGAATGAATTTGACGTTGAATTTAAACTAATACACGGTATTGTATTAGTTTAAATTGTAGGCCGAAAGTAGAGCATGTATAACAGTGAATGGTTTAATATTTTGAAAAAGGTAAATTAAGGATGCGTTGTCAGCCTGGTTCAATGCTAATATAGTTGGTAGCATACAAATGTTGAATGTCAACGTACGAGTATGTGGGTTGCTGTATGCAGAGAACATGATACTGTTGTCTGCGAGTGAAGATGAATTACAGAATCCGATAAGAAAACTGTATGAAATATCTGAAGAGAAAATATATGAGAATGAATGTTGCAAAATTCAAAATAATGGTGATAGAAAAGTGTGAATGGAAACGCAAATGCGATGTATGGGTGAATAATGAAAGATCGCAACAAATAAAGGAATCATAGGGGATCGTCGTCTTTCTTCGAATATGGGTCAATCAAGTCTGCCGTCTCCTCAAATTGATCACTGTTTGATTCCGTAATACCGATAATTTAGAAATCTGGTTATCCTTGTCGATGAGTTTTTGAGCGCAATCATATATCCGAGCTAAGCCGCAAAATTTTCGTAAGTCTCCATTTTCTCACAAATCTCCATTATCTCAATAGATTGCGCATTTTCCTCCTTATCCTCAGCAGAATCTTACTGGCCCAGTTTCATCTAACTCTTAATTGACTATGGGGATGTTACCTCAATGCTGCAATGCTGGTGAAGAGTTGTTGGATATACTGAAATGGCTCCAAAACGTTTGTATCTGTTTTATTTTTAATTTAAACAAATATGTATCCCAATATCGTGCCATATTCCAATAGCTTAAATAAGACTGCGAAGAAATCTCCACGTTCTGTCAACCCTGTTTGGAGTGTGGTACAATCCAAGCTGTCGTTAGTATCGGCGTGATATGTTAAAAAAAAATTGTGAGCATGGACTGCCTCTCCGATCTTGCCACAACAGAATCCTTTGTATACCAACGCATCACACATCATTCTACACATGTTTATTTGATTAGACTTTGGAAAGATCTTCCTGGCTCAATCAGATGTGCTACGTCCTTATCAGTATTTAAGAATAAACTAAAGAAGCTTTATTGATCTGATTATATTCTTCTACCTTACTTCGCTTACGATTATCATTCTTATCCCTCTTTTCCTTGAGATTTATATATGTGTATATTTTTTCAAATATTGTTTTTATACATTATATTAAAACCACGGTCATGGATAAAATAAATAATTATTGAAAAAATCTAGTTGATTAAAAGAAATTGCTTTAAAGCAATAAATCTGCCAGATATATTTGAATAAAAATATTAAATAAATAATAATCTAGTTTATAAGCAGATTTTATAAAAGTATTTAACATCTTTAAGAAGATCAAAGAGTGTGATGGTATTGATAGTGAATATGACTTGAAAATAGCTAAAGCGACATTTAAACTGTAAACTCACTGAATTGCCTGGAGGGGAGTAGGGTTGAAAATGAAAACAATTTTCCAGTCGTTTTATCTCACAGAAATCCCTCAAATATCAAAAACAGAAGCACGCCCCGCAACTTACTGTAGATAAACAGCATTAATGTGATCTACGAAATATTACACCTTTGGAAAAACCCTTTGTGGTTAAAGTGTTGTTTTAATGGCTTGTAGAATAATATTGTGCATATTTTTAATCAACAGATTGTTTGTATGTTATATTATGAGCCCTTCCATGCGCGGGATACGGCTTTAGACCCTCTGATCCCTGGCCTGTCGTGTGATTAGTAGCTGTTTGTAGGTTATTTTAATGTTTTGTTTTTTATGTGTTTTATTACACTTGGGTTTTGTATTTATGCGCACTCTAATTTCTGAATTTTAATTTATGACAACTTTTTTTAAAGCTCAATTTAACTTGATATTTTTATTTGAAAATAATTGAAAGACGAATTATCGACGAAAAAGGAAAATAAACACGAATTATTTATCGTAAACAACATATTTATCGTAAACAAAGTGTCGCACTGGGGCCCACCTGAGTTTCTAATAATGATGTGTTGAATCAGTTAATGGACTAAATCGACCTATTCTGTTCAAGCAAACAAACAGATAAACAAATAAAATACGTTGTAAATATTACTTGAGTTGACGATCTACGTGGTCTAGTTGGTTGTCGCTTACGGATTCGATTCCCGGTGGTCTCAATTTTTTTAAATATGATTTCAGTTGGGTTTTCACTTGAAGCCTCTTGAACATATTTCTGGTTGGTTGCAAGATATTGCCTCATGGTTATTAACACACCAGGCTATATTGACTGAAATAAATTATAATTCAATTAATATAAAAATTCCGAGGCCTTTTCAACAGAATATGACATGTGAATATTGTTGGTAGGCATCGAGAATTAAATTTATAACATTGTTCTTAACAAAATATAATTTAAATCTGTTTGTAACTTGAACCCGCCAGATTGTACTGTATTCAAGGAACGTGTAATATAATCACTTTAAATGTTGTATAAACAGCCTGTTCGAGACATTGAAATTCTCCGAAATGCTAGAGCACAATTATTTTAGCCATACCGATTGAAAGTAAAAAAAAATGGAAATCGCAAGGAAAAAATCACTTTTTGAAAATAAACCTTTCCAGATGATGAAATTTGACTTTAAAGTGATTAAATGTATTTCACAGAAATAACTGATTCTTAATAACATCGCCTGAATAACGTCTTACTTTAAATTTATAAAAGGAAGCTCATAAACGCCATTATAAATCCAGGTGACATAAGGTGTGTCAATAATAAATTAGAAATTTAATGTTAAATGCAAGGCAATTCGATAAGATACTTCCATTGTCTGCATGTGTTTAAAAAAACATATTTTATAAGGCGAACTATAAAGAAACCTTTGTATATCTTCCGATAAGTCTTCGTCGTTGTTGGGCCTCGTAGTCGAGTAACCCCTCGCTATTCCAACGTCAATTCAGTTGGAAAACAAATCTGTGCCGGGGAGTTTGTTTTTAAGTGAGTGAACCATTGCAAACCAGCAAACTCACCAGCCCCACCGCTGTACTGGATCCGATGGCATACCGAAGTGAGACGATCGGAGCACACAGGGTTTTTGGAAAGAATAAACATGAACGAAATCAGGTATCCTTATATCTCTGAATACTAGGCAGAAAAAATGCCTGTGTCATTCGAAAGTAGTAGCACAGCGTGGGGTTCGAACCGGCAATCTTCCGCACGGAAATTCAGTGCGTTACCCCTTCCGATAAGTAATATTAACATATTCAGCGTTAGGTACAGTGCATTTGTATAATGTTCATGAACTATGATAAGATCTCTCAAAAAAGATTTTCTTCAGTGCTTGTTAACAACTGTAATGATTTTATTACAGGTTTGTTACAATTTTTAAAAATTTTATGTTTCCAACCATATCGTTGTAAAAAACTATATGTGAAAGAATGTATTGGTATATTTATGTTTGGTGACTATCGAACCTGAAATTCCAACTGGCAATTAAGCATTCTATTACAAGTATACAGATGTTGCCCATTGTAATAATTAAAACAAGTAATCTGATGTTCTTTCCTAGCTTTGGTCATTACCTTTTTCATTGCCTTGTCCGAGGCTGTATGAGCAGGTCTGTGAGCGTATATATTATCATGGGCAGGTTGCTGGCCTTACCCATGATCCTCCTCCTTTGTCATCCGGGCTTGGGACCGGCAATGGCGGAGTTACAGTATCCCCCAAGCAAGCAGACCTCCAGGACGACTTCCCAAAAGATGGAAAGACAGCGGGCAGTCGACGTCACAAGAGGCAAACATTGATGCAGGACCATAACAGGCCAAAAGGCCTAAAATAAGAAGAAAAATCAGATGTTTCACTTCACACCTTTAATTCTTTAATCTTATTTGAATGATTATGAGCAACTTAGTCTCAGTTAAGTTACTCAATTTTTTTTATCACTGGAGTAAATTTATTTTCTAGATTCTGCTATTTTGCCTGATCAATTCAAAACAAAATTAATTGATTTTCTACGACGTATGGAATTTCCAGTCCTGACATATTATTTCGATTGTTTAATCTTTCTTCTTTCATCGGACTCGATGTTGACTCAATCTCCGTGAAGCATTGAACTGTTAAAATTTTGATTGACACACCGAAATCCGTTCCCTTTGATCAAACTTGACTATTCAAAGTAGGCCTTGGCAAGAATGATTCTCAAAGGTCAAGAAATTTCCCACGGGATTTGAAATCTGGTAGACCTATCCCGAGGAACTGGATGTAATCACATTTCTACTTCGTTATCGTTTTTGGCACTGGATGTAGGTCGCGGGAATCGCCTCTGATCGGAATTTTAGATTAAAAAAACTCAAACACATCCTGCCAGCTTTACATGTAATGGCTGGAAAATATTCAACATAAGATTGAGTTTGCAAACTTTTAAATTTTGCTGATATGTCGGTGTATTATAAAATATTTTTTTATGACGCTTTCTTAAAAAAATAATATATTTCACTTCTTGGTTAATGTGTCATTTTACATGTTGTAAATTCCTTGAGGTATCTCTTGAATTATTTTGATGTGATTAGTTATCACGATAATCTATCCTTTTGGCCTTCGAGATTTGATAAAGCTGAAGAATGTGGAAGATCTCATGGATGGTTACAATACTTATTGAAGATGTCCTAACACATAAGAAACTGTAGCGCAGCAGAAGAATGTCGAGATCTCATGGATGAACACGATACTTAATGAAGATGTCCTAACACGTAAGCAAATGTAGTGCAGCAGAAGAATGTCGAGATCTCATGGATGAACATGATACTTAATGAAGACGTCCTAACACATAAGCAAATGTAGTGCAACAGAGGAATGTCGAGATCTCATGGATGAACATGATACTTATTGAAGATGTTCTAACAAATAAGGAAATGTGGTGCAGCTGGAGAGTGTCGAAGATCTCATGGATAGTTACATTACTAATAGATGTCCTTTAATGTAAGGAAATGCAGTGCAGCAGTATAATGTCGAGATCTCATGGATTAACACGGTACTTATTGAAAATGTCATAGTACATAAGGAAATGTAGTGCTGCAAAATAATGTCGAGATCTCATGGATGAAAACGATATTTATTGAAGATGTCCTAACACGTTAGGAAAAAGAAAAAGAAAATGAAGAACTATTCAGAAACGATAAATATAGCACTTTAGGTATGTACTGATTTACCTAAAGTGTTCAATTTTGATTAAATATTAAAACTCCAAGTCATTTTTCAGACAGAGATACATGGTCATCGTGGTGTTGTAAGAAGAACAAAATCCTGGCTAAAGAATTTGATGGAGGGTTTTCAATTAAAATTGATGATCTAGGAGTGACCGTTGATCCGAAAAACCTGTCAATTATTTTTTACCTCTGCTATAACACTGCCTTTCTTTTCGAATGTCCCAATTTGTGGATGCTTGTTATTTTTCTCTCTACTTTTTCAAGTATTATTTCTTATGAAATCCTAGTTGATACAGATATGTTCATTTAAAAGGTGTTGTCATTTCAGAGGTATTGTTTATTTTTTTTATATTTCATGAAATTTATTAACGTTTCTTAAAAACTTAACTACGACAACTTACAAGCAATTTCAGTTTTAAACTGATTATTTTTAAAGAACAATAATTGTTCTTGGCTAAAATTCGTCTTCTTCTTGTTGTCCTTTTAGGCCATTTCGCTTGTTTTCATATTGGACTCTCGTGAGACTGTGTCATGAATGAACATGAGTTTTTTTACAATATTTTTAAAATTTCTCCAATCACTATCGAATATAGTCGTTCAAATTCGTTTGTCTGATATCGTAAGAAAATATCGTGCAAGTTATTTTAAGTAGCAATTTAGTATAATGGAAAAGGATAGCAATGATCACATCTTATTTCCCGAGTCACGTTTCCCAGTTATGAACAAATACCAGCACTGAAGAGTGTCGAGATATTCTGTGTCCGCTTTGCTTTTGGAAAATTCACCTCATTTATTATATTCTCTTTTTAGAATGTACATTTTGATAAAATACCGACTGCTCATTCTGCACGAGTATTTTACTATACTCAATTCTGAAATAATGGAAAGATGAAGGATTGCTTTGTTTTAGTTTGCTGCAATAATTCTGTAATGTGTCGTTCTGTTTGTGTGTGCATGTTTGTGCGTGTATGTGCGCGTGTGTGTACGTATACGTGTGTTTGTGCGCGTGCGTGTGTGTTTGTACGCGTGCGTGTGTGTGTGTGTGTGTGTGTGTGTTTGCGCGTGTGGGGATCGAGGGATTTTAAGAAAAACCTAGATTCGATTTGTCCAAACCCTCGTCTCCTTTCTTTGTTTAGTCCAGAGACTTATGGATTATTCTTATGGATATTCAAGGCATACAATAGACAAATAATATATGATATCTTTGAGAGGTGGTGTTGGAGGCGGCTTTGCGTATTCCACGGACTGTCAGAAGAACCTGTCGATCGATTATTCAAAACCTCATGGCTGAGACGCGTTTTTCTGTGCTGTGGAAGAAGAATATTGCGGTACTTTGGACACAGAGCGAAGTATAAGAACGATAGCCTTGAGCGGTCAATTCTGGTGGGAAGGTGAAAGGTAAAAGAGCACAGGCCGACCAATTATCCGATGGAGTGAACAGTTGAAGAAAGCAGCGATGTACTAATTTTAGGAGGCGCTACATAGTGCAAGAGAACGCTCCTACTGGAGAGGAATGATTGACGATCATGGTGATTATGATCCTCAGAATTGAGGTCCGACCAAAAAGAATAAGACTATTGGAATTATTTCACAACAGTATTTTACTACCGGCTTTGATGTACGAGAGCGGAAGTGAAAAATACTAGACGGAACCAAATAAATGCTGTAGAAATGCGTGTACTAAGCATGGGGGGACAATATATGATGGCATACGTAATAAAGTTTGTAAAAAAAGATGTATGTGAAATTAAGAGGTATGTTTTAAGTAGTACAAAGAAGAACTCTCTGATTTTGAATTGGGTATCTAGAACGAATGAAGCAATTAAAACTATCAAACCAAATTTACAGTACAATTAAGAGTGAATTAAATGTAGATAAATATCAAGAGTAGTATGGTTCGACCAGGCGAAAGACGGAAACGTTAAAATACTGGAAAATCGAAGGATTTGCATTTGAAAGAGTGCGGATGAAAAGGTGGCGAAATATGAAAATCTAATCAGATCGAAAAGTTCCCCGATAAGGAAACGACTTGATGGTAAGCGTGTGTTTGTTGATTAAGGTTATTAACAAAAATCCGATATGGTTATAGAGCGCTAGGATTTTTTTGTGAATAATATTGAAGTATCCTTAAGGATTTTAATGTAAAATATTTTTGAAAAGATTTATGAAAATGTATAAAAAATGTTTGTAATAACATTCCATTTAAACGATGAAGGAAAAAAAATGAATGGGTCTTAAAAAAATGAATTGTATAAGAAATTCACTTAAAATAGCATAAAACTGACAAAAAAGTGTATTTGAATATAGAAAACATTGCTGAGATCTGGTTTTCGTTCATTTTCTTATCGTAATATGTACAAAAAAATCACATTTGCTCGTGCCAAATCTACCTCAAAATGATTTAATACTTCCCTCTGAGCAACCGGCTTGAAAAATAATTATATTTCATTTTGTATTTTTCTTTTTTTATGTTTAACAAAAACGAAATACGAATCTAAACGTAATCGGGAAGATAAAATAAAGTGTCTAAAGCAAGGTCGAACTGACGATTTGAAATGAGCGATGCAAGGATTTCCTAGGTTTTTTCTCATTTTCTGTGACAATGAAACCTTATATCATACACCGAGTTTTTAATATCTATGAAAATAATTTGGAGTATTATTCCATTTAAACTTTGTAGGAAAATGCATTTTTAAGACTTTCTTAGAAGTAGTAAATATTTTTAAAATAATAAATATGACCATAATCATAACTATCCTTATACCATTCGAACAATATGCAAAAAAAAATACTGTCTATCCCTGTCACAGAGCATGGTTCGAACCGGCGACTTTCTGCAGGGAAGTCCAGCGCGTTATCGAGCGTCACTTAATATACAACTTGAAAAATGAACTTGTTCTAAAACAAAACCATTTAAAAAAAATATGTATATATTATTCATATTGTGCATAAATGATATTAGTATTTCATATATGCTGTGTATATATTATCGAGGGAAATAATGGAAAATATGGTCCAATTAATCAAATGCCACAATTGTATTATTGTATTACACTATCGTTGTGTACACTTTTTAGTTTTCCCTCATCTCTTTTAGGGGTAATATTTATGAATTTTAATTAGAAGGAAAACCTATTTTCTGAAAAAGTTGTTAATGAATAATTTATTTAAAAGTTTTATTTTTTTTTACAAATTTGACCTTAATCCGGACACGTTTTGTATCCCGCTCTATAGGCACTTTTTATTCTCTCGGTGTTCGCATATTATTCCGATAAAGTTTAATCAAGTTGGCGAACTCGTCTCAAAGACGTTATGAGATAGCTGAGATAATGGAGGATTGAAGATGAACGACGCGAAGTATGAGGCTCGATGAAACATAATGAGAGTGAAATTCAATTAACTATATTCAGCTATCCTCTATACAAGCCCTGTATAGTTTTACTGCTTATGCGATAATTATGTTGAAGAGCGAGAATTCCTCTGTGTACATTGAAGCAGTGTTGTAGCCATGGTTTTTTTAAATATTTTTGTGCAACAGATCAAATTTACAAAGTAGTATTTTGGATTCAAAAACAGTTGGAACGCTAGAAATGACCTTTTGATTCTTTAATTTTACTTAAATACATGCCTTTCATCAGCATGTTTTAAGATTGATAATTGATTTTTGTATTATCCACCAAAACTGATATTAATAAAGAATCGAGTTCTCAACCTATGAGATTTACTCTCGAATATATTTTTAAAACATGTTGATTTTATTACATAGAAACAATCCAAAAAGCTCTTTTTGCACCGACTTTACGCTGAAGAATGAATATCATAACCTCGATGTAGGTATAAAGTATTTTGTAACAGGGAGATGAGTATTGCTTGCGAAATGAAGAAGCATTTTAGTTGTTAGCTAATTAGTTTCAAGTTCTTGACTCTAGGCAACTAAAGAATCACGTTACATTTTGCAATATTTTGTAAATAAAGCAAAGCTTTACCTGGTGAGATCATCATCATTATCATCACCAAGACATAGCAGATCTCTACTTCATTCTTTCCTGGCACACATTAGATTCTGTCACGTCCATATACTTCGTCATGCATATTTTTTTATTATAAAGGCTTTTAATTCTCGTCAGATCAGTAATACGAATCTCTCACCAATATTTTTGAAAAAAAATATAGCATGTTTAGTTAGAAGATCTTACCACTTCGCAATAAACCCACCAGATTGACGTGCCTAAACCAATAAAATGATTTACACACTGGGTGTGATCACTCAGCACCTCTGGATAAATGTGTTGATCAACCAATAAACTCGGTTTGTGTTTGGAAAACCCGTCGTGTTGTGCGGTGGGTTCCAGTTGGCGGGATAGGCTTGATTGATAGCAGATTTGTACGAGTCAACGGTGTGGCTATATAAATTATTCAATACAAAGTACCGAAAACGTTATCGGTTGTTTAAATCCACGAGACAGCCTTGAATTTTCTAATTATACATTGAAAGTATGGAAATGAAGCGAACATTGTTAATAATGTGAGTTGGGAGGGTAATCAACTTTTAAATGTAACGAAATTAATTTGACTACTTTTTTGCCCTAGTTTAACGAGTCTCTTAAATTAGGGATTTTTCTAACCATTTGACTCCAGGTGTCAAATATACTTGTTAGACGTGTAATAACTTTTCTGAACTAGAATCATTTACATTTTTTGTACTTCTCTGGTAAGAACAATTTTGGTTCGGTAATATGGTCATCAAACTACGATGTCCATGTTGAAAAAAATTCAACACATACAGCGGAAGTTTTTACGGTTTATGAACTTTGAACTGCAGATTCTAAGAACTGAGTTGGACTATTGCCTATTGTTGGAAGTGATGAGGCTTACAACCGTGTCAGGCAAAAACATAATATTTGGCCTCACAACTGGTTCTCACTTAAATAGTCCGTAATTAACTCACGCCTTATCATGTTACACGTTCCTTGTAGTCTTCACTAGGCAAAATGTTATGTTCCACAGTGAAGTGCTTGCCACTGATTATTTGCACAACTTTTTCATGAAAATATTGCATGTATTGGGTTTCCAATATGAGCATTGTATGGACTTTCATGTGACTTTGACTACTTATAAGGGAGTAAAACGAAGAAGTTGTTTGTTCTAGACGGAATAGATTGATTAAATTATATGGATTTGTTTTGTTAATTTGTTGGATTTGTCTAGCACTGATTTTTTTCTATTGTATGCTGACGTTTATTTATTGGGGCTTTTTAAGCTTTTATATAACAAAAAACATTCGACCGTTGAAACAAAATAATCACTTACGATAGTAATAATAAAAGTTACTTGCCTACTTCAGTGGTTCTTTACCTAAATACTTAATTACAGGGGTTGTCTACTCTTGACCACGCTCTTCAACATGTTCGCATCACCAATTTGGATATGTTGAGAAGTACAATACGAATATATGAATGAAATGTTGTCCAAAATGTTATCTTTCTCCATATTTTAATGTCATATATTCTAATGTGACATATTCTAATGTCACTTTTTTCATCAATATCATTTGTTATTTTGAGGAAGAATGGCCCGCACTGTCGCATGTATGATTCTCTGGTTTTTGTTAACAGTTGCGTTTCTACTGAATTCCTGAATTCGTGTTATCTGTTCATAGTAGTTTTTACGTTGGTGATCTACCACGTGATATAAATCATTCAATTTCCCCTGGGTCATTAGTATTTCCGATGTTTTTTCTTATCTGACGATATGGGTGGTGAATTTGCAGCTGCATAATTAAAAAAATACGCTGCCCGTTTTGTCCGTCCGTTACTCTTCCAAAACCGATTAATTTGACCTTCGTCTCCAAATCGTATATCTCCTTTAGTTCTTTTCTTTCTGTGCATATTTCATGGACGACCTCCGTGGCTTAGTTGGGATTCGATTCTCACTGGTACCCGTTTTTTAATGGGTTCCAGTCTTGTTTTGAAGACCTTTTCAAAATTATTTTTGATAGTTAAAAAAAAGGGATATTAGCCTGGTTTTCACTTAAGGTTCCTTTAACATCTTTCTGGTTGGTTGCAAGAGATTATCACATGGCAAAAACCTCGCTAAGTTCAGCTATATACAGCGAAAGTGTATTACTATAAAATAATGATGCAGTTCCATTTTAGTTATATTTTGCTTCTACATAGTTACGCTATTAAGTACTCGTATATTATCCAATAGCCATTTGATTGCTTTGCTGATCTGATATATTTTTATTATATTGTATTTTATTACATTTCCGTTGTGCACTCATTGCCATCGCTAGTGCCAATTTAAAATGTAATATTTCGACACTATTACAAGCACATTGAGGTAATCCATTATCTTAAAGTTTTCTTTTTTATTTGTTTTAGTTCCGTTATTTTCATCTCACATTTAAAGTTTTTACCTAAACTTAAATTTTCTACGTTTTCTCCTACATCAAAAACTTAATGTCACCCGTTTGTTTTTATTTTAGTGTTTATATATTTAATCCAGAATGAGGCGTAAAAACTGGGTATTCTTCTTATCCCAAGTATCCTCCATTATACCAACACTCTCAGTTTATGACTCTCTCATAATTATTACACGAGGTCATTTTGCTTTGGGATTAACATTTTTGAAAAATTAATTAAACCACGGTCATAGTCGCAAACAATTTATTCCCTAATTAAATTTCCCTAGTCGTCCGGCCGCCCGGCCGCAAGGCTGTCAGTCTTCTCGTATTCAGTCTTGAGTCTCAAATAAAATAGCTCGCAATTTCCGAATCCAGGGCAAATCAAGTGGTCTCGAAAAATGAAGTTCTGTCCTCTTAATGTATGGGTGTGGTGGACTTTTTATGCATCATTGATATCATTGGTGAACTTTTTATACATCATTGATATTATAAAAATCATCATATCATCATTGATATCATTGGTGGACTTTTTATGCATCATTGATATCATTCATGAAGATAATTTCCATGGTCTAGTTGGTAAGACGCTTGACTTTCATCCGAGGGTTTCGAGATCGATTCCGTTTTTTTACCATAAATAATTTGAATATAGTCCCAGTGTGGAAAAAGAGTTTCGTAACGTTTGCTAACAATACTCGCACGCGCTAAGCACGTAAACAGGTGTTGTTGCCCCTTTACGTTCGGTAATGTTGCCAATATGTGCAATGAGTAACCGCGAGCTCCGTGTCTTTCCAATGATTAATAATCCGAAGGCTCTGGAATTTATTGGAACTGATGAAAATATTGTCTTCCGGCTATGCTCTTATATGTCTGTATTAAAAATTCGGACATATGAAAGAAAAATAAAAAGAATTGATATCCTCGTTTTTACATCTCACTTTAAAACCCCATCTCACCAGAATTTAATTTTGAAATTAAATTAAACAAGCGTTCTTGATATGATATTTAATTGTCAAACTGTTATTTTGTTGATAAATATTATCATTAAAATTTACCTTGAAGGTCTTCTGTAAAGCACCTTCTCCATGGCACAGTCTGAAATACTCGTAATCTGCTAACATTTTCTGATTGTATCAATCGATAAGAGTTGTATATTCAAGACTCCATCGTTATGATCATCTTCACATTTTCTCCATCGTGATCTGCCCGTGGCCACCTCTGTAGTAAGGTTAGATCACTCACGTCTTGGTTGATGCCATGTTTGTATCGGTTTTTTGTACGACCTCTGTTTCTAGTTCCAGGGACTTCCATTCCTAGTGTCTGGTTTCCCACATATTCAGCTGGTTTCCTTTGCGCATGCCCGTACCTTCAAAGTCTTTCTTAATTTAAACGAAATCGGAGCAATTTTTATGGTACCTCTCACATATTCCTTATTTTTTCTTTCTTGTTCACTTTTGAAATCCATCGCAGTATACGCATTTCGGTAACATGACATCTCTGTACTTGGTATTTAGTTGTTGCCTAGCACCCATTCCAGAGTACTTGTCTTATGACGTTTTTAAATATATTTATTTCAGTTTCATGAACAATCATTTTTTATCTCATATTTCTGCAGTTACCTTCACTATGCTTGTTTTATCCTACTCACATTATACTCATTTGCACCTTCACTATATTTGTTAATTTCCGTATATTGGCAAGTTTTTGTTATAGATAACGGCTGGTCATTTAATATCAAGGAAGAGTAATCTTAGTTAATTGAAAATAACCATTTTATTTATTCCATTTTGATGAAACTTATTTTTACTTAATGAGTTGTATGTTTGAAACTATACTATTAAAATTAACGAATGTTGAAAAATAAAAGCTAGATGTGAATATAAAAAGTTCTTCCGGAATGAAATTTCGTCTCCTTTAAAATTAAAAATTCGTCACAAGGTGACATATTTTTTCAAGCCCTAATCAATTAATCCGATAAAATAAAAAATTGAAAAATATTCATAGGAAAGGCCAAGGAAAATATTCATGTTTTTAAACCCAAACACTTTTCATTGAACTTGAAATGCACGAGTACTCAGTCAGTCGGGTAGGGTCTATTTCTCGTATCGAGTTTCATCCGACCACCCACAAAAAATAATTGATCACTCAGTAAACGATTACTGGTATTTTTTTGGCAAATAGCGCACCAATTTACGACCATAAGGCTATTTTACATACATATATACAACCACGTCTTGCCCCTTTTGGGGTAGACAGAGAGGACATACGTCCACGCTTTTGTACCCTCGCACACAACTTTCGCTTCGTCCATATTCGTACATGTCATACGTACTCTTCTACTTCTCATATTTCTTATCTTTCCCTCAATTAAAATTTCTTCAATATTTACTTCTATTCTTTCCTCGATCTACCTTTTCCTCGCTCTCCATGTACATATATGTGTTTCGTAAGTTTTCGCTACTCATTCTTCCAATGTGGCCAAACCATCGAGAGATTTTTCCCCGAATACTATACCACCCGTCTCTAACAAATAGGTATTCTTAATCCGACTTCTTGTTTTATCACATTGTAATATTCTACGCGAGGCGCGCATTGCTAGCGCGTCATGAAGTACTTGAATTGCATAAATATTGACTGGGGCCAATGGATACTTCTGTCTTATATAAATTTAGTATTTCTATTCACGGCTATTTCAGCAATGTATTTCAATATTTGTTGCCTCTTTGTCGAACAATTTAGTCCTTTGCTAAAATCATAAAATTAGCGCGTAAATCAAAACGTGAATTTAAGATTACAATTTATTCGTTTCAAATAAGAAATATCTACGAGTATTTAAATTTGATAAAATATTTTGCAATGTAAATTTAACGATTATAATTTATTTGTTCGTTATCATAAATATCAACCAAAATGTAACAATACTATAATATATAACATCCTGCCAAGATAATAGTCCACAATACTACTCTAGTGCCAACTTTGATGTATGGAAGTGAAACGTGAATGATGAAAAAAAAATTTTTGGGTACCGTCGGAAATCGAACCCGAAACCCCCAAGTGGAAGCCAACAGCATCTTATCGACTAGTCCACTAGGCTAAGTGCCTATTTTGATGCAGATCGAAATGAAAATTGATGTTATTAGTATCTCATTCGAACGATATATTTTTTCATGGATGTTAATATAAATTTAAAGACCATATTCATGAATTATCGTCGCGGCCTTGTTACTAAAACGCTCGACTTCCTCCCGGAGGTGTTTGATTCTTTCCCGGTCGTAACATAAAAATTGTCTTGTAATAATACTCGCTCATTAGTATTGACAACACGTGCAATGACGAACCGCGAATTCCGTGCCTACTCCGGTGGTTCTAAACTCAAAGGCTCGATTAATGAAGCTGAAGACAATGTTTTCTCCCGGCCACAATATATCCGAATTACCAATTCGGATCCCTCGTGATCAAGTATGTTTGTCAGCTACCCTGTTAATTGAGAATGCCTGTGCGTATATTTGTTTATTGTGTGCAAGCTGTAACACTTCAGTAAGTACACGACCTTTACAGGTCATACCGAAAAATTCGAAGGCAAGGGTATCACAGTTTCAAGACATTTCATCGGCAGATTGAATTTGTTACAGCATTTTGTTAGGCCGAGTTTTTTTTACGTAGCGCTATTTTGGCGTTACATAAAAGCGTTATAAGCATTTACGGTAAGCAGCAAATAATCTACAGAAAAATGCAAATTCAGATATAAAATAGTCTAAGTGAAAAACCAGTCAGGAAGCGAATCCGCCAAGATTCGAACCTGGAGTCCTCGTTTGAATGCTAACCGTTAAACTCTACGACCATCGATTATGCCCCTCTGACACTATTATTATTTATATAAAGCATTAAGCAGCTTGTTTAATAACTAAAGACAATCATTTCAATAATTTTTTTCTAACATTTGTTTTTTCCATTTCAGGTAAGTTATATTTAAACATGCTATGAGCTGCCCAACCCAACCCAACCCACTCCACGCTGTTGTATTTGTGAGTATAAAGTGTATTATTTCATTTGGCCCTTTTAAGTGTAGTTATGTTATGGCTATAATTGCTGTTTTCTGTAGTTAAAAATGTGTATCCTTTAATCTTCAGATCCATTTTTTTTCAAAGGGATCTGCCTGGCTTTCATTAAAGACCTCTTTTAGATATTTCTAGTTGGTTGAAAGAGATTGCCATATGGTATTGTCACCTGTCAGTTTGTACTGTACACAAGAAAAGTGTAATGGAATACAATAACTTTGTTTACAGTAAATATACGAAATATGTTGATGATTTATTATGAAGATGAATAAATCAAACTCAAGACACAAATATTGAAAATGTGTTCCTCTAAAATCACTTCATAAAAGAAGAAAAGAGATTTAAAAAATCTCAACTTTCAACATTCTTGTCTCAAAGAAACCCTTCTTGCTAAAAATCAAACGCTTAAAAGTGATGACCATCATTTCTTATCTCCCTTGCATATCAGTAATGTTGTCTGTTATTTCACTCATTTCGTATCTCCCTTGCATATCAGTAATGTTGTGTGTTATTTCACTCACTTTTTTAGAATGATTTAAAAAATTACTCTTAAAAATAGTCTTTGATTTGAAAATACTCGTAATTTCGATTTTTTGTTAGCACTGAAATTATCCTACTGTAAAATACGCGTATTACATGTCTTGTTGCGTTGCATAAGGAAATGGTTCTTTTTATCCACAAAATGTTTTTTTTTTTAATTATTATGAGTATGCTCTTGTACTTGATGATTCGCATTTCCAATAAACTGATGTGAATTGTAAATGTTGTATGTTGATAGTAAAAAAATATGAAAATCCCTTCCATTTCTGAATGGAAGGGGTTTTCATATTTTTCTGCGGTGTATTTCGGAAATCCGGTCCACTCATCCTTTGATGAAGATTAAGGTAAAACGGTTCTAATCAAAGCTATCAATTTCAAACTAGTTGGGAGTTTGTTTGTGACTGTTTCAGTAGTATCGTGTAACAGTTGTGTTTAAAATGTCAATTAGTTTTGCAGAATGGTTTTCAGTTTACTGATCAATTTAATGACTCGACACAACTTCAAAGATTCGCTAGTTTATGTTAAATATACTCTGACTCACACCAGGTAACCGAGTCGGCGATTACGAGGCAAAACTTCTTGACAGATTTGTTAATGTGCGCTTATAGTTAGATATGTAGAATAAACTAAATCATGAAACTTATTTTTTAATGTGGTTAATGTAATTAATTAACATTTTAGTATTTATAATCTATATATTTTATTAATATGTATACGAGATGAAAAATGAAACGAAATATAAAAAATACAGATTCGTCGTGAATGGTTTAATTATTTATTTATTATACGGTTGATTACAACTATAAAAGAAAATTTTGGGTGTATAAAACAAAACGTGAATACAAAAAGTTATGATGTTTTAAAAAGAATAAACATTATAGCATTAACATGACTCATACAAATTACAATCAGAAAAAAGGATATACGTCATTTGTGGCCTAGTTGGTAGGATGTCTCGCTGCTAAATTGGGAGTTGTGGGTTTGATTTTCATTTTTTTCCTTTTGGTTTTCACTTAAGGCCTCTACATCAATCTGGTTGGCTAAAAGAGATTGTCACATGACAATAAACCTGTCAGATTGTAATGTATGTGGTGAAAATGTGATATAATACTCGTACATACTACTGCACATTAAAGCCCTCAACAGGCGAAGGCCCCGAAGGCCATACACAAAAAATATCTATTTAGAGTGATAAAACATTTTGTATTTACTTGTATGATTCACACATCAATTAGAAAAGTTTTTTGGGAAAAAGTCACGATACTCACGCCGTGGTGCTTGGTCATGTATGCTGGTGATGTGATGATACTGGTAGAAAACGAGAAAGATTAGACATTGTACGTTGAAAAAATGTTAACAACGTGTTAAGAACAACGGAAAATAATAAATGTAGATAAGTCTAAAGTTATGGTTGTTGACATGAGTGACTATGAGTTGCGAAAGATTTGCAAAACAAATATACGAGTATGCCTGAAGTGAATGGAGAGCGAGGGATATGTGGAAACAATCGAGGGAGATAGTTGGAGACATTTTATCTGAGGGAGAAACAGTGTGAGAAACAGAACTCTTATGACGAACTGTATGTGGAAAAGGTAAACACTGTAGGCGTGAATAGAAAGCCTTGTAGATATGTTCTCTTTACTAACCCCAAATGGAATGTGATTGGACGGGATGTGTGTATTTTATTAATGACATTCTTGCGCATTTCGGAGACGATTTTTTTGTCCTGCATTATATTAAAATATTTTGTAAAATTTTAACAAATGAAACAGATAAGCATAAAGTAGAGACAATACTTTTATTCTGTTTTATTAGATTAGACGTCCAGTTTAAGTCTCCTTAACTAAGTATACTCTGTAGTCGGTGAGATAATAACTTTTCTGCAGGCCTGTCGGGAAAACTAGACGATAAACTAACATGTTTTTTTTGTATTTCATCTTCAACTGAAAAAAAAATGTCAGTTTTCATTTGCCAAATTGTATGAAAGTTTAGTTTTGTCTTTTAGGCTACCTTATAAGTTAAGAGCGTAATTGTTTATTTACAGCTCAAGCGATTATCGCCTCACTGTAACAAAGGACTCTATCTGCGGCTGTTCATCATCTTCTCACGTCGGTGTGGCGTCAGCAGAGAACAAAGTCCTTCACTTCTTTTTGGTGTCGTATAACAATCGAGTGTTGATAATATCAGTAAAGATGGAGGGATGGTGGGGAACTAGAAATGTATATATTTTTGAATCTCTAGAGAGATACATACCAACAAATTTTAAAGTTGAAGGAAATAATTTATTCTTCAAAATACTATTTCAAAACTTGGTCAGCGTTATTATTTATCAAGTTTGGTTTTCAGCGTGCTGTCTTAAATACTAGTAGATTGATGCAGCTTTATTATACGAGCTTTGATATACTCGTGTGTCCCATTTAAAACTTGCTTCTGTGAGATACTGCACCTATTCATATTTTCGTTTTGATACGATTCCGTTACAATGCGGATAAAGTACGTATCTTGACATGGTTCAGTGAATGTTTTTCATACATTATCATCAGCAGGTGTTTGTTTCCACTCATATATGTATCCACTGAACATGTCTCTTAATTGACCTTTAGCCACCACAATAGAGTGAATGAGGGTAGAATAATCTGAAAAAAATACCAAATTTGCCTAAAAACAAACATTAGTATTTTGCAAATAAAAACAAACGTCCGTTTTTGGTTGCGCCGTTTATGTTTCGGCGTTCTCTGCAAACAGTCGTCAGTAGAAATGTCACTGTATGCAATTCCATACGTATTGAATTTTTTAGCCTAGTTTTTACAATTTGGAGTAGTTACATTATTTTATATAATATTTTTATTTTTATTTATTATTACACATGACAAGAAATATACACAATTTGAGAAAAAACAACAGGTAATTTGATTTGGACATACAATTTTAATGGATCTGGGTTTGTTGCCTTTCATTTGTCGTATCCCCAGTAAACTAGGCTTTTGCCTGTATCCCACTGAGGATAATATGTAATAAAATAACTATTCTTTTAGATTTTTGATCTATCTATCTAGTATTTCTATGGCGCCATTTGTTATTTAAGTATACTCCAAAGGCGCATATGATTTGTTCCAGAATTTCTCAGAAAATATTTTTATTAGCCTCGTAAAGCCTTTTAAAATTTAGATTCTTTGTCATTTCAGAGAAAATTTATTCCGTACGAGTCCAGGTACTTTGAAAGGAAAATCAATAGTTGTTAAGGCACCTGGCTTCCGACCCAGAGGTTGCATGTATGATTCCCGTTGGAACCCGATATTTTTTAAAATGGGCATCAGTCCGTTTTTCACATCAAGCCTCTTCAACATATTTTTGGTAGGTTGTAAAAAATTGCCAAATGGCAATAACCCAATAGTTTGTACTATATACAACAAATACAAATACTATACAATAATACAATACAATATTTCGGTATTTTTTAAAATAGTATTTATCTCCACACGTGTCAAAATATTAACATAGAGAGCTAGGATTTCGTATCAATATATGAATTCAGATATTTTATTTGCAAATTACAAACAGTGATGAGCTTTGATCATGAACTGCGTATACATTTTGACACAAAGTTTTTAAAGTATCGTTTTGCGTGTGTA
Organism: Odontocerum albicorne; assembly: GCA_949825065.1. Taxonomy (NCBI): domain Eukaryota; kingdom Metazoa; phylum Arthropoda; class Insecta; order Trichoptera; family Odontoceridae; genus Odontocerum; species Odontocerum albicorne. The sequence goes on along the minus strand of OX463849.1, from coordinate 23,620,573 downwards.
GGTCATATCTGCAAAGGTAAAAATCGGAAAAATGCGAGAAAGGTATTACGAAAGTTGGTAATTTTAAGACCTATTAAAGATAGGGAAGGATGGAAATTTAGTAAACATTTTGGATAGAAAGAATTCAATAGACCAAATCAAATATTTATTTTTGTTTGAACGGAATAGACGTAACATAAAAAATTCTAAAAGAATTGATTATGTTACGTCTACCCCGTAACGATAGCGTTATTGTTAATTATTTGAACGGTGACTGCGTATTATTCAAATTAATTATTTATAAATAGTTTAGTTACGACGTGGTCAAAAAAATTGTGTAGTAAAAAAATACGTACATTTATCAATCGGAGAATATTTTTTTACCTATAGTACAGTCTGTTTGATAACAGCGTGTACGGCTACATTTTTTCCTGAAAACCGGGTGGCAGGACCCTTCCCCCAAGATGCTTTGTATAGAAAACCTCAGTTGTCGTTCCACCTTGGTTACACAAGAACATATTTGATCCTGAGTGCCGCGTACGCATTACGTTACGAAGCCGTGTTTCTGTTTACACATCCGAAAGGGCTGAAAATGTCGTACGAAGCCGTTGCTAAATACATGAGGAAGTCTTAAGACTTTCTCATGTATTTAGCAACGGCTTAAAATTCGGTCCACCTGATCTTCCTGCATTTTCCTCTGTCTATCTCTTCCACGCACACCTTGTTCTTCTGACTGGTATTCTCTGTCATCCTTTCGTCATTAATTCTCTCCACATGTCGAAACTATCTTTAAGCTCCTTTCTTCATCTTACTAAAAACCATCAATTTCATCCATGTATTTATTTTTGATGACTTCATTATGTATAAACATGAACACTCGAAAAAAAATCTTAGTGTACGCATCTTCACAACATTAATGTTAATTGTATTCTCATCTTCAAAATATCACTTTCTAAATTGTGAGTAAAATGCCCGAAACAATAATTAGTATGGAAATTTACTCCACTTGCAATATTTTTCCATTTTGGTGGAATCTTTGCTAGGTCCGTCGTTCACACCAGCTTGTTTGACGCCACAGTCCTTTTTTCGACGTAAGCAGTCTGATTCTTTGTTGCCACACGTTTTCTCTTTACTGTCTGTCTCCTAGTTTTTTCAACTCGGGTTTACCATAATTCTAAGATCTTGTTTAGCAATCTTTATTCCGGACGTCATGCCCAAGCTACCGCAATTGAGACATCTCTATCATTGTTAGAATGGTTTCTTTGTTTATGGTCAAGGATCTTTTCTCAGATATCCTTTCTCGACCCCAAAGGGGTTGGTCTGCTGCTCCTCTTAGCTAATTCATCTATGCTTTTATAGAAAAACATGGTTATGGTTTTTTTTCAAAATATTTTTCTGTGATATATTTTACAAAATATTTTCCTCTGATGTATATATTTTGTAATGAAACGCGAAGGTGCCTTATTTAAATATTACGATTTCAGATCGAAAGTTGACGCTCTGAATATATGTACTATTTTCTAGTTTGTTTATTTTTCCTTTCCTAGAATTCCGAAATGTAAATAAGGCAAAATATTTTGAGGGAAATGAATATTTAAACTATTGTGATGAGATCCTCTCAATTTGTGTATTATGACTTCTTTATGACACCCAAGCACGCCCCTTTTATGAAAATAGATTTTTTTCGAGATGTCTGAATAGAATTTGTTAAAAAGATTGGCCTTCTACACAGGGCGATTGATACTTGTGATATATTGGAAAAGTAGTAATAAAAGGTGATAAAATCAATGCCCAACCATTACACAGTTAATAGTTTAAAAATACATTAATTGTAATGAGTACGCTGCAGACTCGGACATATTGTGTAGTAATTTTAATACCTATAATAGTTCTCTCTGGTTGCATTTTTGTGTATTTGTATCATTAATGCGGCGCCACGGCATAACTTGCGTGGTTTTTTCCCCTCTGGCTTGACTAAGTTGATGTGTGTTTAGTATGTTAATCATAAGAATTTATCTTTTATTTTTTTAAATTATCTGAACATATACATTTTTGGTGTATGTTGTTTTGTGTATTTATTTATTTCAACGGTCAAATGACCTTTTTGATACAAAGCTAAAAAAAAACAACATATATAATCTAACATTGCCATGTATGTTAAGCTGTGTTATACAATAGGTTAAACAGTACATCTTGAACAACACTACAAAGTAAATCCACAGAATTCAACCGATTCATCTCGGTGAAAACAACTTCTTCACTTTACTCTTGTAAGTAACCAAATCCATGCAATGCCCATATTGATTACCTGATATGTACAGTCTTTTTTATGAAAGAGTTGTACATATAATAAGTTGCAACCACTTCACTATGGTACAAAACATTTGGCCGAGTGGGCTTACAAGGAACGTGTAGCATTACAATATAGTTTCGGACTAATGAAAAACGAGTTTACAATCTAAAACAATGTGGTGTGAACTTAAACATCTTTGTTGTATTGACAAGAGTATGAAGCTCATTAGTTTCAATGACATGTCATAGTTCAACTCAGTGATTGGAATCTGCAGTTTAAAGTTTTCGAATCGTGAAAACCTCCGCTGTATATGCCTTTAATTTTATCAATATGGATATAAGAGTGAGGTGACCATATTAACGAATTGTAATCCAAAATTGTTCTTACCAGATGTTATAACATTTTAAATGATTCTAGCCCAGTATAATCATTATTGAGTCTCAGTACAAAGCACAGTCAAGATACTCGTAATGTCGCTGATGCTATTTTATATACGAGTATATCATATGTGGAACAAAGCTCATCTTCTCACCGAATATAACTAAGAAGTCACGGACCTGCAATGTTTTTTCCAGTACTATTTAATTTAAAGCATAGTCATGTGTTAATATTGACTTTTTTCTGCTGAACCTAATAACTTGACAGTATCATTCAAAAAAGCAAATTTTCCCTGCTCCATTTGTTTAAATTATTGAGATTCCGTTGAATAATCAGGCAACCATTCATACACGCCTATGGATTTTGATGTCGTCGGCTAATGTTAATATTTCAAAGTTATTAGGTAACTCTGTTGCCATTAATGGATAATAAATACAATATTGACCTCAAATGGGAACCTTGTGGAATACCACTTTTAGAAACAAATTTATACGATTTTTGTGACTTGATCCTGACAAAGTTTAGTGGTAGGTCTTAAACAAAATGCGCTGAGTTTTGGGGTGTTGTTTTGTGTATGCGGCCCTGGACCTTCTGTGTCCTGGCCTGTTGTGTAATTGTATACGTAGTAGTAGTATGTACTTCTTTCTAATTGTAATTTTGTATGAGTTCTGTTTGTATTTTGTTCTTTGTATTGTAAATATTTTCATAGCCGAAATCGACCGTACATTGTTCAAATAAATAAAATAGTACATAACTCTTTGCATACCCGTATACCCATTCTCCTTCACACTCACTGAAATTTATGGACGTGTATACACAAAAAGACCCAACTCACATTTTATCTGTTCTTAGATAATTGAGGAAACATCTCGTCGCTTTGTTTACGCTTGGAAGGAACTATTTTTAAGCCGGAATCCTATCATGAATTACACATTTAACTGACGTTGTACGGGATAAATCTTTGTTTTTTTGTTATATTTAAAAAAAAAGTGTTTTTTGGGTCGGGTTCTTTTTGCATGTATGTTACTCGTATATGACCATATTTTATTCTGCTTGGAGCGGATTTTATATACGCACCATTGTGAAGCAAAAGTAACGTTCATACACTTCGTTCCTTGAGATGATAATATTATGTTTTTCTGAATAAGAATCATCATTCATTCTCTCCACATGTCTAAACCATCTTATAGCTTATTTCTTCATATTTTTTGTAGTTTTATATAGATCGATATTTATTTGTTTTTTTATTTAAATTTAAACGATTTTTTTTTGTAAATTGTTCATAAGATCAAAACAAATTAATGTATTCAAGACGAGATGGTTGGTTAGAAGAATTTACTTTATAGCAATAAGTCCTCCGGATGTGTCATGTTTAATCATATAGACAAAATAATAAAAATAAAATAATATAATATCTTTTTAACATGTTCACTGCCAATCATGTGATATCGTGGGGTGTAAGGCGCACGAGTCACCCACGCGATATAGTGTGGTGAGCTACAACTTGTATGAGTGAATTTTGAATTCTCATTTAATTTTAAATGAATAAATTTATTTGTTAATTCATTATTGATTTAAAAAAAATAGTTAAATGTATCCAAGCTGAGCTAGTTGAATTGAATAAATTGCTGTTAATCAATAAGGTCGACAGATGTACCATATCCATGTAGGTACACAAAATAATGGAAATAAAATAAACATACTCGTATATGAGTATTCTCTGCCCTTGTGCTCATTAGATAAAAACCATGACCATACTACATAACGTCTTTATCGTTAGTCTAGGATAATACCGTCTATTTTTATGAAGATTGTGTAAATACGCATTTTCTTAAGATAAACTCTGTATATACATTTTTTTTTTGTATTTTAACTGTACAATTCTTTTCATTTTCATTACACTTGTTCAATAACTGTAGTACAAATGTTGTACTATCCTAGAAGTAGGCCGGTATTTACATTAACTAGCATCCTTTATCAGGAAATGTAAATTTCATCCGGCAACTAAATAGTTCGCAACTCTGCAGCGTATACAAAGAAACATAGTGGTTTTATAGGAGAACAACGTTAGGAGAGTAGCTGCAAACAGACAGGATGGAGATGCGGAATGGAGGCAAGAAGTTCTTACGACAGTTTAATGACGAGACATCCTTTCCGTGCTTCAACACACACGATTATTTCGAAGTCTACTCAGGGGAGCCGTTCTCCTCATGGAATTCTGAAACTTTCTGAGCCTTTCATATTCAAATGGATACATTTGATTTTTTCATTAGCATCGAAAATGTTACATTTTTTCATGTTATCTTTTAAGCGAATTTCTGTAGCTCATTTGTGACCAGTCTGTTTTTAAAATGAGGATATCACAAACGCACTTCACAATAAGAATGTGATTTAAAAATTATCGAAAATATTTGTAAAATGTAAATTTGCATTGATAAAAAATGGTGAATATTTTAAACTTACCATTACGCCATTTCCCTGTCAGGGTAGGCAGAAAGGACATATCGCCAGACTTTTTATCTCGACACCCACCCTTCACTTTTTCTACATTTCAACTAAGATTTCTCCGATTTTTCATGTTTTCTTCTTTCAAAATATCTTGCACTTTATTCAACAATGCTTTCCTTGGTCTTCCTCTATCACGCCTTCCACTCACATTTGCACTATTAATTTGTTTTGTTACTCTTTCTTCATTAATTTGTCCTACATACCAAAATCATTTCAGAGTGGTCTTCTTCTTCTTATTCGACATATCAGTTTTATGTTCAAATTCATCCCTAATCACTTCATTTCATATTCTGTCATACATTGTCACCCCATGTATTTTTAATAAAGAAAAAGGAACTTCAATAGTGAAATCAAAATAGTTAAATAATTTATGTGGAAAAATATATTTGGCACCTATCAGTCGTTTTCCACGTTTACGTTTTACTCCGATACATCAAAATTGGTACTTAAAGAATACTGCTGAGAACTATCATCTTCGCAGATTTTTTTAACTGGTTCGAATATTTATGTTTTACTGCCCCATTGACTTTGATTCCTTTTGCTATACGCCGTTCGATATCTCTCGTAATTCTTCCATAATCTGAGTAAATATTACCCAATTAGTTGCGGAATATCTGAAATATGCGGCAATAGAGACGAATGCTGGGTGTTTCAAGGACAGAAATACGAAGAAATGCTTCTATAATATATTAGAAACGCTAGTCGACGTATTCCTCAATTCTTTGGTCATATTTGGGACAAAAAATAAAATAAAAAACTCTTGGTCTTTGGCAATGTGGAGGGTCGCAGGAGCAGTAGATCACCTATGCTCCGGAACGATCAGATGAAGAGTGCTACGGGCCTGCCATTGCCACAAACTTTGCGAACAACGAAATTCCTGGGGGACTGGAGAATAATGTGCAGGACGTACATCAGTTTTAGTGCGCGTCACGTCGCAGAAGATTGGCAAGATATATCAAAAGATTAAGATCAAAAGACAAATGCCCAAATGTTTCGACCTGGACAAAAAACAAGAGCACGTATGAATAGATACGTCGCCTGCCACGTCCAACGCGTGGTCAGGCGACGTTACAGTTGAAATTTGATACCTCTTTCCTTAGTAGTTTGTAACTAGAGCCACTATAACACGTGTTGTTTCGTTATATTCGAAATGTTAGATATTGAGTATAGCGCGGTTATCAATTTTCCAAAAAAAAGGAAAAGCCCGGCGGGAATTAAACAACGCTCAGATTCTGGCTTCGTTTAAATTGTACCGGGCTTTTCCCGCTTTTTAAAAGAAATTTGATATTCGCACGATATGAAATTTTTAACATTTCAGAATATAACGAAACAATGCATCATCTATTGCAATTAGTTGACGTACTACTGAGGGTAGCGGTATCAATGTTTAACTCGAACATCGCTTGATCCATGCGAAAGACGTGGTCAGCGTGGTATCTGGCCATAAACTCTCTTACTTGTTCAGTCTGGAAACTTCTGCACCTTACTGGTATATGAAGACTTTTTTATTATATTGGTTACTACATGTCTTTCTTAATAACATGGTAAGGATAATCTTTTATGCTGTTAATTTATCTGATTGATTTGCTAGCCAATTATCCTTTTATACTCGTATTTTATGTCAATTTTATTATTTTAATAGGGCTGCAGAATTAATCGATAAAGTGCGGTTATTACCCACTGTTGCCTTTAATAAGAGGTCTGGTTTATCTTATATTGCTCATTTATAAGTTGAAGTGTAACTTTTGGGGTCCACGTATTGGATGGGGGAAAGTCTGACACAGTTTAACAATCGACTTAATTTTGCATGACATTTTAATACATTACTACATTCAGGATTAAGGAAATTTCATATTATTCCACACAAATTTAAGGACATTATAATAGAGAGAAGGATCCTCGTTTTTACTGAGATTTGCCTCAAACCACACTTAAGTTTTTGGACTGACCTTCATTGTAATATAAAGAAATACAAGGCATGCAGTAGATTGAAAAAATCAAAAGTCAATGAAAAAAAAATACTGAAAATAGGTTAAATTTTTAGCTTATACAAGCTTTTCTTGCGTTAGTTTTGTTATTTTCCCGTACGACGATTCTGTTTATTGTGTATTTTTTTATTAAAATTCAAAAATTATTCTGCAAGTCTCCTTTGTGAATACTTTCTACAGGGACCAACAACAACTCGCAGTAGTTTGCGACTGACACGTTTTCGAATAACAACAGAAATAAATTTAACAATATTAAAAACTAAGAAGGTATGATTTTCAATAATCCTTTCGATTTTGTGCACAGACAAATTCGAAGCATAAAGCACATGAATTGTAAGTGTTGAACATTGCCACGGTAAGGCGCGCAGTGAGTGCGATTGTTGACAAATGCTACGTTTTCGCATAATCCGGCCTAAATACTGAATATTTATTTCTAATCTTAACATTTCGTGATTTGTATTCGGAGTCGGACCTCATATGCTCCAAACATTGAAGATATGCAATGAAACCACCTGACTATTATTTAACGAAACTGAGACAATTTTGTACGAAATTTAACTTTACATACTTCTTTATTCAGTAAAAAATAGGTTTATATTTAGTAACAATTTATTCGTATAGCGCATTTCAACATATTCGGATTAGCAATGCGGAAATATTGAAGAGCGTGGCTGGGAGATAAGATTGTCTTCGGTTCGAGTAATCGCGCCTTTGAATTTAAAACCACTAGAGTAGACCTGAAATGTTGTTACCAGACGAAATAGTTTACATGAAAAAAAAAACAAGAAAAAAAACAACCTCCCTTTTTTTCGTATATCACCGGGAATCAAACTTGAAACCCCGGATAGATATCGAGGGTCTTATCAACTATACCACGGAAGTTATCGAAGAGGAGATTTAGTGACTATTAATTATGTCCTTACTCATAAATAAAATGACATATATGTAAAATGAATTTATACTCCAGAATAGTTGTGGTATAAAACAACGATTTGATATCCCATCTCATCCTTGATTAAAAGTCATCAACATACATATATTTGATATTTCTGACTTTAAACATTTATGTACGTTGTAAATTTTCCTGAGTCGTATTCTGCGAAATTGTTATGAGAATTAAACATGAAATTTTCACGAGACATATTTATTTACGTCGTTGTAATTTCCATCTTTAAAACGCTGTCGTCATTATCTCATTCCTTCTGCATCCCATTTTCGTCTTTTGGTAAAATTCACTTATTACAAAAGTTATGCGGCGGGTTTTATCAAAATAATTTGGGAAAGAAAAAATGGGCAAACAGGGAACTAAATGTTTGAGTATATAAGATGTTTTTAACAGTTTTTATGAGTCGTGAATTCCGTCGGAGCCTCTGGAGAGTTACTTGTAGCATTCTGGCACCGCATGTAAAGAAAATCCTCGACTAAGAAAATTAATGGATACTTACACTCTTTGGGAAAAGGAGTGTTTTATTTTAGTTAATTGATTCGTACAGTCGACCTTTCTAACATTTTTCCTAAACGTTTTTTGAGATGTTTTGCATATAGTTGTTACATAACCAGTTCCATCGAAAATTATTGAAAACATCTATAGATTGAAAAAAAAACTTACGAAATCTCACGGTAACTAAAAACACACGTTCTACTAGACAATAATGAAAAAAGGCGTGCGATTTACTAAATTTGGTGTTATCATATGATCTAACAATACACTCTGATTCGTGGGATATGGGATGCAATCAATTAATGTAACCAGTTAAGCCGAAAATAACGATTGGCAGTTGGTTCTACCCACAGCTTGTTTATAAGAAATCTAGTTTTTTAAGCATTAAATTACTATTATCTATCCAATCAATGAATCTCTTTTAATGTATATCTCTCTTTTGTTCGAGTTTTTGCACTCTTTGAGTTGTTAGATGGATTTTTGTCGTTGAATGGAAGGTTTTTTATAAAATTCATTGATATATTTGATCTTTGCAAATCATTGAGATAACAATAATTTCCAAGATATTTATTCTATTTTATAAACAAATATTTCGGCTAGCGACAAAGGATACCGAATCAATAAGCAAACATAGTTTTCATTTAGCAGTGTCATACGATTTGATGTTTATAGAAAACCGTATTGGAACATTGTGTCGTATCTATTGTCCAATGTTGTAGGAAATTATTCCCCGTATATGTTAAAATTATATTGTTTTTACTAAGGTACATAGAAATATAAATAAATATTGTATAAAGTAACAATTTTAAATACGGTGTGTTATTAATAACTATCCACTTCAATAATACATTAATCGGTATTATTAAGTCGATCGCGAAGATACTCTAGTTTACGAAAACTGCACGTTTTGTGCCAATCTTATGAATAAAATAGTGGATACCACTGGTAAATGAAATAATAGATAAAAACGGAAACAAACAATACTTAATGCTCATGACAATGTCAACTTGCCATCTGACGTACTAAATGACCTTCAGTATATGAATTAAATTATTTGTAAATCATAAATAAAATGTTCAATTTAAAACCTCCAAAAGAATAACTAAAAATCAGAACTAATAGATTTTTTATTCTGACCTTGTTAAGCAGTTTCTGGCGTATTGATTATGTAGATTGTATGAAATATTGCATCATGTTTAGGGGGCTAACATATTTCTGAAATGACCCAGCAGTGAATTCAATTGAATCGAATTTCTTCCTGGGTCGTTCCCCAGGCGCGGAACGTGGCGTGGCACATTTTTATAACTCCGCTGTAATTGCTTTACGTATCAGCACCGGATTAAACGGAAAGTCATTTTCTACCTGTTCCAATTTAAGTTAAGAATATTGCTTCCGGGTAAAATCCAGCTACGCTTCGTATTGAAATGCATAAATAAATAGAACATGGCGAAAATATTTTTTTTTGCGTGAAACACACTACATATTCGATACAAAATAATATATACTCGTATATGCTAAACGCGTAGTACTTCCTATTTTACTATATTTTGACGGCGTATGAAACTAATGTAAGCTTTATACATTTATTGTTAATGTAAATTTCTGGTACGAAACATTTATTTACTAGATTTTCAATTAAGTTTATTTATTCAAGAGGTCCTTTGTTCTATTTTTTTTAACTCAAGAAAGACAGTATTTGCACCAATTCTACTTTCTTCGTTTTGTTTTATTTTTGAAAAAAAAATTGCACTTTATTTTTCACGGATACTACATCTTTAATTAAGTTTATTTATTCAAGAAGTCCTTTGTTCTATTTTTCTTAACTCAAGAAAGACAGTGTTTGCACCAATTCTACTTTCTTCGTTTTGTATTATTTTTGAGAAAAAAAAAATGCACTTTATTTTTCACGGATACTACATTTTTAATTAAGTTTATTTATTCAAGAGGTCCTTTGTTCTATTTTTTTAACTCAAGGAAGACAGTATTTGTACCAATTCTACTTTCTTCGTTTTGTTTTATTTTTGAAAAAAAAAATTGCACTTTATTATTCACGGAATCTTGTAAAAATTGTTTAAAATAATATTAAAAATTAATTGTTATCTGATCTGGAACCGTATATTGAAACGAAAATATTTATGTAAGGATTCTTAACAAGACACGGGCAAATGCTTAGGTTGTAGAATGCTGAACACATAACACCATAATTGCAATACCATGCTTCAAATTATTATGTTTTTCTTATGTACGTATAACTGTATCTTGTATAGTAAAAAACATTGGAAATAAGGTCAGGAGATGAAACCAAACAAAAATTTACCGGTTATCGAAATATAAAATCATGGGCTGTCTCTTCGAAGAAACACTCGTTTCTCCGATTTCTTCATTGTCTATGTTTCCACTCCATAGTAGAAATCGGAGTTTATTTTGTCATTTCATATTTCACTAGTTTTTTAATATCTTTTCAAAATGGCTTTGAATCCTGAATATTTTGGTTAGCTGGAAGAAATTGTCAACAATCTCGACAGGTAATATTTTTTACTATAAAAGTTATATTCAATTCAATATGTCTGTATTGTTGAACTGTATTAATCTTTCGTTGTACAACTTGACAGATTTATTTTCGTGTGGCGATCTCTTACAAAAAACTAAAAATTTGTTCAAGACGCCTTTAGTGAAAATTTGTCTAGAATCCACTTAAAATTTATTTATATATTACTTTGATGCAAGTTTAACCCAATTACATAAAATAAAATGCATAATACAAGAAATAATCAAATATGTATTGTACTTAAATAAATGTCTTAAAAATAACAACAGAAGCAAAAATTACTTATATTTCCCTGCGAAGTGACCCAGTTTATGATACATAATGGCGTAAATAATTGTAAATAAAACAAAAGTTTATCGATCAACAAGGGGTTCGCTATTTTTCCTTTTAGCAATTTGTGTATATCTTTAATTTAATCTCTTATTTGGAGGCTTCTAACGCTTACGGAGAAATAGCTGAGCATGCCCAATTAAAATGTTGGATAAATCCATGGGTCAAGTCCATGTTCCCTGCAATAAAGGAAAAATTCTATACTAACTGCAATCGCAACCCTCTGTATGAACCGTCAGCCATCTTACTAACAAGATGATGAATGGAGGTCGTCTCTTCTCTGTTCATTTATTCATCTTAATCTCTTCTATACATTCATAAGGTTTACTTACAAGATTTGGCTTTTATTAATATATTAAATAATTAATATTTATATTTTCTCGATGTGTATGAAGCCGAGTGGAAACAGGATATTTTAGATAGTAAATATTATATACTCACGATGAACGGCTTATCTCAGAGTTATTTGAGCGAAAAGTTAGGGGCGCTTGTTGAAAATTTAGTGATTGCTACATGGCAATAAACCCGCCAGGTTGAACTGTATACAACGAAAATGTAATATAGTAAATTATTTAAAATTTGTACGATAATTCATATACGGGAGTGAATCTTGTAGTGATAAATTAATGAAAACAGCCGAGTTAATGCGCGCAATGAGAAACATTTGCGGTTTGTTGATGTATGACAAATAAAAAAATGGATTTTATAAAAATAAATGTGAGCTAAAGACCGTTGTGTTAAGTTGGGAGGAAAATAACACATGAAGGTGTTTTGAACATATTAAACTGATGGGTGACAAATGGCTGATTTAACAAATTTACAATGTAAATATTAATGTGAGTTGTGGTGGAGGAAAACCGACACAATTATTGTTGGACTAAGTACAATAAATTTTCAAAGAAAAATTGGTAAGGAGTAAACGACACAGAAATATCTCTATTGGAACATACAAACTCGTATATATAAATATGGAGACAAAGAAAGTATGCCGCGATTGGAAAGTTTGACGCTCTTTTCTGACTCTCTTTTCTTCTTTCCTCTCAGTTTATGTCAACAGGGAAATGGCGTGAATATACGAGTATGTTTTCATGTATATGATAATAAGATTATGAAATCTTTCCCACATGCTCATACGTCAACGAGGAGAGGAACATGCAGTTCCGTGCACCAATAATTTACAACACATTGCTGAGGGAGAGTGGTGCGTTTTGTAATTTCACTCCTTTAAATGTAATAAAATATGCAACAAGGTGACTCATTGACAGGGTGAAACTGAGGAGTGAAGAGCTTTTGAAGGTCATAGGTATGGGGGCGAATGTCGGACATGAGATATGGACATAATTTGGATTTGGTTGTTATCATGATGCGACTGTTATTTTGAATGTGATCGCTTGATATTTATACAAGTGTAATTATGAATGCAGAGTCTGAATGTTTCAGTTCAATCTTTTGGTATAAAAAAGAAATATTTTTTTTTGTTTGAGATATGAGACCATTTCGTCACAGGAAGTATTGTAGTTCTTTATATCTCACGTTGTGAAGTAGTTCTCTATATCTAATAAATTGTGTTTTTTGTATTGTTATGCACTTGTATTCTATGGTTCACCTTTCCATTAAAATCACTTAAACTATCATCACCACCAACACAGAACAGCATGTCCTATTAGGGTAGGCAGAGATAATAGACCTCCACTTCATTCTATCCTGGCCAACAGCTTTTGTTTCTGCAACGTACATACACTTCATTATGCATACTCTCCTATTACAAAGGATTTTCACTTTTTCCTCTTTCAGGATTTGATTAATTTGGTCATATCATTTTTTTCTTTTAAGTCTTAAATTTCTCGAATTTTCTTTATTATTCCAATATATATTTTTGTTAATCTTTCGTCATTCGTTCTTTTTACGTGGCGGAATTATTTATATGCTCCTTTCTTCATCGTAAATGCTACATTTTCTATTGTGGATAAAAAATAATAATTTGACATGGATGGCATTGCAAAGGTCGTTCAAACATTATATATCAAACTACTGAGCTCGTATATGTGTAATTACCGAATGAGCGTCACTCATTTAGAGGCGAGCTCTGCTTTGTGTGGGATTATGTGGAAATTCCAGGACTCTAAATAACCCGAACACGTTCCAGCGGGATAATACTGGAATATTAGATGGATATGAAAGCGTAATATGTTTTAAAGTCATGTTTGGCGTGGAGCGTGAAACGAGAGGATCGAGATTAAAGGAAACACCGCGGTTCACTCAAATCGTCAGAGTGAACTAATAAGCATAACACACCCAACTCATAAAAATCTCCTTTTTTGATTTAACAATATCGACTTTTGTGGACTAGTTAATAAGACACCTGTCTTCTAACCTGGAGGTTGCGGATTCGATTCCCATTGGAAACCATTTTTTTAAATAAAGTATTTCAGTCTGGTTTTCACTTAAGGTATCTTTAATAGCTTTCTGGTTAATTGGAAGATATTACCACATGGCAATAAGCACTTCAGGATGTACTGTATATAACGAAAGTGTGGTTTAGTACAATTGTTAAAATAAAAAAAATGCTCCATGCTATGACGTCATTATTTTATAAACACGTATTTACATAGATAAAACTATACAAAATACAAACTTAACTGCACATTCAAAAAATGTAATCGCGTTACTTTGACTTCAAAAATTATAACGTATTATTCATCGAAAAATCTAGTTCAGAAGTTCAATTCCACTTGCTTTTATTTGCATTATTCTTATTATTTTCTACTTTTACTTGCTTTTGAAAACTTGAGAATATACATTTTTTTTTCAACAAAAATAATTTGCTAGTTGACACATTTCAGTGTTATTTTGAAACTTTTATAGACACCATTAAATCGATACATTGACGGGACAATTTCTTTCATACGCATTCGCAAACCGTCATTTTTAAACCGCTGACCTCGTCAAATATTCGGATCGGCGTCCATACTCTTACCACTCTCGCTATCGGCATCTCTCTCGCACCCGCCTCAACGCGTTTGTATGTATTGATCTGGTCCAAAAGGCTACCCTCACCCCATATACTCATCTCTGTCTGCCGTCTCGCCGTTCTCTCGTAATGCAGTGTTTTTCAAACTCACACCAATAGTTACCTCTTTTAGGAATTTAATTTTTATCGGTGTTTTCCACTTCAAATAAAATATAAGGGTGCGGAGGTATAATCACATATTCGTATAATTTATTGACGAAGCGGTTAAATTGTGCTTAGGTAATATACCTTACTTTTGATTGAATAAAAGTTATAAAACAGAAATATTCAGAGTAGGGTCATATATAAATTTGACACAGTGGGCAGAAAAAAATTATTATCGTTTTTTTCTTAACTATCTTACATTATTTGACATTTAAGTATGTATTTATTCTCCAATGCACAATTTAGATATCTAACGAATACTAGTTGAGGTAGACCATTCCACGCTACGGAACCAGAAATGGCAAAAATCCTGGCATAAAACCCCGCCCTACTGGATCGATTCGGAACTATTAATTTATTCGATGAACATGAGATCGACCTCAAAGTTCTACACTTATCGATATTACTTGTGACTTTTGTTGTCAGTTGGGAGAAGTACTCCTAAAACTATGTTGAATTATGGATCGTGTATGTCAATAATTGAATTATGGAATTGAGCGTAAAAAGTTATAATTTTTCGATATAAATTTAGATTGTCATTCCTATTGTACAATGTGATGAAAATATGTTATAATTATATTTAAAGTTTATCTAAGTTATGTTGGATAAGTGTGTGTTCATTTTTATTTATAATTTATTTTTCGAAGCTAAGAATTATTACAATGAACAAAAATCATTCAACTTTAGGAAACGCTTGAAAACAACTTTTTTTTGGGAGATCTTTTAAATAATGAAAATATTATATGAACTACACACATACGCTACACCACAACAAAAACCGAATTTGTTACTATCACACATCGGAAGACCAACAAAGGTTTATTTGAAGTTCGTCTTTGCTTGGTAAGTTTTTTGCGGTTTTCTTACGAAAATATGTTTTTCTAAACCTATGCAGATGCGGGGAAGTACCTAGTCTTTGGCCGTAGCCATTACTTCGTATCATTACTCTCAATTTATGTATATTTGGTAATCTTTTTAAGCTGTTAATAAAAGTGGCTTTGAATCCCAAGTTTGAACGTCCGTGAGGAGAGTTTGATCTCTGAACAGCGCTATATAAATGCCCCTTTTATTATTATTATTAAAATCGTATCGCAAACTTGATTCGTTTCCTTATTAACATTTTTCAGTAAAGTATAAATGAACAATTCTTATGATCCCAAATTAGTAATTAGCTTTATACTGCGATTAAAAACAATACGACTGTATTTAGAATACAGAACAAGAAAATAACGTCAATATTCAATGATTTATACTTGATATTACCTATACCGAGTCTGTCTTCAAGCGGAAAAATATGGATAGGTGTATTTTTGTATTCCGCTTTCCTTGTATAAAGTACAATTTGGCGGGTTTGTTACCATGTATTCTTACAACCAACCACAAATATGTTAATCAAGCCTGAAGTGATAACCAGACTGATACCCTTTTTAATCTCTGAACAAAGTCGCCAATCAGGTTGTTCGCAAATAATTTTATTAATTATCCATTGGAGCTTAATACATACACCATTTTGAGTTTCATATTTAAGTTATCATACTGTTTCAGGCAGATGATAGAACACCAGACTGGTGTGTTGCGATTAAAATTATCACCAACTAACTATACATTCACATTTTTTTATACAGCTCCGTTAATTTTCTGACTTATATGTTATTTCATTCAACCATTCCGTTGTTGTCCTGTACCATGCCTAACACATTCGCACTGTAATTTTATTCTCGTTAAGAAATTATGCCTGAAATTTAAAATAACGGAAAAAAACACACGCCAATTTAGCAACAGTTTTACATTTTTTTTGTGTATAAAATGGCGCCTGCCAATTTTGTGCTATGCAACGTGCAATACACAAAGTGTTGATATATGCATTAAATTTAAGTACAATGTTTTTTTATTGCTATTTGTCTAAAAAACATTTTCTAATTACGAGCACTTTAACGCTGAAATAGATTGTTTTTAAATCATGGCGAATTCTTAATTTAGATTGGATCCTATTTAGAACGTGGGTATACAATTTACATTGCGCCCTATTTGGAACATGAGTTTGTAAAATTTGCACTGAGTCCTATTTGGAATATGAGTGTGTAAAATTTACATTTACCTCTATTTTGAACATGGGTGGGTAATATTTACATTGAGCTCTATTTGGAACATAAGTTTGTAAAATTTACATTGAGCCCTATTTGGAACCTGAGAGTGTAAAATTTACATTGTGCCGTATTTGGAACAAGAATGTGTAAAATTTATATTGAGCCCTATTTTGAACATGACTTTGTAAAATTTGCATTGAG
This sequence comes from Odontocerum albicorne, assembly GCA_949825065.1. NCBI lineage: Eukaryota > Metazoa > Arthropoda > Insecta > Trichoptera > Odontoceridae > Odontocerum > Odontocerum albicorne. Next base: position 23,603,645 of record OX463849.1, on the reverse strand, counting down.
CCCTATTTGAAACATTAATTTTTATTTGAAACATGAATGTGTAAAATTTATATTAAACCTTATTTGGAACATGGGTGTTTATAATTTACATTGAGCCCTATTCGGAACATGATTGTATAAAATTAACATTTGGAACATGAATGTGTAAAATTCACATTTACCCCTATTTAGAACACGGGTGTGTAAACTTTACATTGAACCCTATTTCGAATATTAGCGTGTAAAAATGTGAGTAATAGTTTGTATTTATATCATTAACTTTTGTACAAAGTTTTTGACTAACACATTATTTTTCAACTTTCTATCGGCTAGATTTTGTAATGATGCATGCTTGAAATCAAAGTTTTCTATGTTTATTTTCAATATCTATACACCACCCAATCTTCTATATGTGTGGTTCAGGTGGGGGAGGGGGGGGGGTCCACAAATTTGTAGTTTTAATGGATCTTGAATGCAGCTTACCATTTAGTTAATTGCTGCCGTAAGATTAATATTCGTCGCGCTTTCCAAGTTATATCAAGCAAGGATTTTTCAGACAACTATCTTTTTCATTTCCGATACAGATAGTGCGACTGCACATATGTTAGTAAGATGCTTCCAAATTGGACTTCTTATTAATTTGGAATGATACTTGATTGGAATGGTCACGAAAAATGAGTCTAGACTTTTTGATTTAATCAGTTTCATTAAAAAAATATATATGAATATGAATTTTCGAATATCAGAAATCTTTATATGAATATCATAAATGAAGGTTTTGGCGATGTACGTAAGTGAAACGCTCAGATGCATAATAAGAAATACAGAAATAAGAAGAATCTAAAACCGAACATTCTAAGACATTGGCGGGGTTACGTTCAAATAATAGATGACAACCAAATTTCCTATAGTTTGTCATGGCTACCTCAAAGGAATTCGACCTCCAGGCAAATCTCCAATGAGATAGAGAGATGACTAGCAATCCTCATCACAAGAATAATGCAGAAAAACAGTTTAGAGGAAGGATCTTCATGGAATTTGTTTTTTTTTGTTGTATTGCTTATTTATGTTATGTTGTATTGCGTATTTTTGCTGTACTTTTATTATTACTAAACAAGTGAGTATAAAGGGAACAATAGCGTAAATTTTATAATTAATCAGCTCAAGTTTATAAATGTATTTTAAAAGTTGTGTAAAGTAATATTTTAATGAACAATTTAATTGAGTCATTAAGAAAGATACAATAAAACTCTATTTCGCCTTTACAAAGGGTGAAGATAATTCAGATTTGGATGGAGATAACTAAAAAAGGAATTCTCGTGAAATACTAGAAAACAATTCCAGATATTTTGCTGTCAGACTCGAGAAAAGTTTTTCGCCTGATTCTTGGAACTATACACAATACCAGGGCAGTTCTTTAGAAATTCAAGATATGATCAAATGCAAATCTCAGAAACTTGGTATCTGGGTCTAAAATTGTGACTTCTGTAGATTTTTTTTGATTATGATGTAAATTTTATTCGTAACAAAAGTTAAGTTAATATTAAATAACATTTTTTTATTTTTTTTATTACACTGCTAAATACGAAATTCTATCAGAAACAAAAATATAATGGTCTTTTTTAATTTTAAGCTGCTGAATACGAAAATGTCATATTTTCTTGATTTGTTTTTATTTTTATGTTATACAAGAAAACATAACTAAAACTATACGCAAATTTTATATGTAATTTCAAATGGTCTTACAGAAAAACTTTTGTGCCTGTCTCGAAAAATGTATGTGAATTACTTTGCGAATTCCAGTAAAATTTTCCTGCCATCATCAGACATAGTAAAGGAATGAACAAAGATGGACCTGCATTTCAATACAGATATATACGATTTATCTTGTAAACTGGATTCGATCCAGAATTTGGACTGTCCTTAACGTATCCAGTGACCCAAAATCTATAAAGTTAATATAGTCTAGTTTTTGTTATTAACAAAAAGATAAAATTTGCAAAGCAGTGAACCCACACAAATATTACAATTAATTTTCATTTTAATAAAAATATGAACTGAAAATAAGTGCATTACAAAAACATGGACTAAGTCATCAATTTTTTGATTTTGCAGAACAATACCGCCGCGAATATCCATCGGAAGCTCGTGAAAGTTTATGGTAGTGATGTGATGAGTCGACAAAATTTCACGAAGTGGGTTAGGTTGTTCAGAGAAGGCCGTACTGATACCCACGACGAAGCAAGGCAGTGATTTCTGACGAATTTGTGCAAAAAATTGAAGAACAAGTGCGAAATGACCGCCGTGTGACGCTTGACGACCTTCACGAAGAATTTCCTGACATTTCTCGAAGTCTCCTTGGTAATATTGTGTCGGAAAAACTTGGTTACAAGAAGTTGTGTGTGCGAGATGGGTGCCCAGAATGCTCACAGCACCGTCAAAATCGCGTGACCGCCACGCGTGAATTTTTGAATCGTTTTGCACAGGATGAAGAAGCTTTTATGGACTCTATCGTGACGGGGGATGAGACGTGGGTGTGTCACTACACCCCAACAATTTTCCAACGATCAGGAGGTCGAGGAAGCTGTGCAGAAGTGGCTGAAAGAGCTGGCGGTGGAGGTCTATAACACTGGCATACAAAAGCTGGTGCCCCGACTACATAAATATCTCGATCTCGACGGCGATTACGTTGAAAAATGGTTTAATATATTTGTGAAGTATCCTGTGAATTTCAATTAAATACAAGCATTTTTCGATCCTACATAAATGTTGTAACCTTACTTTCTGGATGACCCTCGTATGTATATTGAGAGAGCTTTCTGTGTTTATAGTCCTTTGGATTGGAATAAACTCTCGTCTGCTCTAAGGGGCGCTGGGATACAGTGTCTTCATGAGAGATCTGAAGATGGGACTGCTTTAATTTTTTTTCAACTTTTTAATAGTATCAGCGCCTTTGAGCTAGTTTTTCGGCTGTGAATCGGCGATATATGAACTATCTATTGTATGATTATTATTATAATTACGAACTTCTATACGCCGACCAGATATCTATTGTTACCTACACGCAGAGCTAACAACATGTCTCTTGACCTTTCGTTCATCTTTTTCACCTTCAACAGGTCGAGGGTTCAACGCTTAGATGTCTGTCTTCCATTGGCTTCTGTTTTCCACCATCCTTTATTCTTTTGCCCAGGGCAGTCCCTTGGACTTCCCAGTCAACCTTATCAGCTTTCTTTCCCAGGCGTGTCTCGGTTCTTCTTGAAGGGATCACCAAGATAACTTTCTGGAGTCATTCTTTATCTTTCTAAGTAAGTGTCTATCTTTATCTTTCTATCCAAGAAAATCGTTTTGAGTCGTCTAAATCTATGCAATTAAAAAAAATAAAATAATACGCTTAAAAATGAATATTGGGCTGTTCGGAAAATAATTTCGTATGTTTAGGTCAAATTTGAACAAAAAAATGCATTAAATGCTCGTGGACTGTAGTTTTCGATATTTTTTGTATCTATGAAATGTCTCGTCTCGTAGAATTCTGGTTATTTTTCAATCGATGCCTTGATTTGGTCATCATCAATAATAATCGACCATTCGGAGCCATATCATCATTACGGATTTTTTAAACCATATTCGACGCACGACCACTTTCTGCATCATCGCCATACACTGTACATATATCATATATTTTTCGGGTTTGTTAAATTTTTTTTCTTTGCGGTAGTAAAAAGCATCAAGTACAGAAAAAAACAATGTATTTTGTTCCACCTTCAAAATACGTCAAAAACCACTCAAGCAATTTGGGTAATCAATGGTTGAAAAAATCTTTCATAAGTATATTCATTGGGTAATCAATGGACGAAAATTTTATCATAACGACGTCTATCCAAGAAATACTAAACTAATACTATCCGGACAGCATATAATATGTAAAAATCTAGCTTTCTGTGGATTGAGCGAATTAATTCAAAAGATTTTTTAAATTTTGTATAATTTCAAAAAGCGCCTATTTTAAAAGCTTCTTAATACCACATTTTGCATCTAACATTTGTATAAAGTTTTCGTATTTTTTTTTCATTCTTTATCAAAACTAATTAATTTGTCTACTGATATTGCTCCAATGCCGGTTGGAGGATTCGTCGGGCCGTCGAGAGGTAATTGTGTGTTATCTATCTGGAGTCTGGAGTGTCCCAAATCAGTTTGGGACACAGGCTCCGCTTTGTGTTGATCTTGACTGCTTTGTCCCGCGTAATCGTTTCGGATTTATTTATTTAGGACGATGGAGTAGCAGGCGGTCCTTTTCAAAATCCCCAAAACTTTCCTTCTTTCTTCGGTTCCGACCGGGAAAGGTTCGTCCTTGGATATTCCTCAGACTGATCAATTTAATCCACAAGTTTTCCAAATCCGATTATATTTTTTTAACGTTTGCTCTTTTCATTTCGCCCTCAATTCGAATACCTGGACTTTATTTTTGTTAGTATTTCAAGATATTGCCTAATACCTAATTGCAAATCGTGTAGCAAGAATTGTGTTTTTTTATAGTTGAAAAGCTTTCGAATTTGATGTTTTGGACGTATAATAATTAAGCAAAAGGTAACCAATCGGCAAACCTGGTTTTATGGTTTATTTGAATATAAAAAATATTATAAATGCAAAATGTGCATAAATTATCTTGCCATATAAAAATTCAAAACGGTGAACATTATGACATTATTCTAGTGGTCGAGAGGTGTTATTTTGGTTAATGGGTGATCATTTATCATTCAGAAACACTTGCATTCAGGTCGGTCCACAGCCCACAATCCAGGTGAATAAGAAGGATGGTGCTATTCAGGTGATAGGATCACATGACAAATGAGATGATTTATCTTCGGATAAGTTTCGTTGTATATAATTCTGCCTGGTGGGCTTATTGCCATGTGAGGGTCTTTTCTTATATATTTGAGTTGCTGACGGGAACAATATAGCCAACTATGTTGGAAAATATATACGAGTAATTTTATGTTTCTGACAATTGTTCTAAATACAGAAATGTGGACTTATTTATACTGACAATAAGTATAACCAACTTGCCGAGTGCTCATCCTTTGTTACGAGGACTGTGTCTTTTGAATGGACCCTCGGATATGATACTCGTATATTGACATCTTTAAGAGTTCAGAAAATGTTACTAACAAAATAATTTGAGATTTATTAGTAAAGGGAGTTAGTTGTTTAGGCTTAACAATTATTACTTATTTCTTTTTATTGTATATTTCTCTTTAATCTTTGTATATAACTAGGTTTAACCTGTATGGTATGTGTAAGCTTTATAAAATAAATAAACGTGGCAATCAACCAGAAAAGTGTCAAATAAGCTTTGAGTGAAAACTCGTCTGAAACCCTTTTAAAAAAAATAGTTAACAACGGGAATTAAATTCGCAAACCTTGGTTTGGAAAACATACTCGTACGTCTAATCAACCAGGCCACGGAGGTCATCATTCAAATTATTAAAAAAATACATACAATAAACCACTTGTATAGAGTTGATGAATTGTTTGTGATTTGTGAATACCGCACTGCCGTCACTTTGGCCAGTCTATTGGAATACTTTGGTCATTCGTATTGGTAAAGTTTCCTCTTTATTTCCAATATCAGTTTGTTAACAGAACTTTGATTTGTTGAGCCATACACGGTTAAGTATACTGTGAATTTTACGCGAAAACTTTTGGTAATACTATTCTGTTATAGTGTGCTTTTTATAAATAATAGATTTGTTTTTTTTTCTATGTACTTTGTAGGAAACCTTTCAAAATACAATATTTATTTTGTGAATAACTCGTTTATTCCTTTATATTTTTATTGTTGAATCGACATTCTTTTATATGAAATTATATTTATTTAATGGAAAACTTATACGACACTTAGTTTCCTTTACATATTACCTTTATAAAACAAAAGATAAAATATTATATTGCACATTCGTTGTATACAGTTTAACTTGGTGGGATTATTATCATGCCAATCTTTTCCAACCAACTTGAAATATAGTATATTAAAGTGGCTCTAAGTAAAAACCTGACTAAGTCTTTTTAAAAAATCTAAGTTCCAACTCCCAGGCTAGAATTCAGGCGTCTTACAAACTAGGAGGTCGTCAACGGAGTATTAACATTTGAAAAATTAAATAATTCGGAATGCACATATATTTTAAAATATGGTGCATAAAATACCAATATATAGTACGGAACTGAACAACACGGAAAGCAAAAAAATAAACATTGAAATACAATTGATTAAATACAATCAACAATATAAGATTTAGGTAACAAGAACAAAACTAATCATCAGAAAAAAACTTAAGATTAAATGTAAATAAAATAACTAGACTCCTTGTCCAAGACCTAAGATTGAGGAGAGGAACTTTACTAACTCACCTACATCTTCATTTAAAATATTCATCAATCCAGACGTGGATCTATCCAATGTTGCATTATTGATGAATCACAAAGTGCAACTATACTCAGTAAATTGCTATTTGACACATTTGAATTGTAAAATGTTCCGTGTGTTTCCAGGACTGTTATAATATAACACTCCTCCTATATATTATATACCTTTACCATATATTTGGGGCTATCAACGATATTTTGAATAACCTTTTAAATATATATTAATCAAATGTGATCTTTTTCAGAGTTTAGAAGGTGCGATAAAATTAGAAATTAAATATTCAATTTCACAATATGTACTCATAGAGATGCATGCACTTTGAAAAACTTATGTGTATGAGGGTAAAATAAATGAGGGCGTATGCAATTAATGCATGGTGGGAGATGTCGTTTAGAAGTTAGATAATGGGAATTTTGAGATGATAACGTTAAGCTTGTAGATGTACGAAAAAAGAAGCTCGTAACTGCTCAAATGCATGGTTGTTAGAAGTGAAAGGACTGTGATTGAATAGATGTGTATGGAGATTTGTTCCCTGCCAGGCCTGTAAGGAATACGATGTGATTATACTTGTATGTATTTATGTTATAAAAATAACCTTTTTTTATACCGCTGTTATTCCCAGGATATCTTTTGCACCGCAGTGAATCATTAAATATTTCAAAATGACGTTGTTTTGTTCACTTGCTTTAAATTTCCTCACTTTTTCCGTATTTTATTCAATACTCTGAGGACTGCGTATTTCTCAGAAGGTGTTTAATATTTTTTATCGCGTATTTTTTTTTCTCTTTCTCCGTCTTCTGTTTTAGGCTGTTCTTCCCCTCTTTTGTTTCTCACCCTTTTCTATTAATGTTTTAGCTTTTTTAGTCAAGGAGATTGTACATAAAGGATTTGATTCAGTTTTTATACTAGTACCTATCTTGTTGTTAAGTAAATCTGGAATATATTACATAGCCATTTACTTACTTATTTTTTATTTGAAATTATTGAACGTATTTTAAAACACTTACTCGTATGAATAATTAACGAAAGTTAAATCTGTTTTAAGAATATCAAGTCCAGGATATACGTTTTTCTTTAACTAACGCTTGTTTTTATTTTATTTTATTGCGTTTTATAGCCTGATGTTCCTCTCCACTCTTTCAACCTAGCAACAGCAGGTGGTTGTTTCAGAGGCTTAGTGGTCTTGATGAAAAAGTGCCTGAAAGGTCGAGAGCATGGAACCTCCAATATACTAAAATGCCATTTTTGAGATGTGCTATAATGAAACGGAGGCGCCCTCGTAGTTACTTAGGTCATTTAATGGCACCATATAAATTAAATGATTTTCATATTACAGATTTACACGTAATAACGTCCCACATAAACTTAGTCCATCTATGTTTAAGCGACTTAACAGTATAGCAAGATTTTCTGTTAATTTAAATAACTGTCCAAAAATCATGGGCAAGCTTTATTTGCAACCCTCTTAGTAAAATACAAATATTTTTCGAGTATTTAACAAGAAACTACTTTGTTATTTGTTGCCGCGACATGTCTTACTATATTCTATTTCGAGGCTCTCTCTGTGCGGAATGATCTCGGCTTGTTACGAAAGCAATGTTTAGGCCTAACTAGTTTCATGTTTCATCGAAAGTTTCTGGTCTAATAGTCTAATAACTCACCAGAAACATCTCATTGAGAAGTGATTGTTTGCATTCTTTGGTTATTCATAACTCTTTTATTGTGATAATGACTTAGTTTGAAACTTACAGATTATGTATATGGAAATACACTAATTTTAAGCCGAAATCTTTGATAAAACACAATCCTTTTATTTATTATAAGTCGGAAAATAGTTAGATTCCCTACATTTTTGTGGTAATATAATTTTGAAATCTGGTTTCAAAATTAGTAACTACCCATTTTCGCTAAATATTGAAATGTTAAAACATAGCAATGAAATACTATTCGTTTTTTACGATTTATCATACGAGTACATCAATAATTGTGTTTTGTTAATTATGAGAAGTGTTGAGATTTACGGTTCCTGTTTGAGAAATGTTCGGTTTAATAGCTCAACTATAAAGTGAAAACGGGCCAGAATGTTGTGAGATGAGCGTAGATAGGGGAAGGTAGACCCTCGTAACTTTAAACCTACGACAATTCTACTAATGGAGTGTTCGAGATAACTGGTGGGAAATGTGCTTCTGTTACTTGCTTCGTACCATTTAACACTATACTTTGTAAAATATACAATATTTTTTTATGAGTAAGGAACTATCAGATAAGGGATAACTATTAGAGAAGGCCGTTATAAATAGAATAATATTGAGATGGTTTGGTTGTGATGTTCTGGGGTTGGAAGAGTTGGCCATCAGTAATTTCTGAGGTTTCCGAGAGGCGCCCTACTGTGATATGTTTTATTTTGATTAGCTATCCTATCGTTCATAGCAAAATTTATGATTTTTATATATCTATTCCATGTTACTTTTTTAACACAGTATACCCGGAGGCCTCTTTATTGCTCACCGAATGATTGAGATGGCTTAGACCAGGGGTGTCCAACTGAAATCATTTGGTGTCTTTGATGGGCCACACATATTATATTAATATTTTATAACTTAATAATAATATGGCGTTTTTTATATAAAAAATTAACGAACAACTTACAATCGAAATATTTTATTACTTTGTAAAATTAATGAAACATTTGTTTTTTTTATTATTTGATAATTTTTTAATATCGACTTGTAATTTGGACCCTGGTAATAAATTCGCCACTCACAACATTTATAATATGTGAAAATTATTATAATTAATGTGCACGGAATTTGTTTATTATTTTATCAATAACAAAATGCAAAATGTATAGTAAGTTGGATACCTCAAAAGGGTCACACAAAATCTTAAATTGGGCCACGATTTTGCACCCCTGGCTTAGACCATTGTTAAAATATATTGTGAAAGATTAAGAAAACAAGCTTATGTCGAGAGTTTAAATATATATTTTGTAATAGTTGGGGTATATCTGTGTTTTAGTTTATAACACTGTGAAATGTGTCAATACTTGTAATTGTAATTTATTTTTATCATACACTGTTTATTCCACTTTTTTGTGACGGATAACCCTATCGGTTTCAAGGCTTTCACATCATCTTCAGGGGAGCGCAAACAAGTCTTGTTTGCGCTCCCCTGAAGATGAGGTGAAAACCTTGAAACCGGTAGGATTATACCGTCACAAAAAGTGGAATAAACAGTGTTTGATAAAAATAAATTACAAAATTTTCTACATTGCGTGACTTGGAATATTTTTGGTTATTTTACACTAATTTTAATCTCCGGAAACTCTTATTTAATGGGAAAGGCAAAAATGGAATACTTAGCAACAGTGGTGTGTATAAACTTTTATGTGCTGACTGTGATAATTTCTATATAGAAAAGACAGGAAGATCTTTTGAAAAGAGATTTCGTGAACACAAATCCCCCTTAACAAATCCTCTAATTTATTCTGAAATGGCTAATCATTGTCACCGTGAACACCATACTTTTTCTATCGATGATGCCAAATTCTTACATATCAATAGTAACGGAAATAAATTGGACAGATTAGAGGCCCTAGAAATTTCTAAGTCAGTACATCGATCTGAACATCTGTTGAACAGTTATATCCCGAAAATCTTTCCGCTCTTGGCCGAAATCGTCCCGTGCCTCCCTCACCCCCCGGCCTCCAACCGGTAAAGCGTGTATATCGGTACCAGTTCGAACAGCATTAAGTCTTGTTTGCGCTCCCCTGAAGATGAGGTGAAAGCCTTGAAACCGGTAGGGTTATACCGTCACAAAAAAGTGGAATAAACAGTGTTTGATAAAAATAAATTACAATGTCTTTAAACCTCCACAACGTTAATGCCTTAACTAAACAACAATACTTGTAATTGTGAGGTGATGATTTAAAATGTGTAATACAAGTGAATTAGTTTATTTTATGTTTGGTTAGGATTTGAGCACGGGGATTTTCAATGAAATTTGGCCAATATTTATTGTTGAGAGTTGTCAAATTTAACGAGCAGCTGCACCTTCGACTTTTGCATTGTTTATGTGTGAATGCAAGTCAGCTATCTCATAACAGGCAATGGATCTTGTGAGATGGCTGATATATACTTTACACTCGTATCTTGTGAATATTATTTGAATAAAATAAATAGTTTGTTAATCAAATACCAAATGTTCTTTGTCTTATATTCAATATATTTAAAGTTTGAAATAATTTCCCGCGGAGGTAAGTATTTTTCTTGTGAGTGTACTCGTATATAAAAAATATCTATAATTTCAGTTGAGAGAATATTTTCAACTGTTATCTATGTTAGCTTTTTTCATAATTGTTGCGATATGTTTTTTTATTGTATGTTTTTATTGCTTGTTCTTGACAATACATACTAAATTAAGTCATTCATAGGTAAACAGTAGACCCGATTTTTTATATGGCCAATACATTTTTATAGCATTTTGAAATATTTTATATACACATTTTGCATTATTTACTTTTATCTGGTTGGTTAGAAAAGATTACCGCGTGGCAATAAACCTGCCAGTAAAATTAAAATAAAATATAACAGTAAAATAGTAATGTTCGACAAATTATTGTAGCATTTTCACAAACCTATTAACGTGATTGAACTATACATGAGGGGAATACAGTTAATCAGGAGTTTTATCATAATAATAAAAGGCCATTTTATTGTCGTTTAAAGAGCAGACTATCCTCAAGTGCGCTCAACGTTGGTATTGTTAAAAAAATATTCTCTTTGTGTATATTTTGTCATTGATTAATTTCCTGTCATTGTTCTTTCCAATGAAAAACAGTATTAATAAAATAAACAACACTTAAGTGTCCTTGGTATATTACAGTAACAATTGTAAAATCAAAGATAAAGTACAATTCAGGATAAATATACCTTTCAAAATACGATGCATGAAAATACCTATGCGTAGTACACCACGGAAATTCAATCAATATTACAAGACTTGAGTAGGGGAAAAATCTCTGAAGGGCAACCAAAATACGAAACTATGGGTCGAATTTCGGAGAAATTCTTAAGATAAATTGGAATATCCAGCCTCTCAGTCAAGACCTATGATTGACAAATTGCCGGAGACAGATCCTCCTCAACATGGAGTTACCCTAATGTTACATTCTCACGATTGATGAAGTACAACGTGCAACTCTCGTTAGTTAATTGCTCTTGACACATTTGAATTATAAAAGGTTCCGTGTGCTTCTAGCAGGAGCGCGGAAACAATTTGAGCCAATTTCTTATATAGGAGTATTATATGTTTAGAAATTTTCTTTTTAATATTAATTATGAGTTAAATATCTCTGATGTTACATTCAGATTTTATATACGTTATTTATACAGTGTTGAATGTTCGGCTTTCCATCTAATCACCGAATTCCATTTCTATCATCTATCATCCGGTCGTACGGGATAATTAATATGTCGATAATGGGTCATGTGGCCCATTTGGTTAGAGTAGTTGTAACAGTAAAGAGCATCAGGTTGCCCCATCTCCGGGGAGATGAATGGTGGCGGAAGCTCGCGGTCTGGTAAACCTCGAGCTAAAGAGCTTTTGTCTACCTCAAAGTGTTAGTATGTTTCGGTGTTTAGAATGTATTCCTGTGTTGGCTTTTATCGACATTACTGTTTTTGTTACATTATGTATAATAATAAAATTAATATTTATATACTGCTGTTGAGAGAACAAACTGTCTTCAAGGGTGCTTTGACTCGGGATCGAACCCACTATTAACGACAGATTATGAATATTACAAAATAAATATTCATAAGTTGAGTGTGAGGACATTAAGATAGTGGCTATTAACATTTTTTCTATTTATTTATACAATGTACGGTTGATTTCGACTAGGAAAATATTTACAACATGTAAATTAAAATTTAGAATTGAAATCGCGTTACAAAAAGTCGCGTTACAAAAAATATAAGCATAAAATATTAACATGATTCATACAAAATTACAATTGAAATGAATTATTGGGTGTACAAATAAGTCACCGCCGTTTGACAAAAGTTGGCGCCACCAGTAAGTTATGGTTAAAATTGTCAGATGTAAAATGTCATTATCGTAAGGTTGGACATCTGTCAACAACATGACCTTGAAATATTAGTGAATTTTTATCAGTATAACATATTTTTTTGTGTTCGAAAATGTCAAGTTTTGAGCCGAATAAGCGTCATTTGCGGGAACTTTTGATTTACTTCTTCAATTTGAAGAAATCTGCAGCTGAGGCGCATCGATTGCTTGTAGAAGCATATGGTGAGGCTGCCTTAAGTGAGAGAAGTTGTCGTGAGTGGTTTCAAAAGTTTAAGAACGGTGAATTTGACATCGAAGACAAAGAACGTAGCGGAAGGCCGAAAGTGTACGAAGACGCGGAATTGGAAGTATTATTGGATCAAGATTCGTGCCAAACGCAAGAAGAACTTGCACTTACATTAGGAGTGACTCAACAAGCAATTTCACATGGGTTGAAATCATCGGGAATGATTCAAAAACAAAGAAATTGGGATTCATATGAACTGACACGGAGAAACTTTGAATGCCAATTTTCCACATGTGAAATGCTGCTTGCCAGGCATAAACGAAAGGGTTTTCTGCACCATATAGTCACTGGTGATGAAAAATGCATCCATTATGATAATCCAAAAAGGAAGAAATCATGGGGATCCCCTGGTCATGCTTCAACATCTACGGCTAAGCCAAATATTCATGGAAAAAAACTCTTGTTGTGTATTTGGTGGGATCAGCTTGGTGTCGTGTATTATGAGTTGCTCAAACCGAATGAAACCATTGCTGGGGCTGTCTACCGAACATAATTGATGAGATTGAGTCGAGCACTCGAGGAAAAGCGCGCCCACTACTACGCCAGACACGACAAAATTATTCTCCTGTATGATAATGCTAGTCCACATGTTGCGGCACCGGTCAAAACCTATTTGGAAACACTCAATTGAGAAGTTTTACCCCACCCGCTGTATTCACCAGACATTGCTCCTTCTGATTACCACTTGTTTTGATCGATGACGCATGGCCTGTCTGAGCAGCACTTCACATCATATGAAGATACCAAAAATTGAGTCGATTCGTGGATAGCCTCAAAAGATGATGATGATGACCGACGCGGTATTCGTATGCTGACAGAAAGATTCGTATGCTGACAGAAGGGAAAAGTAGTGGCAAGCGATGGGTACTACTTCGAATAAAACATGAGGTTCCGTTCTTTCACAGTAAATGCCCATTTTTTTATAAAAAACGGCGGAAACTTATTTGTACACCTAATACATATAAATTATCATGCATACAAGCACACATCATAACATGACTTTGAAAGCCCAGGGACATATCCCGCGCATAAAAGTTCTAAAAAAATAACATAAATAAAAATAATGTGTTGATGACATCTGTTTTATGGGTATGGTTTCTAAAAAACGCTGATTTACTACACTTAGGGTTCATTTGGTTTGGCTTCAAGGTCACTTTCATTATCAATTATACGATCTTTTTGAAAAAAATCACATTTTAGGGTGTTGTGATTTATAATGTTCAATTAGTGAAAAAAAACTTGTTTTAAATCTAATGTATTTTTTTATATCAATTACTAGTATTAATTTTGGAAACGTAGATAATATTTGGAGAGATCGTTTAATTAAAATTAAACAAAATTCGAAGGCTCATAACCTTCGTATACTCCATTTCCCTCTGGTGTCCAGACAATTGGACACAAAGACGTGTGATAGACAGAAGGTTTTGATATGGGGCTGTTCTTGCGCATTTCAAGAATAGCAACAAGATCGAATCGATCAATTATTAAAGAGTTCATGGTTGAGTCGTGTATTTGTGTCCTCTGCCATAGAAGTACTTCAAGATACTCTGGATATAGCGTGGGAGAACAGTTGTTATTCGAGGGGCCGCCTCTAACTGAAAAATATTGTAGGAGCAAGGGATTGTAGAAGGACGCCTATCTTGAGTGAATGAAGCAGCAAGGAGCATATTTTGAGAAATGCTCCTTAAAGCAGGACATCGCTTGTGATGGAGAAAGATTGACGAAGATCACGCGGATTACAGATTTTTTTTTAGGTTACAACCAATATGCTCGAAGTTTTTTGACTACTTACTGTTAGTTAGGAAACGCGCATCGAATATTGCGTCCTAAGAAAACTTACAAAGCAATATGAAAAATTACTTTAAAAAATAAATAAAAAATGGTGGTTGTTTTACTGTGATACTTCCAATTGATGAAAGCCGATGAAAAGTTTCAAAGAAAAAATACAATCTGAGGTGAGATAAGCGTTTTTTGTTTGCATGTTTCAACTTTTTCATCCCTTCTTGAAAATTTCTTCAAAATATAGGAATCTTCATTGGAAAATATTAAATTATAACAGGAGTATTCTTCGGGTTTCTGTTTTTGATTAAAATATGCTTTTTGTAGATTTCATGTGTCGAAAGTGTTTGTTTTCATTACGTATTGATATGAGATTTTATCCGAAATTTCGGAGAGATTGACAATAAAAATATTCGACTTCTAGTTATTAGTCTTTCAAAGAACTCCTCGAATAATCTCAGAGATTTTTCCCATATTCGTATATGCTGAAAGTCCTTAAAATATTTTTTTGTCGAGTAAATTTGTTTATATTTATTTATTTGTCTAGTGTACGGTCGATTAGGACCATTTAAATATTTAACCTTATTTAAATAAAAAAAATTGAATTCAGAGTGCGCATGAATTCAAAATTTAAGTATTACAATAAATATAAAATTTTTAAAAATAATATGACTCATACAAAATTACAATCAGAAAGAAGTGCATGTATACGTTCTACACATATAATAAAGTTACACGAGAGTCTCATGGAAGGGTCATTTAGACATAACAAAATAATATGACTCATACAAAATTACAATCAGAAAGAAGTGCATGTATACGTTCTACACATATAATAAAGTTACACGAGAGTCTCATGGAAGGATCATTTAGACATAACAAAATAATATGACTCATACAAAATTACAATCAGAAAGAAGTGCATGTATACGTTCTACACATATAATAAAGTTACACGAGAGTCTCATGGAAGGGTCATTTAGACATAACAAAATAATATGACTCATACAAAATTACAATCAGAAAGAAGTGCATGTATACGTTCTACACATATAATAAAGTTACACGAGAGTCTCATGGAAGGGTCATTTAGACATAACAAAATACAAAAAAAATCCCTTTAGAAGTTTTATTATTTTTATTTATTTATGTATTCAACACTTTCATTGCAAATAAAATCTGGCGGGCTTATTGCCAGGCGTCAATCTCTCCAACCAATCAGACAAAAGTAAATGAAGCAAGTTACATGGTCGCAAAAACATTCAAATGACTATCCATCCCCACGAAATCCATGAACACATACGTGAGCATATGCCCCCAATGACGGAAAATCACCCGAACATTCCTTTTCATATAAAGTGACATATCATCAATCAAAGGAAAAGGAAGGGGTGGTGGAGAAGAACGGAAAAATCAGGAATGAAACACGTTATATTACTGACTAGAAATTAAGAGTTTTTTCAGTCGCTTCTTAAAGTAAGCCAAGGACGGAGCGTTTAATAAATATACCCTCGTTTAATAAATGTATCCTCGTTTAATTAACCCGCTCAGTTATACATCAAAAACCACAAATCGATACTTCAAAATAATGTTAACTGATCTAGGAAAGTGTTAGGGGAAAAACCCCGTGGCTCTGGATTCATGGTTCCAAAATGTTAATCGCTCTCTGAGCGAACTTTTATAGGTGTCAAAAGTATATCTATAATAAATATATCCGAGACTGCAGTAAACATGTACTTATTACGAGATCGATATTATCTGAGTGTGAGAAATCTCCTCAGTTGTATCAAACAACGCTCTTTGAGGTGAAATTTTACGTTTCGAATTGGGAGAAAATCGCAGGGAACGAGTTTCGACTAATAAGCTGGACAAAATATTAAAAATTTTAAGCGTTCGCCTGATAAAATGTGTGTTTCTATACCTCACGTCGGTGAGTGATGAGCATTTTTGTAGATTTTGTTTGATTTAGCAATTGACGACTTCTTCATGTGACTTCTTATTGAAAATTACACCGCCAGTCTAGCTTAGAACCTTATATTGAGTTGATGCAAAAGTTCGTCACACTTTTTATATAAAAATTGAGAAAAAAATATTTATAAAAATTATATTTAATCAATATATGTTAGTATGTGCCGTTCTGTTGAATGACCTTTCTACATCTCTCTGGTAGATGCATAATCCCGCGCTCATAGAAGCTTTCAGGGTTCTGGCTAAATGACTGATCCAGGTGATTTTTCAAATCTTCCAAGGAAGAAAAGTTTTTACCATCTAAGCTGTTTTGAAGCGATGAAATTAAATGATAGTCAGAGGGCGCAATATCGGGAGAGTACGGTGGATGGACCAAAACATCCCTGTTAAATTGTAAAATTTTTTGTCGGGTGGACGATGCATCAACCCAATATTTTTACACGGTTTTTAAGTCTCCTGTCTATGTGCCCTACAACGATGTTTTTGCCGCCAGTCCTTGATTTATTTTCAATTTATTATGCTACCAAGAACTTCCTATTTATATTCCGCATTTATTATTCCCGCAGCGGGGTTTCGAAGTATTCTAGTTTTTTTAAATACGGTGTTTAATGGATGGTAAATGTGATTTTATTGTTGGATCTTTCAATCAACCTCGCTGGGTGACACTGTGTCTCGTGATTTATAGCTTTACCTCAGAGCCAGCAAGGGTAGGTCTGCCTTGTGACGTCTGTGGGCGTGTGGTGTGGTGATACCTGGATTTTTTGAAAAATGGGTCGATTGATTATATCTTTCACCTTTTTTAACATTTTATGTTTTTAACGTTCACAGAAATGTAAGCTTTAGCTCGTTATACTCGTATCTTTAATTCTTTATGCCTAAGTGTATATTGTATTCAAATTTAGTTGTGTGAGTAGAACCTGATAACCTTTGTGGCCTTGTTGGTATGACGCCTGTCTTACGACCCGGGGGTAGCGGGTTGTATTACCCATGGCACCCAGATTTTTATCAGTCAATGTATAGCATCTTTCCGATTGATTAGAAGATATTGCCACATTGCAATAAGTCCGCCAGGTTGTACGTAACATATACAACGAAAGTATAATACAAATAACCCGTTGGATTTATTTTCGTGTGGGAATCTCTTCCAATCAACCTGCAACGTGTTAAAACAAGCCTTAAAAGTAATCCAGACTGGAACCCGTTTTTGATAAAAAAAATTGGGTTGCAACTGAAGTACAACCCGTTTTCCCCCGGTCGGAAGATAGGCATCTTACCAACTTAACCACGGAAGTCGTCTAATTAATCTCTGAAATAATTTCTGATGCCTTGATATTGAAATATGAAAGGTTCCTTTAAGTTTTTTAAACAAGTTGAGTACTCGTACATCGTAGATTTTTTGGACGTCAAAGAGTAAGGCGTTTGCTGCATCTACACAACATAAATCATCCTTTGAACATATGAAAAATGACTGTTTAAAATTGAGAAGAGTTACAGTAAAAAAGTTCGTATTGAAACATGTAAAATACCTGATTTGTTCTCATTTGCCGTAGGCTGACATGTCAAGACTTTGTCCTGAAATTTTGAGACGTAATGCAACCATCATAGTTCTGAAAATCTACGAGGCGGTATAAATTGTCTGTTGAAGGTTCCTTAGCTTGCTAAAAATATGTTAAAGATTAAATTTAAAAAATTGGGAAATTGAAACGTAATGAAAAACTGTCACTGAGCTATGATTATTAAAGTTTCTTTCAGTTTATTTCAAAAACATAAACACATCATATTAAGGACGCCTGTTATATATTATTTTAACCTATATTCCATATGGCTTAAAATAACACAGCAAAGAAATTTC
Organism: Odontocerum albicorne; assembly: GCA_949825065.1. Classification (NCBI taxonomy): domain Eukaryota; kingdom Metazoa; phylum Arthropoda; class Insecta; order Trichoptera; family Odontoceridae; genus Odontocerum; species Odontocerum albicorne. The sequence continues at coordinate 23,585,270 of OX463849.1, read as the reverse complement.
CACGGTCTGTCAACCCTCTTTGGAATATTGAACAATCAAAGTTCTACCCGGTATCTACAAGATTTTTTTTTCTTTGTGAGCATTAACTATTCTTTTGATCTGGTGATAGCAGAATCCTTTGTTTAACGCGTCGCATATAAATTCTACAAATCATCTTTAGCAGTTCATTCGGCCCGCTTTTGAAACAATTTTCGGGCTCAATAATTACACTAGTTAACACGGTTTTTGTAACCAGGGTGAAAACGGCCATTTTAGGTCAATTTTTGTGTGCTGATAACGAATATGAACTTGAAAATGTTCCATCACGTACCTTTTAAGAGAAAAACCTGAAATTAGTTTTTGACTGAAACTGAAACTTTTGAAAGATGAAAAGTTCGAAAAAAAATTAGGTGTCAAGGAGCTTGGAAAGCCTTTGAAAGAGTTGTTAGTGGTTTTCTAGGTAATAATAAAGCTGACAATTACGAGAACTCTAGCAGTTGTACAAGAACTCTTGCAGTTACCAAAATCTAGAATGTCGAATGTCACTGAAAATACACTTCCCGCTTTTATTCTGCTTTTTTTATTTTCCTATGTAACAACATTGTATTCTGTGTCTAAATTTAGTATTTTAGGAATTTATTAATTTTCATTGTTGTAATTACGACTTTTGAAATGCGCAAAAACGTACTTATTTTATTAAAACACTACCCCTTCTGTTACACAAAAATGTTACGTGTTACAAACTTTTCACTGTTTTCGTAATCAGCAGGTTCGATTTAATAAGAATCAGCTAATTTAATCTCTGTTATAGACAAAAAGTTAAAATTTGTTAACTAGTGTTATCGATAATCCAAAAAAAAATAATAAAGAAGCATTATTTATCTAGAAGTACGAGTATTCCTCGTAATTCCTGTTTTCCCACTGTAATCTCTATTTACCTTGAGGCTTTTTAATTATTTTTTTTTATCATTTTTTTTTGTCATTTACTTAGTTTAAGACACGGAGTCCTATAATAATTACGAAACAATGCTCATTGACAGGAAAAAAATCTTTAAAACAATAAATTCGCCGGACGTATTAACGCGCAAGTGTTCCTAAAATATAATATCTCAAACATTACCTTATACGAGTAGTTCAATGTTAATCTTAGCAACGCCTCTTTGAATCTTCATCTTATTCCTTATTCGTACACATATACTCAATCCCTCATAATTCTAAATATTAAGTGTTATTCATTTACATATAATATGTCGGTACTGCGTTCCACTAACCGGTCAGGAAGACCACTTTCCGACTGCATCATTTAATACCGGCGGCATAGGATTAGTTCATGTTCTGTTTGCAAATCCGATTTGCTCGACTATTTACATTTGTGGGTTAACATCATCTGGAAAATTAAATAAGGGGGACAAGATTATCGTGTGTTTAGTTGAGAGAGTGCTAGCAATAAATGGAAACGCTTTCTTGTATCTTATAGTAGTTGGTACAGTTCATTCTGCAAAATGTTATCTAGTTCATCCGAGTTATTAAGTTTTCTATAAATTTTGTTATTTGGACCTTCATTGCTCAAAAGTTATAGTCGCCAGGTCTTTTGCCCTAATTCTATCTCTTTCAACCAATCTGACAGGAGTTACATACGTTATGCTAATTGCTGGTTGATAGGTTACACACAAACAGAAAAAAGTTACGAATTTAAAGTAGAGAATAAGGGAATGAAAAGAAAGTAAACATAACATTATTTTTTAATATAATCAATGAATTGAAGAGAGGAGGGACAGGACATCGAGAATATAATGGGGAATAGGGAAAAACACGCTATGTAATTGAAAATATATTTAATGATTTTTAAGTCAAGCAAGCCAACCAGGGTGCAAGTTTTATAGTAGCTACTAGCTTATTCCAGAGTCTAACGGCATGGGTAATAAAGGATGACGTAAATAAGGAACAACGACGAATTGGAAATGCTAGGGGACGATTTCTGCTTGAGCAAAACGCAAGTCCATTATTGGACGGTGATTATTATTATTTACTTAAAGATGATGTTATTAATTGCAATTCATGTCGTTTCTTACATTTAACCAATCTAGTTTTTATGATATTTTACTTTAGTTTTTATGATCATATTTTCTAAGGTGAAGACGTATCACGACTACACATTTTGCAGTCATTGAAGTTTGCCAAGTCATTGAAGTTTGCCAAATCATAGAGATTTACTGTCATATAGAAAATACGAATTGAACATTTTCTTGTTTTTGGGATATTAAAAACCTCCTCGGCAAGGTACACTCTTATTTTATAAATTATTTTGAGATAATTATTTTAATTCTTTCGTTCGTTATATGAGTTACGCCTTCATGAATTATATGAATATTAATGTTTTCCCCCAACAGGGCGTGATGTTATGTATGTATATATATAATATGTTAAAATAATGTCAAAAAACAATTATCTTTTTGTGGAAATATGAACTCAAGTGTGCCGATTTAAACAATTACGATAAATTATCTATACCAAAATTGCTTTCTATTCATTTCGAGTGAAAATTTACGCCTGTCTGTCGGTGGGACACCACTTTCTTAATCGCCTACTCATAGAGAGATTTCTTAATCGCCTACTCATACACGAGGGTAGATAAAAAGAAAATTTCCTCAGATGGAGGATTGGCGAAGAGGCTGTACTTCTATGCATGTATGGTAACATTCAATCAATCTTGCACTTGATGGATTGTCTAGTGGGCGCCTTTAGCTGCTCCAAAATAAGACCTGTTGAAAAGAAGCCCTAATGCCGTCGCAGTTTCATCTTTCTTGGCTGATAAGACATAGAGCTGGTGTTGTTGATTCTACCGGAATGGAATTTATGGTTTATACAGTGGTTGGGTGACATTTTTGTACAATTGGTTTGAGTGACATTTGGTATTATCTGTTTAAGTGACATTTTTGAAATGTTGAATTGTGTACTCTTTCTAATTTTGGAAAATATATTTTTTTGCCACACGTTTTTCTAATATCATTTCTCTTTTTTTACAGGTAAGTTTCATTTACAAAATATTCAAGCTGTGCCGACCGTCGTAAGGTTTGTGAGTATTTAAACACTTGGGTTTTCCTTATCCAGTAGAGTTGTGATGCAGAAAATCACGTGTGTTTCAAAAAATATATTTAACTGGCAAAAAAATAAAGAAGTTCCTTTTTAAAAATGCTCTACAGATGTTTACTGATTCATCAAAATTAAAAGTGTGTTAATATACCGACAACCGAAATACGACTCATGCTCAGGAAGGGCTCTGACAATAAACGACCTTTTCATCCAGTATGCCTAACATTATATTGTTTTGGTTTTATAAAATTACTTTACGGTTCACTGCCCAGTTTACGTTCCTTAAATTTATTTGGCGTTCTGTTTAAAACTTTATTCTATTAATTATAATATAAAACATCATCATTTTAATTTATATTGGTGTTGGGTGAATGTGTTTCAATGTAAATGTTACATATATAAATAAATTTAAATGGTTTCTTGCATATTTTAGTTATAGCTGGAAAAAACAATCGGTTTTATATTTTTGCTATCTCGTCAGTATTTTTGATCACCATTCGAATAAGGTGTGACAATGGCTGATATTCACGAACAGGAAATTTGTTTTGAGATTTATTATGTAAAGACTTTCATTTCAGGCATCGTTTTCATTATTTGCCTTTTTAAAAAAAACTTTGTTCAAGTCATTTTCGTTTTCTTAGTACTTGACGAGTAGCTTCTCTAACATGAGCAAAATATTTTTTCAAAGTATTGTATTTAACATAAAATGATAATTTTCATTGAAATTTAGTAACACTTTTTTTTAATCAAGAGATAGTGTTAAGCTATCTCTTGTTTTTTTAGTTTATTAAGAGATATCCTCGAATTTAGATAAAATTTCTTTGGAATATCTTCATATTCAAGTATATTTATTTGTCTTTGACTGTGAAAGGATTTTATTCATTGAAATTTAGTAATATTTTTTTTATCAAGAGATAGATAGTGTTGAGCTATCTCTGGTTTTTAATTTATCAAGAGATAGCTTCGAATTTCGATAAAATTTCTTTGGAACATCTTCATCTTCAAGTATCATATTTGTCCTCAACTGTTATAACTTGAGCAGCTGTTCGGAAAATGAGTTATTAAAATGTTTAACAAAATGCCAATAGTAATAAAGACGCAAATAAAATTCGAACTTTTCGTTATCTGATATGTTAAGGTATTGAAGATTTGAAAAAAAAAATGTAAGTTCTTGGACACAAAGTGGTTATCTCTTCCAAATAACCAGAAATATATAAAATAGATCTTAAGTGAAAAGCAAACAAAAATTTTAAAAAATCTGAGATCCAACGGGACTCGAATCCACAACCACCGGGTCGTTAATAAGCATCTTATCAACCTTGGCCCAGAAGTCATCATGGAAAATTGGTGAATCTTAATATTTTGAATTAAATAAATAAAAAACAAAATGTTACCAAATCACTGCGACTATAAAATTATATCAAAAGCTAGGGACTTTTTAAAATTATAAGCATTAACTCAAATTAACTTATATTAAATAGACTTGTTTTTAAATATAAGATGGTACCTTCTATTGCCCATCTGTTGTGTGATGAGAAAAATAACGAAAAAACCCGCTTTACCATTGTGAAATTGAATAAGATTAAACCTCCCGAGGAATTTGAACCATCTCTCAATTTATTTTTGTAGACACTGAAAGTTTAATAAGTAGATAGTTTTTCTTCTTCACTCTTTATTTCACAATCAAGATATATATTCAAGCAGGAAATGAGAATGTCGCTCGTCGAATTTATTTTTCACAAAAGAATTAGAAATTGATTTTTTGTGAAGTGATATAATTGAATACGAGTTAAAAATAGTTTTTTCTAGAAATATTAAAAGCTACCCGCTTATTTGCTTGACTTACGAGCTCTTGAGAAGGAATTTGCTTGACTTACGAGCTTTCGAGAAGAAATTTAAATGGTGAAAATTAAACGATTCATACATATTTTTAAATTTTTACCAGCACATCCTTGACGAAAAATTCAATTTAAATTGTACGAAAGAAAAAAACCAAAATTCAAATTATAACTAAAATAGAAATCAAAAACAAAATAAAAAAAATGTATCAAAACTTGAATGCACATTCACAACGGAAAAAAACATTTCTGTATAAAATATAACGTTATGCCACAAGATCTTCAAAAAAAAATAATTTTAAGCGCTTTCTAATTTTAAACTTTTAAATTCATCACGATAAATTTAAAAGTACAATAATATAAAAAATAAAATTTTGAAATTTTTATAATTCGTAATTTTAGCTTTCTCTTAGAGCGACTGAAAATGTTCACATCCATCGTGTTCTTCAATCTTCAATATTGAAGACCCTGTTAACATAAAAGTCTGGCTGATACATTGAGACATATCTTTGATGTGAGTTCTTCACATGTACGCAATACTGCATCAAACATTATCCGTTTCTCCTGAAGAGGGACCAGTTTCAGTGATCTGTGAATGAGTTCAGTGTTTTGTATTGTATTCCCCAGTTTAAAAACCATGCACCTTAAACATTTGTTTTGGAATCTTTCCATAACTCGCATGTGCACATTATAGTGCGGTGACCACACATCTGAGAAGTATTCCAGTATATTATGAACATGGAACATATACGAGTATATCATCGTTACTGCTGTCACACTGGTGAACATCGAATATGACCTCCTTTTAGATGGTAAGATGCGTGTTTCCCAACTAAGAGGTTGCAGATTCGATTCCCACTTTTTAAAAAGGATTCTAGTCTGGTTTTCACTTAAATCCTCTTTAATATCTTTCTCGTTGATTGGAAGGGATTGCCACATGGCAATACGTCCGCCAGGTTGTACTGTATATAACGAAAGTGTAATACAATACAAACATCTTAGTATTTTTTATAATGAAACCGATCACGCTGTTTCTCACACAGCCGTTGAGACGCCATCAGCTCGAGAATAGATGGCTTTCCATCTTCCACGGTCTTGAGCCACCTGCTTCCAGTCCTCAGGCGCCCCGCACAAATTCAGCGACTCTCGCAGACTGTCCCTATAGTACTTTCTCTGCCCATCAACCCTTCGTTTGTCCACTACTTCTCCGTATAAAGAACGTTTTGGGTCCCTATGATCGTCCATACGTATCACATGTCCGGTCCACTGCAATTCCGCCTTTACAACCATATCCTCTATATGTTTATAATTGGAGTGTTGCAGGACCGAGACACTTGTGACATCATTACTCCAGTGGATCCAAAGAATTCGACGAAGGAAACTTTGGTGGTACATTTCAAGGCTTCGAATGTGTCTTCTATAAAGAACTTAAGTCTCAGACCCATGGAGAAGTGTCGGGAGGGCAATGGCTTTGTAGACTGGGAGATGTCCCTGCTCTAGAATACTCTGTCATTCCGTTCAGCAAGAGCTGCTGACGTACTCCTGAGGCAACTCTTCAGTTTATCAGCAAGATAAGAGATGCCAGGATGCTGCCCAGATATGTGAAGTTAGGCACGTTCTCCAGTTGCACACTATTGACTATAATGTCATGTGAATACCATGACCACTGTATTACGGGATGCATGAAACCCAGCCTGTGACTCTGGAGTGATCATATCAAATACCTCGATAAGCCCCTCCACAATTCTGCTGAACATCTTATGTCTCCCTTGCGTTTGTATATATTTATAATACCTGATTCACGGAAGATATCAGAAATGGTTCTTGAATGGCAAATATATAGCATCAGTTTATGAACTGCGACAGCCACAGGCTTTCCACCAAATTTGAATTTTTCAGAGGGACTCCTGCACCTGCTGTTTTGTAATTTGTCAGATATTGAATTCCCTATTTTTTTATTTTGTGACAGCATGTTAAACATATCTTCAAGTCAGACAGAAAGTAGCCTAGTAGAAATAAAATTAAATAAAAACATTAACTCAAGTTAACTTATCGAATAACTTATAAAATGTGCAAATATTTTCGTGATGTAATCCAAAGCAGATGATATTATTATTTAAAACTTGGAGAACTCTAGATTGGTTAATTACCCCTATCCAGGCTTCTATATCGTACAAAAACTGGGAGTTGTCAAAATTTTCTGATTTTTTACGCCTTCCCACCTTAAAAAACCTCGACCGTTCGGTTGCCTGGAATTATCCAGGCTTTTACTCACTCACTCACTTTCTTGCCCTCACTTTGTTACCATCTCACCGTTCACTCGTTCGCTGTGTTTCAGCTGCCTTAATCTGACGAAACATTTATAAAAATGTATCGCAATAATTGTTAACCATTTTAAAACAACAATGGATTATCATAGTCAGATTGACTTGTTTTAATCCGAAACAATAGATCCTTATTTCCTCAAAATAAATAGGCTCGTTAGTATTGACCAGTCTACGAACAGTCGCCGAAGGAATAACTGAAACACTATAAATTAAGGTTTATTATAGTCGGAAGAACAAAAAGGGAAGGCATTTAACCGTGGAAATATTATTTACTAAACGAAGGGAGCGAACTGACTGTGTAATAACACCTATTATTCCATATCGGGTCTATCGATTGAGTTTTATCGAAGCACGCTTCTTCTTCTTTCCCGTTCCGCTATTAATAAGATTTCTCTCCGCTTTTCCGGATTCGTGTTCTATAATTCCTAACGCGTATAAATAATTCAATTCCATTTCTATTTTCATAGTTGCCGCTACAAGTTCCGAGCCATCCTGTGTAGGTAATGCATGCTAAATGTGGGTTCCTTTATTTAGAGGTGACTGTACAAAATTGGGAATGAATTTGCAGATTTTATTTTGTATTCGATGGAAGATGAATGGTTTTACGTCTAGTAAAGACAATATTTGAGATTAAAGAGTTCTTTATATGTGTAAAAAAATATTATATTTGAAGCTGTGTACTAGTGTAACATAAGTTGTATATTCGTTTTTGTAGCTAAATACTGTTTGGGAATATTTTTCTTAAGATAACTATTGCGAGGGAATATTTTTCTTAAGATAACTACTGCGAGGGAATATTTTTCTTAAGATAACTACTGCGAGGATTAAGGAAATTGTGCAATTAATCAATTTATAAAATGCCATGGAATCAATGCATGGTAGGTGACCATGTCGTTGGTGAGAAAGAGATAGAAAGTATCTTTGAGATGGTTTGATAAAATACAGAGAATCAACGGATGACTTATGTTGCTTAGTTTGTAAATAACTTGTCTTTCACCCGAGGATTTCGGGGCTGGTTTCCAAATAATAAATAAAAAATGGGTCCTAGTCTTGTAAAAGAGTTCGGTTGATAATAAATAACATTTGCACGCTCCGAGTACTTGTGTTGGTGCTTCGCGTGCCGTAGTGTTACGAATACGTGCAATGACGATCCGCTTGTTTCGTGTCTACTCCAGTGGTTCTTAATCCGACGACTCAATTACTGGGACAGGAGACAATATTGTCTCTCGGTCATGATCTTGAATATATCTGAGTCACCAATCAAATATGTTAAAAAGGTTACCATACGAAAGAGAAAATAAATAATTTGTCAGTGCATGGTGTACGTGGACCGAGGAAAAAGTGAATAGATCAAATTGATCAGATTTTGAATGAATTAAAGATGCCGTCTGTTTGACAAGCACGTGTACGGCGAAACCCGAAAAACTATTTGGGATAAGGCATTAAAAAAATACACACATACTACATGATATAAACCGTGATGCTTTATTATTAATAAGTTGTCCAGTCGCCTCTACTAGTAATAATTGCCCGGCATCTCCGAGGCATACTTTCTACTAATTTTATAGCATAATCTAGCGACAAAGACGTTCCAGATCTTTTTCCCTCGAAGCTTGAACTTCACGAGCGCCCAAACATTTTCTATGGGATTTACATCTGGTAACTGCGATGGCCAATTCTTTACGTCAACGTCATTTTCCTGTTTTCACGCAGTACAAAGACGACTCTGATGTTTTGGGTCATTGTTCTTTTGCAGTATCCAATTTTCATTTTTTCTTATAAACCACCTTTAGGCAGATGGTAATAAAGCCCTCAATATATTTTAACCATTTTGGTAGCGTTCAAATTATTTGTGAAGAGGTGCAAAGTGCCAAATCCCTGCTTTGAGAAACCGCCCCAGACGTGAACTTTTACCGGGCGTTTAACGGTTCACTGGATGAGTCTATTGGTGCGGGTACACCTGGTATGATTAATGGAAGAACGTGCCCAAAAAGAAGCTTCGTCCGAAAAAAATACGTTGTCCCAATCGCGGTCCAAATTTTCTTTCGCTCAAGTGAGTCTTTTTTCGACTTGTTTTTCGGACAGTAGTGGTTTCTTCACCGTGTTTCGATTTCACTCCATGAGCTAGTAAACGTCTTCTTATAGTATCACATGACACAATTAGACCCTTTTCACGCAACACCGCCTGTGCGCTACGCAATGATAGACGAGGATTCTTCTCAAACACTCGTAAAATCACTCTGTCCTCCTTTTTCGTCGTTTTCTGTGCAGTCCCACGATCTGGTAGATCATCGACGTGTTTTACGTCGGAATAGCGTTTCACCTGGGTTGTCCAGAAAATATAATAGTTTTGTATTTCTCAAGCGTTATGAATGTCTATCATTATTAAAAGTAAAAGTTGATGTTATTTTTTCAGTTATTGTGTACCCAATTTGATTGAGCGGTTTTTGACGTCATTTTAAAGATGGAACAAAATATGTTGCTTTGCCGGTGCTTGATGCTTTTTTACTACCGCTAAGGAAAAATGTGACAAAAACAAAGAAAAAGATTTGTTAGGTGTATGACGACGATGCAGTAACGATCGTATGTCGGAAATGTGCTTTAAAAAAACCACAATGGTTACTCGACATTCGAAGATGGCGTCCGCTCTGGAAGGCTGATCACCACTGATGGCGAATAAATAAAAATTTTGATCGATAATAATCAGCGTTCTACGACATAAGAGATTGCTAACGTACTGAAAATATTAAGAACCACCGACCACGAGCATTTGATGCAATTTTGCGTATGAATTTGACCGTAAAATAAGAAATTATTTTCCTCACAAGCTATTCCAATATTGTGCATATTTTGATGTACGTCTGAAAAAAAAAAAGCAAAAGTAGTGTGCTTAAAAGTGACATTGAGAAAATCGATTTTCACAGCCTATACCGTAAGGGATGCTGGGCGCGACACGTTTGTATCGCACGTTTATATCGCAAGTCCATTTTTTTCGTAAAAGAACCTACGAGTATGTATATATTTTATCAATTTACGTGAATGATTTTAATGATTAATCGTTTTACCTCTTAATTCAGCTTTTGGCCTACGGCAGATCGGCATAAATCATATTTTTATTTTAAATTTTAATCTTTCATAATTCGATACGCGACATTCAGAAGTAAAGTGAAGACTACGTGATATATTTATTAAGAGTTCACATTTAAAAAGTAGCGGTGTATTTTTTAAATTTAAAAATATTTTTGCTGTATGCGAGTAAAATTTTCAAGTTTAGACATACGTGATTTGTTTTAAATCTTAGACTTCAATTTAAAACTGTTATAAGTAAAAAAGTACAACTATTCAAAAAAGTTAAAATCTTAATGGCATAATGAGGTAATACATTTCTTCCCTTTTTAATTTTGATATAAATTTGTGCCTTTGATGACTAGATGCTGGGCATGAGATATACTACCTTGATCAAAATGTTTTAGGACTTTATTCATAAAATCGAAAATACAAGTTTATTCATCAAAATCGAACAGCGATATGGACAGCGGCCGAATGGACAGCGGCCGAATTCGTGCTTGTTACCTGCAGAACGAGCTATTAATTTAATTTATTTCCAACCCATGTTTTTTTGACTTGCGATATTTGCATTCAAACTATTTGTTTAAGTTGAGGAATGATTCTTTCAACGTTACATCTTAATCTTATTTTAACTATAAGGCTAGTTTTGTCACATGTTTTATTATTTCTGCCTTGGTTTAACATGTTAGTTAACTTTGTTTTTAATATAACGAAAAATAATTGATTCAGTTTATCCATTCGTGTAGTACCCTCCTAACATATCCGAATTGGTGACGAAATTATGAAAAGCGTTGCCAGGAGACAATATTGTCTTCAGCCCTAATGATTGAGCCTTTAAGAACTACTGGATCAGGCATGCAACTCACAGTTCGCCATCGTGCGTGTTGAAAATAACTCCGCAGATGGACAGAACATCAACAATAGCACACGTCTAGCACTTGCATATATTGTGATCAGACCAACTCTCAAACCTAACTGGGATCTTTTTATTTTTGAGGTACCATTGTGAAATGCGCCTTAAATCCCCAGGTGGAAGACAAGCTTCTTTTAGCCACATAATATATTGTATGTTATTACACTTTCGTTGTATACAATCTATTCGGGGGGAAAATTGTTGTAGGCATAAGTGAAAACCAGACCGAATACCATTCTAAAAAAATGTAAATCGACCGTATTGGAAGGCAGGCGTCTTAGCATCTGGGCCCCAAAGGTTGCTATATAGTATTGTATAAAATATTATTAAAATGTTGTGTGATGAATAAAATGAAGTTGTCGGATAGACGTCGGACACACAATTTTTTAGATTATGTTTGACTCTAGCTTCTGCTCTCCGACGAGGGTGGGATGCTGGTGACAATAAAGACATTGTTTATCGCTATCTATTGTAGTTTACTCCCCTCGCTCCTGAACACCCGTATAGCCGTACATCCTCCAAGGCTCCGTTCCAGACGAGCTGCCAAGCTGCGAGCTGTTGTATTCCTGTCACGTAATCGCTTAATTTTATGGAAAGCAGCCGACAGCCGAATACAAATCAATCCTCGCTTTGTGAACCGTCTGTAGGCGAGTTAAAATACTAATTTAATGAGTTTAAAGCGTTAATTGAACATAAAGGCGCTTATTGGGCTTCAAATGTATAAAAGTTTATTTGACCTTTTTGCTAAAACCAACTGACGACCTTCTTAAGGCGTAGTTGGTAAGATACTTGTCCCCACCCGTTAACAGAACGGTAACAGCTATCTTACGTGTGCGAGTTTTGTTGTCCGTCCAAGTGCGGTAGTATTTCAAATACGTACTTTGATGAACTGTGAGTTTCGTGCCTATTCCAGGGGATCTTAATCAGTAGGCTTGATTATTGGGGCAAAAGGCAATATTGTATGATATTGCATTACACGTTTACTGTATACAGTATAACCTGGTGAGTTTATTTCCATGTGGCAATCACTTCCAACTAAGCAGAAAGATGTTAAACAAGGCCTTAATGAAACCAGATATACTTCCAACTAACTAGAAATATGGCATGATTTAAGAAGCTATTGAAAAACTCTTCATTTCTAGTCAGTAATATAACATGTTTCATTGCTGATATATTTCATCTTCACCATTCCTTCCTTTTCCGTTGATTGATGGTCTCTCACTTTTACTTTAATATGTTTAGGTCCATAAATTTGAGTGAAATACAGACTGGATGTTTTTCGAAAATTTGGGCATCAACGGGAATCGAACTAGCAACTCCTGGGTAGAATAACATGTGTCTTACTAATCAGGCCACATATGTCTTGTTTCCTAGCTACGCTCTTCAACATGTCTATAAAATCGATTCGGATATGTTGAGGGGTACCATATTAAACGAAAAAAACTTATATTACGTCTAAAAAAAAGTCGCAATGAAAGCGTTTCTCCATTTACGTTTTTTTGCACCGTTGTTATCGAATTATCGTGAACTAGGGGCGTTATCTTATAACAATTGAAACGCCATTTAAAAAAAAATTTAAACGTTTTCATAAACAACAAATAACACTTTGTTTTTATATTTTCAAAACTTTTTATTTATTTTCGATTTGGTTTGTGATTAACAAAAGGACGTTTTTTGTAGCCCTTGTAGATTTTTTTTTATTTTCGATCCGAAAACCATAATTCAAAGAAACGGGTATGCAAATCGGTACATTTTCTCTTTTTCTGTCGCGAAACGAAAATTTATTCATACATATGAGGAAAATTCCGTCCTAACCTCACCCAACACATCTATCAAATATCCATGGAACTTTTTCTCCGTGTATTGAAATCCATAAAAACCGGTACAAAAGGTTTCGAGATTTTCTATTGTCTGAAAAGTAATGTATTGTGAATTCTTAAAATCCCTCTTTCAGGTCACAAAGACGAACCATAAGTTTAACAGAACTTTCTTTTTTCGTGACGTTAGTTCGAGTTAAGATATTAGAAAAAAACGCATTAGCTACAACAGTTCCCATTGGAGATGTTACATTTTTATGTAAGTTGCTTCCCATTTTAGTTCTTTTTTTGTAATCACAGCTTTTCGGTCGCATAATTTAAGAAGACAACTACAGCTCAAAATAACCTGTCACGAACATTCTAACATCTTGAATGACCTCCATTACCTACCTGGTACGACGTCTGTCTATCAATTCGGAGGTAACTGGTTCGATTCCCGTTATCATCCATTTAAAAAGGAGTTGCCGTGTGGGTATCTTTAATTTCACTTAAGGTATCTTCAATATCATTCTAGTTGGTTGGAAAAATGCTTCATGGCAAAAAAGAGAAAGGTTTTACTGTGTATGAGAATGCAATGCAATACAATTCATTTTTAGCTCCTCACATTTTCAAGATGTTTATGGATGCTCACAATTAAGTCCTTTTTCTTTTTCTTTCGGATACTGTATGTGTACTTTGGGAACCTTTGAAGAAAAAAACCACACAGTATTACTGGCAAGCAAGAAGTAAGCATATGTTTATTGGGCTAAGGTTTGGTGATTTTGTTGGCGAGGTTTTTTCGTTACCCTATGCATGCCAAGTGCTTATGTTTCTTCCTATTCTTAATATTTTGTAGTGTATAACATTTTTGCTATATGTAATACAGCTCAGTGGGCTTATTGCCATGTGGCAATTTCTTGAAATCAATTAGAAAGATGCCAAAAAAGCTTTAAGTGAAAACTAGACTTGAATTTCTTTTTAGAAACATTTGGGTTCCAACGGAAATCGAATCCGTTGGCGAAACTGTAACATATGCGATCAGAACCTATTTATAATTATTTATGATAAATAGGTTTTGATGGCTTACTGTGTTATAAATATAAGTTCCAATTATCTCATCAGTGTTTGAATTTTTTAACATATAATAATTAACATATAGTGTCAAAAGCTAATTACTACACAATATGATGAAAATATCTATATGCGATCAACCAATGAAAAATCAAACGATTCAATACATTTACGATACTAGTTAAAGTAATTGTATTAAAATATTTAGATATAAAGAATCTTAATAACTCTATTTCTTAATTAAAATTATCAGCTGGGAGCACTACGTTTCTGTGTAAAGCTTGTTTATATTATATATAAAGCGATAGTTATCTTAATGTTACCACGTCCGCACCATAAAGCTTTCAATTTAATGAGCCTCGAGAGAAATTAAACCTTCTTGGTTACACTGTGTCTCTCCTGAACATTCTCTCCAGAGACACACCCCTACAAAAGCCATTTTATGAATGCTCTAATGCATTCTTTGAGAAAACGACAATTCTTTTGACGCCACACTCGGCGTTGACACACCCTTTCTTGTCTAGAAGTACGGACATACTCGTATAAACAAGTATACGAGTATATATCTACACTTACTTTTCGCTGAAACGTGATTAGGGTGTGATATTTAAAAATTTCAGCTCTGAATATTTTGAGATTTCTATCGAAAATCTTCATTTCTCGTGAGGAATTTAAAAATTTTCTTACCATTGATTATGTATGATTTTTTTAATACCTAAACGTAATGTGTTTCTATCACACGTAGGATGATCTACAAAGGTTTCTCTGTAGTTTAAATTTCCCTTTGTAAGTTTTCTGCGGTTTTATAGCCAAATAGGTTTTTCTAAACATATATAGATGTGGGGAAGTGCCTTATCTATGGCCACAACCACTATTTTACTGTCCTTACACTCAATTAAGATATTTATTTTTTGATATATTTTTAATCTGTCATTACTAGTGGGTTCGAATCCCGAGTTGGAGGGCGTTTGAGGAGACTCTTCTCTCTAAATGGCGCTTGATAAATTTTCCTTTGATAATGATAATTATAACCGAATATCCGACGAAGTTCGGGTAAAAAAAAGTTTGATTGGAGCCCCTGCAAGGTTTTTCTCTGGATGTGATACGAATTATCCTCAATGCAATTGTATTATTATTGGTCGGCTTCCTCCATTCAACCTCGCCCACGTCAAAACAAATTATACCCGCCGGTCGGAAATATACTTTTTTCTAGCTAAATTGTTTAAAAGTTTGGCATCATGCCGCTTTTAACAATAAATAATTTTAATTACGTCAACTGGGTGGTCTAAAATCTGTTGATGATTCCATTCTGTACGAGGCCTGGGATAATCCTTTAATGGGTCCTTTGTCTGGCGGCTTCCCTTATCTCAGACGAAGGAACAATATTATGTGCTTTGGGTGACTTGATAAAAGTCAATTAAATATTGCGTGGTTGCGGGATTTTTGCAACAGAGTCGGGAATCAATGCCCGTGAAACAAACTCGCCCTCTTTCGAGTTACCAAAATGTTATCTGATTTTCGTTGGTTGTATAAATGTAAAGATGTACTAAAGAACTCATAAAAAGTTTTTTTTTAAATACCAATGACGTCAAAGAGGTTGTCTCAGCATTTTATTTTAGGCCTGGAGCTGTTAAGTCATGTAAAATTGTGGTAAGGTTCAGATTTCGAGTTAAAATTAAGCCGTCTTTGTTTTTACGAATTATCAGACAAAGAATATTAATATATCGTCCAAACTTTTTGTTCAGGTACCACGCGGACTCTTAGGCTTTTTGGCAAAAGTTAATCTCTTTAATTAGTTACCCAGCTCTGCTCTGCTAATGTCTCTGGTATTCATTAACTTCACTTTGTCCCAACGTAATTTAATTCCGCTGTGTTGATTGTATGCCCGTTACTTTCTGATGAGATTTTGCTCCGTCTCTTTGTCTCGAAAGGAATTTATTCAGCTTACAACCGGTTATAATTCGCCTATGTTGGGGCGGATTAGATCCATAATAAATGTAATATATCAATAATCGATAAGAAGATGACCTTCGTGGCCTGGTTGGTAAGATGCCTGTTTTCAGATCCTGGGGTTGTGGGTTCGACTCCCGCAGGTTCCCAATTTTTTAAAAGAGTTTCAGTCTGGTATTCAGTTAAGGTCTCTTAAAATATCTTTGTGGTCAGTTAGAAGAGATCGCCACATGGCAATAAACTCACCAGGTTGTTTTGTACGCTACTAAAGCATAATATAATACGACGCATTTAACATTATGACAGTATCAATGTCTGAGATTCCAACAACTCAAAGCTAAATGACATTGAGCAAAAATAATTTGGTTCTTGGTTATATTTCTTATGAAGTCGGCGGTGGTGGTTAACATTTCACGGTAAGTAAGTGAGCGACCCAGGTTTGATTCCTGCGAGATTCATTTTCAGACTGGTTTACCCTTAGACCAAATTAAACATTCACTGCCTACTAATACTCGTAGTTGCGAAGTACGCTCATGATCAAAATTAATTTTTAGCTGTTTTTGGCTTTTATTGGTATATTATTTTATGAATAAATAATGAAAAGTAAAAATGCATTCAATTTATTAAAAAAAAAACACACACAGTCAAAGTCACAAGATATGCCATGTGCAATGATTTCTATTGGCAATGACTGACTTATGCATTCCTTTCAGGAAAAAAAATAACGGAAAAAAAGTGAAAAGAATTAAATTACAACGCGAGCTTATGCTGACATTACAACGCGAACTTAGCTATGTTTTTATGCTCAAAATCATATTCAGAGACTTATATAATTTTATATAGGTATAACCCAGTTACATAAATTTACATCTCTAATCCATTATCTGGCACTATCATCGAGAGGAAGGGAAGATGCAGACTCACCAGAGATACATGACACGCATGTCAACTGATGAAATGTTCGCCATCCCTAGAGTTGAAACATCTTTTGCCCAAAGGCAATATGTTTCAACTTCGACACCCCATTGTATATCATGGGAGTATATTTCTTGTCATGTGTAAAATAAATAAATAAAATACAATGTTAATAGGTCTGAAAATAATAAAAATGTTAATAATGATTAGTCATACTTCCCTGTGAACTGACCCAGTTAACATATGCCTACTAGTGTTTATTAAGGAACTCAATTTTCAATTTATTCTCCAAGATATGAAAAAAAAATGTACCGAAATATTATTTTAACAGGGACATTCCATATGCGAAATGAAGTGGTTGTATGAACAAACACGACTGTCAAATTTGGTCTGAAGTACGCCACAAACTAAAACGCGCGTTTAGATGGAAATCTGAAATTTGCTCATATACCAACTAAGCGATATTGTGTGGTGTAAGACATACGCGTGGGTGACTCCCTGCGTATGCCTTACACCCCACAATATCGCTTGGTTGGTAGTTAACGTGTCAAATAGATATTATTTTATTTTATTTCAGTCTTTTGTGCAGGTTATTAAACATGGCACATTTAGTGGGATTGTTGCTGTACAACAATTTCTTCCAACCAACCAACTTATCTTGGGTTCATTAAAGTGTTAATTCATGACAGATTTTACAAAAAATATTTATCCGTTTAAATTTAAGTAAAAAAAAACAAAGTGACATCTCTATCAATAATGGTAAAACTAGATAGAAGAAAGGAAATCTTCAAGTATGAAGAAGTAAATCAAAGGAAAATTAGGATAAAGGATATACTGAGTAATGTTATATTTTTCAATTCTCTCTTAAACGTAAGTCAGAAGATTACACATTCATAACAAATTTGTATATAAGCTGCATATTAACAGTAAGTATATTCATTTCAGTAACGAGGTTTTAAAACATTATGTTCGAGATATATTATTTTCTTCGTTATTCTTATATATTGCAGATATTTCTGAAAAGAGTTTTTCATTTCATTATAAACAGAAACACATAATGTGGGAGATTATCTGGGCCTGTTTTATGTTGCCTTTTCATCGCCGAGCTTGAGTTTCTGTAAGAAGCATTTAGAAAAGCCAAAATTCCATTTGAAAAGCGGTGACGTGGATTGAGCCTCGGCGTGAATACTGTAAACTTTCAACGTCTTTTCGGTCACTATTTATTCTAATGGATGTTCTGAAAGTTTTCGGTTGGCGGTTTCTCTCAAAAGGCTGCCTTCTTTATCAAAATTGTTTTTCAAATTGAACTGTATAGCTTTAACTTATACAGCTTTAGACTTGTGGTAATAACATTTTTTTATTTGACAGAACACTTACAAGAAATCAATAATTGAATATACAACAAAACATATATGTAATATATAAATAACACACATTATTAAAATTCCAATTACCAGTATTGATCTCTTGCATACCTCAGCCATGTTAACAGGTTAGTAAAATTGCTATATGTATTTATTTTTTGGCGAGGGGTTCTAATGGGACGTGATGACGATAGTAGTTGTTGGTAAATAAATAAAATACGTCAATTAGCAATGCGGAAGGAGAGAGTGAATGAATGTTTTATTTATCGGTATGTGGGTATTTATACATTTCAGAATGGGTGCGGGAGTGCGCCCGCGATATATTTTTATCTCGCTTCTGTGCGTGCAGAAATGGTCGATTGAAGTATTGTAGACATCGTAAATAGTATTGTGGGTAAACAATTTGTTTACGGAATCGGCGAGACAGCGTGATGCGTTCTCTTTCTACTGTGGAATGTATCGTAAATAGTATTGTGGGTAAACAATTTGTTTACGGAACCGGCGCGATGTCCGGCCGCGTCAATGTTTTGGTATGTGACCTTTGGACATATCCAAAGGTCGTTTCGTCGGTCGTTGCCCGTATGTGTTGACAATATTCAGCGACGACCGTGGTTCCCACAATTTTATGCAATCTCTTCCAACCAACAAGAAAGGTATTAAACAAACCTGAAGTAAAAACCAGACTATAATCTTATTTTTAATGTGTACCAACAGGAGTTGAATCGACAACCCCCTTCTTGGAAGTCAAGCGTATTATCTTTTATCAGTTCAGCCACCATTCTATTAAGCCCTGACAGCTTTGAACTAAACATGTCCACTTTCGAGTTACCTACTCTATTGTACTATTCGTATCAACGTGTGACTTTTCCTCTATGACACCAGCCACACAGCGAATCGATTCCCATATGAAGCATCGTGAATCGTTCTCGCGAGGAATCACCCGAAATATTTTCAGACTCTCGACATAAAGCAAATGTGAGCGCTTAAGAAATAACATATTGTTTGACTTGTGTAGATTTCAAATATTCTGTGAGTTATAAACTGAATAAAATTAAGTGTTGAGATAATTATTTGCTAAATAATTTGCATAATTGTATCTATGGTTTTGGATGCAACTTTGTTAAGATACTCGTATATTAAAATATCTGGTATTGATCTTATACTATATATTATATAAGCAATTTCGCTGTATTAAATGGAAATAACAGCACGCCTAGTTGATCTTCCTTTAACACGTTTTGCTCTGGGATATACAAACTAATATGCTTTAAATTGATCAAATAAAATAATGAGCCGATGACATTATTGGCTGTTTGACACGCTTCGAAAATCGCATGCAATTTCTGAAGAGCACGCACAAATATTTCACCCTCGCTAGATCCCGACCTCAATATTTATTTTAAATCAACCACTTGAATCTGTCAAATGTATTAATTATATGGAATATAGCATCATATTAAGCGGGGATATCCGTTGAAAACGTGTAAGTGTAATATTTTTCTAATCTTTTTGTCTATATTTTTGTTCAAATGATAGCATAATTCTACTCTGCACAACATTGACGATCTTTATCAGTTGGCTCATTCCTTGTTGTTGAGACAGCTGTCGTCTTACACTCGCTTGTATTATATAAAATAATTGAAACTTTCACCCTTTTTGCGTACAAGTTGTCAAACTTATTGTATTTTAAGATAGTTAAAGTTAAAAAAAAACATGTGGTAGAAGTAATATAAAAATATTAGTATGAAGCGTTTTTTTTTAAAAATGCTTAAACGGTATTTTTTGTTTTTATAAGAACAATTTATTTCTGTGTATCATACATTAGAAACAATTGTCCCTTTTAGCTATTTTGCGTACTAATTATCCTGCCATTGAGACAGTAACTTTGAAAAGGATACTTTGTGCCAGTGGAGTAACAGGATACATGAGAGACACCAAGCTATGAAAAGTAATGATGATTTCTGTATCCTTTCTGTTTTTAAATAATAGTTCATTAATTGTAGTGTATTAATAATATATACTGTTTATATATACAAATTGTCAACAGGAAAAATTGCAAACCGCTTTGTTGGTTGACAAACTTTTGTTGAATGTACTGGACAGTTATTTAAGCCATCGTGAATTAAGATTGTTTTTGGTGCTGTATTCACCAATTGAGCTGTTAAGAGCATCAGTGTTCGCATAGAGAATTACCTATTTGAATGCATTTTCCGATATTGATATCTTATCGCTGCAGATAAATTGAAGATTGAACTCCTTAGTAAATTTTGTAGGTAAAACTGAGTCACTTTATAGGGAAACATTAGTAACATTGTTTCTGTTGCAATTATGTTACACCTAAACTGAGTCACTTTACAGGGAAACATTAGTAACATTGTTTCTGTTG
This sequence comes from Odontocerum albicorne, assembly GCA_949825065.1. NCBI lineage: Eukaryota > Metazoa > Arthropoda > Insecta > Trichoptera > Odontoceridae > Odontocerum > Odontocerum albicorne. The sequence goes on along the minus strand of OX463849.1, from coordinate 23,564,569 downwards.
CAATTATGTTACACCTAAACTGAGTCACTTTACAGGGAAACATTAGTAACATTGTTTCTGTTGCAATTATGTTACACCTAAACTCAGTCACTTTACAGGGAAACATTAGTAACATTGTTTCTGTTGCAATTATGTTACACCTAAACTGAGTCACTTTACAGGGAAACATTAGTAAAATTTTTTCTGTTTTAATTATGTTACACCTAAACTTAGTCACTTTACAGGGAAACATTAGTAACATTGTTTCTGTTGCAATTATGTTACACCTAAACTGAGTCACTTTACAGGGAAGCATTAGTAACATTGTTTCTGTTGCAATTATGTTACACCTAAACTTTTTTTTTCTTGTTATTGGACGTAATTGTATAAAATACAAAATCAATAAAATAAAAAATAAAATTACTTAACTATGTTTTTATTCTATGAATTTGGAAAAGACAATTGTGAATTTAGTAAACTGAAAAAAGTCAGCGAGTGTCACAGATTATATTATTTGACAAATAACATCGATAAGGTTTATGTTGAATTAAATTTATTTATCTTATAAAGTAAGAGATAGAAGAGCTTTTGCCTGTTAAAAATGGTCAATCTCGCGAGCAGCTACGGCTTAAATGAAATTAACAGTATAAGTGTTAAATTATATATATGCTTAAATATTGCTAGTGTAACACATCGATCAATAAGTCCCGGGACTAACCAACAGATGGCGCCTCTAATAACAAATTTCATGACATTCCGACATTGTGTCATTGAGTTACAGTGGTTTTAGTGACACTACTTTTGCTATTTTCAAAACAATGGAAAAAAAACGAATTTCGTGTGTTGATAAAACATTGCTTTTTAATAGAAAAAAATACCGTTCAAACTAAGCGATGGCTTGAAAAGTGTTATCCGGGCTCTGCTCCGTCGAAAACAACCATTTGTCGGTGGTATGCTGATTTCAAACGCGGTCGTGCATACAGAAATGATGCTGAACGCTGTTACACCAGAAAACATAAAAAAAACCCTTCAAAATCGTGATGGAAAATCGCAAAGTAAAGTTGCGTGATATAGGTGACATCCTGAAGATATCATTTGGTAGTGTTTACACTATTTTGCATGAACATGGTCATGAAAAAGCTTTTTTCGAAATGGGTGCCGCGTTTGCTCCCAATGGAACAGAAACAACAACGCATCGATGATTCAGAGCGCTGTTTGGTATTGTTTACGCGAAATAAACAGGAGTTTTTGCATCGGTATGTGACAATGGATGAAACTTGGATCCACCACTATACTCCGAAATCAAATCGGCAGTCAGCTGAGTGGAGAGCAGCCGGTGAAATTCGTCCGAAGCGACCAAAAACTCAACAGTCGGCCGGGAAGGTTATGGCCTCCTCGCGATTAATTCTAGGATATCACCGCAGAATAATCCATCACTATCCATTACGACCTCCCTGTCTCATTGGATCCGACCCGTAGAACTAACCAGGAAATCGTTTTTGTATTTTTAAAGATTCATTGTAATTCAAAGGCTCTAAGCGGTATTAAAATTTATTCCTCCAATATTAATTTGAGGGAGGAAATGATATTTATTATCGGCTAGTTACAGAGCATAACCCTTTTGCCCCAAAATTCCCTTTCATTTAATGGACCAGAGGATGGGAGAAAGAAATGAGGACTGCTCCATTTTGAATGTCCTTTTTAACAGTGGCATATTCCGACAAGATAATTATGGTCCATTACGAAATTTATTTAACGTTTCTCAAATCTGTTTTATTTTCGTTCTTTGTCGAGAGTTTTTTAATTTTCCTTGCTTTGAAATTGATATTTATTCAGTAAATTAATCCAGTTATTTTTAAAACGTATAGGATGTAAAAAATATTTAAACACATAAATCACACTGTAAATGTCACAAATGGTAACAAGGTAGTGGAATGAAATTGAATAAATTTTCCGATTTATTTCTGTGTATTTTGGAGCTCCACGAAAAATTGCCAGTCTAGAGGCTTAAAAGAACTAAAGTTCAACACATAATATGCGTTTTGGTGCAGATAGGTAAAGACGATAGAGCGCCAAATGAAGGAGCGTTTGGCGTCTACACATACTTCATTCGCCTTCTCCACACATACATACTATTATACAGTTACTTTTGTTTCTCTTACTCCTTACCTTAAATACTTCAAAAAATTTCATTAATTTCGGCCATCTATACTTTTTTCGTTCGTTCTTTATCACGATCCCCGCTTATCATTTCATTAAAAAGTATTTCAAGTTTTCTTCACTCATATAAAACGTCCAAACCACCAAAACGTATATTTTTTCAACATGTCTTAACCACCTCAACAAGGTATCTTTTTCAACATGTCTAAACCATCTCAATGATGTATATTTTTTCATCATGTATAAACCATCTCATCGATGTATACAATCAAGCCACCTTAATTATGTATCTTTTTCAACATTTCCAAGTCACCTCAACGATGTGATTTTTTAAACATGTAACCACCCCAACTTTACGATGTATTTTTTTAACATATCTTAACCACCTTAACTAGGTATATTTTTCAGCATGTCCAAACCGTATATTTTTATTTTACTCTTATATTTTTTTGCATATAAGTGATCCATCCGATATTCCAAAAATATGTAAAATCGTTTTATGCAATATATTGAACTGATAAACAAGTAGATCCAAATATTTTTCATTCGCTATATACTTTCTTTCAATAAAAATCTAGTTTTATTTCTTCATATAAATACGTATTATTTTACTTATGTATTAGTTTACTAACATATTATAAAATCATATTCACTGCACCGAGTTAAACTCACAAATAATAACATTTTTTCCGATAAAACTATTTTCAAAATAGATTTTTCCCTTTTAAGCTATTTTCCTCCTTTTAAAAAGTTATAATGAGTTGAACGCGCGTCCAATCATGCCAGTTGAAATTGATGTGCACTGGAGCGAGGGGCAGCCACTTCTTAACGTTAAATGCGGTGGGAAGGAGATACCACTTAGAAGGAGATACCACAATGGTTCCAGACTGGATGGAGGGAAATGGATTGCCTTGGCTTGGTTACATCGACCCTCTATTCTAGCGATTAGTTCAAGATTTTCTAAACTGAAAAATCCGTGAAAGAAAGACGACCACCGCGGCCTAGTTGATAAGACAATTTTCCAACGTTAATTCTATTCCCGTCAGAACCAAGATTTTTTAAAAAGGATTCCAGTCTGGTTTTCACTTAAGGTCTCTATAACGTTTTTCTTTATAAAGAAAACATTACCACATAACAATATATTCGCCAGGCCATATGAAACTTAAATGTTATTTAGTTCTACACTAGACAATCGAAATTTCCCTTATTTTTTTATGAGCGTGACGTCACGTAGTGACGAAGAAAGAATTGCCCAAAAAGACTTAATCTCTACCACACACTTGAGTGTGACTAGAATAGTAGGGACAACGGATTCATGGCCCGACATCGCGGGAGAAGGAAAATAACTCACAGCGCAGTAAATTTACTTATAAATCAGCTTAAGGCCTGGAGTTCAAACGGCCTAGCAAGTTGTCAGTACTTTCATAGAAAATTTTGAATGCAACAAAATTATTCTTTGAACCCACTAGATCGGAATAGTCAATTAGTCCGAAGATGAATTGATGTAATGCTAAGTGGAGATCCTTTCGGAAGGTTAATACAATGATATATACAAAAATCGTTGCTAATTTTTTAAATCTTATGTTCTACATTTAAATTGAAAAAAAAAAACAGATGCATGTAGAGCGCGCCAATAACTTCCGAATAATTAAGATAGATAATATTCGAATTGCAAGATATGTCACATAGTTTGGTTGTCACGTATGCGATGGACTGGTAGTATAAAATTAAATGAGGAAGCTTTTGATGTGATTGGGCCACGGTGTGAGGCAGACGTTGAATATTGTTTTGCGGTTGGCATTGGATATTTAAGGTCTCGAAGCCTAACTTCAATATATGGTAATAATACTTGATTAGCCTAGTATTTTGAAGCGACAAAATTTTAAAGACAGTAAATATATTAGGATAGCCTCTAAACATTTTTAATCGATGTTTCTTTTGTATTCGGCTTTATATTTTCAAAAATTATTGAGAAAAATTCAAAATATGAAGGAAATAAAAATGTTAACATATTCTTCTGGTCTACAGTCCAGATTGTATCCTGCCCTCTTCCTGAATTCACCTCCACCGAGCTTGGTACTTGCCTCACTTTTTGACATCTTTCGGACTACCTGTTTAGGTGTTACGGGACGCTATATTCTTATTTTTTTATTATTATTTTGTATACATGGCAAATCAGGCGGGCTTAGTGCTATACAGCAATTTCTCCCAATCAACCAGTTCATCTGTGTATATGAAACTGTTTTAACCCATGACAGATTTTACGAAAAAAAATATTCGTTTTATTTCAAGTACTAAAAGCCGATAAATGATCAATTCCTAAACAATAACGGTATAAGTCGAGGAGACGAGTTCGCTCAAGGATAAGGAAGGGAACAAAGGAAAATTTGGACGAAAGAATATTCTGAGTAATGACATATAATTTTCAATTCTCTCTTAAACGTTTATAAGGATGGTGCATATCTGATAACTCTTAGAAGTTTGATCTGCAGTTGCAACTAGTGAATTGCAAATAAAGATGTATAAAATGTTGTGTGGTGTGCTGGTATGCAAAGGAGTCTCTTATCGCCTGATTAAAAAGAACGTCTCAAAGAAAGTAGAATACTATATTTCGCTAAGATATTAATGAGAATTGGTATTGTTAAACACGCAAAATAATGTTGACAGAACATAAAGGTTCATTCGCTGCCTGATTTTAACCCACTACATACAACTGTTTTGTATTTAACGAGACATTTCTATTGAATGATACATCTCTTGGACCATCCTGTTCAGACCACTATCTCCAAACTGGATAAAAGGAAATGAGTCTGGCTATATCGACTTTCCACACTGTACTTGCGCTGCCAGAGTTGTCCAATATTTTTGTGTCGGCAAAAGGGAAAGGTTGGGCTTATTGCTTTATTGAACATCTGAGCCCGTAACTTCTTCAGACGAATTTATCGCTCGACTTATGTATTGTCGAGGTCAACTGACAACTTTTGTACCTTTTTCTTTTGGCCTAACTATTTTTAGGAGAAATATAATAAATTTTCAATATATTATTTTGCAATATGTATAAGCTCTAAATTTTTTTTTTATAAATCGTAATATACCATACTATATTGATTGGACAAAATTAATTTACAGTGGAAGGCGTGATAGAGAAAGACCGAGGAAAGTATGGTTGGATTAAACGAAGTACATTTTGAAAGAAGGAAATGTTAGAAGTAAGAGAGGCCGTAAGACTTGTATGCGGTGTATGGATATGGATGAGACGAATTGTGTATATCGAGAAGGAAAATCTGATGCTCTGTACTCTACATACCTCAACAGGGAAACGGTGTGATGGTATGTATGTATGTTATATTGATTAAATCTTGTTAAAAGAATATTTGAGATATAAAAAATATACTCATTTAATGTGCTTTATAATTGCTTTTTTATATTATAAAGGATTCAGTATTCGAATAACTTCATGTCACCTTATAGTGTGACTTAAGGGGAAAAATAACATTTCATTTCATTTGCGAAGAGATGGTATCCAAAAAGTTGAGGGCTTGTGCCAAAGTCAGACATATTTTTTCCAACGTCAGGATGAACGGACATGGTATTTGAAGAAGAAGAAAGGATTACATTTAAAAAAAAAAAATCCCAGGATATTCGTTTAAAAACAGGAACAATGAAATTTCGAATGCGATCAACTGGAGAGTTTTTGATACACAAATTTATCTTATAAACTTTGTGATCTTCAATCATATTCAAAGAAATTAGTTCTATTCATTACGTACACTTCACATTTTTTTATCTTATAAGAGTATAATATGAAACTTGGAAAGCTTATCCGTTTAAAAGTCATTTTTCTTCCACTGTGTTTGAGAAAGAATTTTAAGTAAAAAAGTAATTAGATAACATTTCCATCGCTTCCTTACTAAGCCTTGAAAGACTTCACAGTAAGCAAAGTTTAATAAAAAAGTTTTCTTCTCATTTTTTCCATTTTTCTTTCTTATTCACTATTGAAGTATTTTTCACTGTATATTTCTTCAAATAAAACCAAAATGGATTAGAAATGTGGAGTGTTTTTTTTAATTGCTTAAACTTTTAATTTTTAAAGGAACTACTCTCAGTATTAATTATAATTAAAAATTTTATCGTGAGTGAATTAAGATTTCTTTAAAGATGTGAAATTAAGATTTCAGCAATTTTTCATCAGTACTTCTTGAAATATTTAAGTTTCATGTTTGCTCGTATATTATATTATAATTTGTTAATCAAATACTGTTTATTCCACTTAATATAATGGTACCCTACCGATTTCAAGGTTTTTAACTAATCACCAGGGGGTTGTGCTCCCTTGATAATGTGGCGAAAACCTTGAAACCGGTAGGTTTATACCGTTTTATTAAGTAAAATAGGCAGAGCCTGACTAACAAATTACAATGTTGTTAAACCTTCATAGTGTTAATGCCCTAACTATAAATAATCCATTCATATATTGTATCTTCAAGTTCTTTGCACATTACAAGTCTCCTTAATTCGTGCAACATTTTTTTTTTCAAAAAGTAAAACATATCAGGTATTAAAGAATTGATCATTTCAAGTAACTTAATATATTAGGTAAAGCGAAAAGAAATGTCAATTTTCATTAGGCGTCACGTTGAAACCAGTTTGCCACCAGTTACCGTTGGGTTAATACGTCGTGGTTGGTATCGTTTTGAAGCTCTATTAATATCCTTTCTGTTTTAATATTCTTTTTTAGTTTTGGTTCAAAGTACAAAACTGCAAAAACCAGAGATTGAAGAGACACATTTGCGGTATTTTATGCTGTTTTTATTCGATAAAGGATTAAAGTCAAAAGAAGCTACCCAGACCATGTGCGATATTTAAAGAGACATCTTGAATCCTCGGAAGTGCCAAAGATGGTTTCAAAAAATTGAAAGTTGTGAAAGGGAATCGAAGAACAAACCAAAAATAGGAAGACCTCTTAAAATCGATGATGACACTTTAAACTCATTAGTGAGGTTCGATCCGCGTAAAACCATCAAGGAATTGTCACAAGATATCGGTTGTCCATGATCAACAGTGAAGAACTATTTAAAAAGGCTCGGAAAACAAAATAGACAAGGAATTTGGGAGCCGCACGAACTTTCTCCAACGGCCATGGAACAACGAATAACAATCTGTTCATCTTCACTCTCCAGATATGAAACTGATCCGTTTCTTAGAAAAATTGTTACTGGGGATGAGAAGTGGGTCCTTTACACCAATCCGAGGAGAAAAAAAAACAAAAAAACAATGGTTTTCGACGAATCAGGTACCTGTGTCTACCCCTCAGCCGACATTGACTCTGAAAAAGGTTTTCCTTTGTGTTTGGTGGGATATTTTGGAAGTTATTCATTATGAATTACTAAAACCTGGTCAGACTGTTACAGCAGATGTGTATTGTGCCCAATTCAAAGGATTAAAGGCAGAACTGCTTAAAAAATGATCAGTTTTAGTAAAGAATCAGAGAAGAATTCTACAACATGATAATGCAAGACCACACGCAGCAAGGATTACGCAGGAAAAAATAAGAGAGCTAGATTTAGAAGTTCTGCAGCATCCACCATATTCACCTGATATTGCACCTTTGGATTACCATCTTTTTAAGTCGATGGAACATTCGCTTCGAGATAAAAAATCTACGAATGTCGAACAAGTCCGAAATCACTTGGAGTCATATTTTACCGAAAAACCGCCAGAAATAAGGTATTAAAAACCTGCCTATTCTGTGGAGGAAGATCATCGGTAACAACGGTAATTATTTAACGGAATAATATTGTATAGTTTTTGTTTAAATCAATTTCTTGTCGCATCAAAAAAAGATGTCATTTCTTTCCGCTTTACCTAATATATATATATTTCTTTTAAAAATTGTGCATTAAAAAAAATTACATTTAATAAATTTAAGGGTTTTTACTGAAGAAGTTAAGCGACATGTGGTAAACTTTCATCTGAGGACACATACAGTTAAAAAGTGAGATTGTTCTACATATTGGCACTTCCAAACCTGGTTGGTTCTACATATATAGTACTGTTTAGGACGGATGCGTTACGTAGATTACCCCTAATTAAACAAAAATAGTGGACACTCAATCGAATAGATCTTCCACTTTCTAAACATCCCCAGTAAGAAGAACATTATTATAACGCCAGTGATAATAACCATACTCTCATGTAGGGAAAATGGAGAAATAATTTCTGAACTCTCTAGCACTAGCGTAACGCAACCCCTCCTGGCGTCCATATAATATAACTCTAAATGACTCTTGATACGAGTATTCTGAGAACGAAGGTGTCTGTAAATAGTTTGGTGAAACGAATTACGAATCCAAGCATTGTGTTTTCTTTATTACAGACTGATATGATTTGCAAATGAAATTAAAGATCGCTTTCAAATGTAACACTTAAGTTCTTTGTTTTATTCGTCCTATACAGTTTTTGACCAACCAGAAGATATCAAATAATACATAAGCTTGCAAGTACACACGCCACACTCTCACAACAATGCAAACATTTAACCATTTGGATCGCCAACACATACGGTGCCGTCCAAAGGCGGACACCCCGCACTGCACTAAACCGGGCGTCACTCTTGACACCAATATGAAAGGGGAATACAGATGCGCTCAAACGAAAATCTACTATACATGCGCATATCACAATCGCAACCAAAAGTCAAAATCGTCCTCACAACACTCAATGTTTCAAGATGCCAATATATAACTTTTAAATCAAGTTAAAAAATATATATAAAATACAGACACAAAATACCGATTACTGAACAACAAATTGGAAAGAAACAGACAGCTGTAAATTCACAAATCTTCTCCAGCACAGGATGGAATATAAGAATATAAAAAATACAATTATCAATAAAAAAGCAGTTCAAAAAAGTTCTTGAAAAAACCCCGAGAGACACGTGGGATTCCATATCTAGGCTTTGATATTCAGAAGTGAAGAATATTCTTATAGGTCAACAAACTCACTCAAAAATTTCCGAGACTGCAGCGTACTCATTTCCGATATGGTGTCCTAGGTAAAGGAAAATTTGCAAAATAATTCATTCTATAATTCTCATAAAATAATGTGCCTGGTCATTCTTGTCGGAACTCGTATATAGTATTAATCAATGACAGGATTATGCATTTTGTCTCATGCAACTGATAAGATAGGATAATATGTATTAACTTCTTACTTGTTGGTGTTTTATTTTGATATTTTTCTGTATATGTAAGTTGAAGAAACATAAGCATTCCAGATAATAAAAATACATTTTGTTTTATTTTGATATTTTTCTGTATATGTAAGTTGAAGAAACATAAGCATTCCAGATAATAAAAATACATTTTGCATATTTCGTGTAATTATTTCGATTGTTATTCAATTAACTGGTTAAAAATCTCTCTTTGTCTCATTTGGACAAAACACTTAAATAATAACATGACAGGGATTGAGTAAATTGTTTTGAAAATAAAGAGTTTGCGTTAAATTTAATGTAATTTTAGAATTCGTGTCACGCTGATGCTGTCAAAAGGTTTATTTTTCCTCATTTTAACTAAGGGAGGTTTGGAATTAAATATTCACTTGTACATATTTGTACTCGTATATGCTTGTAATATGCTTTGAATAAATAATTTTGAATTGGCGGTAGATTTTAGAAACCGTCATCATTAATAAAATACTTTGTATTTGGTTGATGTTAAATATGTGGCAATTTTCTAGAAAATTTATAATTACCCTTAATTGAGTACGGGAACGTTTATAAACCAAAACCGAAAGTGTGATTTATTGAGGCAAAGGGAATATTTTCTCGGGGCCACGCTTTTCAATATTCGGATATATTCAAGGGTCACAAATGTTTAATAATAATAATGAGACTTTGAAAAAAGAGTTTGAGATGTCTCAATAACAATATTTGTTCTGAGTTCGTTAACCGGTCTCAACATTATAAACAACCAAGTCAATTTCAATATTAGTCCTCTGCTAAATATGCTTCCCGTTCAAAACCCACCCTTTTGTCGCCTGCCTATTCCCTTCCCCTTATTAACCACTTCGCCCCGCCCCCTCACCTGTTCCTATTACAATTAAAAAAAAAAGTGTTTTAGGCAATTTAGTTTAACTTCACCTGACGAGGAAGACGAACTCAAATAAAACAATGGTGAATACAATATAAAAAAAAGTGTTTTGTTTATTTTATTGAAAATTTATAAACATGACACCACAAAGTGAAACAAACGTCTTTTCTAAGATTCAAGAAATAATAATCTCGTTTATTCGTAGCATATCAAAAGAAAATATAAAAGACGGAATCAGACAGGTGTTATTTCACAAGGAGATTTGTGAAGTTGCACCTGTCTGATTCCGTCTTATATATTTTGTTTACGATTTGTTTTTCAAGAATTTGTCTTTTGTGTTTGTATTTTTTGCACAGTGTGCCTGTGGACGGCTCCATATTGTGTTAGTTACATGTTATTTTGTACGATTTGATACCTGCTTTTGTTGTAATTATTTAAAATTATTTTTATATATATTCTGTCCTTCATAATGTGTTGAGTACTCACTATCGGTTATTTTATTTTTGTTATAACATTAGATACATTGCACCGTTTATTTATATAAATGAAATGAAAAAAATATTCATTATTGTAAATTTCACATGATTCACCAGAAATAATTTAAATCAGATGCTATCAAAACATCTGGACTCTCTTGTTCGACTTATGTTTTGTATAGTTTGTTCACGTTTCTGTGAAATACACGTTATAAATGCCAGGATTATCTAAAATAAAAACGAGCATTCGTTGGAATGGATGACATCTGTTTGTTTTTTGGTTTCGGACGAGATATCCTAGAGTCCCCGAAATCTGGCATACTGAGCCATTTCTCAGGAACAATGTCCTAGTTCGCAGCAGGCTACAACACATTAACCGCTACAGCATTTCCGAGTAATAAAAAATGTCTGCGTTCACAGTGTGCCTTTATTGCCCCCATTAATATTGCAGCCGTGTCATATTGTCCCAGGGGAGACGGGGTGGGGGTGAGGGTGGGGCTTCTGTTTAATCCGAGCTATTAATACTTGTACTAGTACTAGTCTGTACTGGTCCCGGGTGACATTGTATTATTTTTAATTAACCGTTATGATGCTTTTTAAGGCAACTATATATTTTTTATTACGTTGTCTAACACTATATACAGTACAATCTGGCAGATTTATTGCAATGTAGCAATCTCTTCCAACCAACCAAACGATTTTGTTTTTCAACCAACCAAAACGATTGAAAGAAGCTTTAAGTGAAAACCAGACGATTCCTTTTAATAATCAATTGATTTCCAATGGGAATCAAACCCTTGACTGCCGGGTCCGACAGTCGTCTTTCGGATTAGGTCACGGAGGTCGTGTTTAAATTCTATTCTACAATTAACATGTTTTTAAACAAATTATCTATTGTTATGTCACGTACAATAAAACACAAACTGGCGATTATATTGCCATGCGGCAATCTTATTTAACCAATCAGAAATATGTCAATGAACTTTTAGTAATCGAACTTAACCCCAGTGCTTGCTGGAAGACAAGCGTCTCGTCGCGTCGTATCAACTTAGCAAAGCTACGGAGCTCGTCATTGTATTTCTGATAAACTTAGTCATTTTTAAATTCACATTGGTTTGTAATTCAGGGCGTGCCTTCAACTTGATTTTTTTATTGTCTTTGGTGACGATTTATGCGTTATTTAACGATCAAGGTCACCACAAAAGCATAATGACTCCTGAATAAAAATTTCAACTTCTTCCAAACCCCTTCAATGTTTTCAGGAATTGCAGCTCCACATACTTACTATTTTATTAAATATTTATTAATTTACTTAAAAGATTCCTTATTTCAATTCTTCTCGGATTTCAACCCTTTCCCGAGGTTATGAATTATGGTCTTTTAACTTAAAGAGAAAAGGGGTTTTAGTATAATTTTGGGGTGGGCAATTTTTTTTAAAAGTGTTGTCTGTTACCTTGACTAATGAAAGTGATACTTGGACTTGGAAAAGAAGGATGAAAGTAAGATTTATGCTGTGGAAATGCGTACACTAAGAAAAAAAATAAGCAGTGTCAATGATAATGGACTGAAGAAAAGAGCATTATGATGGTTTGGGCATGTAGAATGAATTGCGAAAGAATGACTAAGCGAATATACAAATCAGAAGTTTAAGGTGTGCATGGATGTTGATTAAGGAAATTGATGCTGGATCAAGTGGACCAGATTTTATAAAAATATAAAGTGAGAAGTATGAATAATAGAAGATTGTGCATGACGATATGTATGAATGTGGATGAGGCGAAAGTTGTGTGCTTGAATAGAAAAGTATTGATATCTGTTCATTCTGTCTACGCCACAAGGGGACACGGCAGGATGTGTATGTGTTTCATACAAGTCTTTTCTATTTTTTGTCATAAGGTGCTGTTTTTAAAAATAAATATTATATTAATTTTACTTTTATTGTATATACAAAAATGATTTTAATATATGTATTTCTTGTTACGCTAAAAATAATTTGGTCTTTTTGTATAATATATCACGAATTAACTATTTTAAATACTACAGGCGCTATATCCTTTATATTAAAAAAATGTTTACTTAACATCAAGAAAGCATTATTGGTACACGGAATACTGACTTGACTATAAATTAAGGTTATTTTCTAAATATACCATAAGGCAATTTTATTTTAATCTATCATACTAAAATATTAGCTATAAAAATAGCAAACTACACTAAAAGTCGAGTGAATTGCTCAAGTTGTATACCATATTACTTTATTGTAAGCAATAAATTATGTTCATAAATCATTTAGTGAGTCAATACAATTCCAAGATTGGATATTTCATGTTTATTTTTAATTTTTTATGATTGTGTTATTTATGTGTATTGTGATTTTTTAGCACGGGTTTACTTCATTCATGATTAACTTCCCATTTATAATATGATAATCACGTTTATGAAATTGTTTTTTTTTGGGACAGTGTAAGCTAAACAAAGTTTTTATCGAATCATATATCGCTCTTCCAGTTGGTTCTTTTCATACTTATCTGATAGAACTCAGAGAGTCAAACTGGGTGATAGTGTATTTAGTGAGCCTCTTTTTGTGAGATTCGGAGTACCCGAAGGTAGTATTCTGGACCTATATTGTTCTTGATATATGTTAATCAGTTGTGTAATCTTTCTATCAGGGGTAAGATTATTACTTTTGCGGACGACACGGTTCTTCTGTTCGAGGGCCGAACATGGATTGATGTATTTTCAAAGGCTAACGAAGAATTACGTGTAGTTAAAGAATGGATGGACTCAAATTTATTGACTCTAAATTCCCAAAAAACTAAATACGTCACATTTAATAAATACATACATAACACATTTAATAAATACATACATAACACATTTAATAAATACATACATAACAACAAATAAATACATAACACTGCACACTGGTTCACCCTTGGCTGACTGTAGTTGTGTTTCTTTGGAAAGGGTTGATAGTATAAAGTACCTTGGAGTTTATGTTGATCAGTTCCTTCGTTGGGAGGTCCATATCAACACTTTGAGTACAAAAATCAGAAAACTAGGATACATATTCCGTATGATTCGAAATGTGCTCAGTGAAATTATTCTTAAAAGTATATACTTCGCCTTATGTCAGTCAGCACTTCCTACGGAATATCAGTTTGGGAGGGATGCACCTTAACCCAAAAACACACATTGTATGTTTCTCAAAAATTGATTGTGAAAATAATTAATAAACTTCCTGCCCGGTATCCCACGGCGGAGCTTTTCAGAGAGTATCGGGCCCTGAACATAGCCAATTTGCATCTCAAATCCATTCTCTGGCACTACCATCGAGAGGAAGGGAAGATGCAGACTCAGCAGAGACACATGACACGCATGGCAACTAACGAAATGTTCACCATCCCTAGAGTTAAAACCTCTTTTGCCCAAAAGGAATATGCTTATTAGGCTCCCATGACATACAATGGCGTGCCGAATTCAATAAAGATAAAGGGAGGAAAACCATTTAGACAGTCTATCGGAGCGTGTTTGTTATTGCGACAGAATTTTGAGTACTTGGGCTTTCAGGATGAATGACGTGTGGAAAAGATTTGTGTGGGCTCTTGAGTGTGGGTTTCTTCTTGTTCTTTTGTACTTGTGTTTCTGTATGTTTTGGTTTTTATTCTTATGATTGTGTGCGGTATATTATGGGATGAACATTTTTGGTTTTATTTTGGTTTCATTTTGGGTGTGATTGATTGTGTGCGGTATATTATGGGATGAACATTTTTGGTCTTTCTGGAGGGATGATGTGTGAAGAGTTTGATTCCACATGATGTTTCCAGTTGTAATTGAGTGTCACTGTTTGTCAGGTTGATGAGAACGTTCAACGGGGTTTTGTTTTTGTGTAATCAAAAATCGAAAAGAAGTATCGATTTATTTTTTCATGCTAAATATCCTCAGTGAGATACAGGCAAAAACCTAGTTTACTGGGGATACGACAAATAAAAGGCGACAAACCCAGATCCATTAAAACAATGTATGTCCAAATTAAATTACCTGTTGTTTTTTTCGCAAATTTTGTATATTTCTTGTCATGTGTAATAATAAATAAATAAATAAAAAAAATATACAGTTTTTACACTCAACAATTCTCAGGCATAATCTCTAGCTTTAACGATGCCTTGATGTAATTTTATATTTTACATACTAAAACATTATAATACATAACAGCACTTCATGCTCTTTTGGGGGTGTAGAGAGGACAGATCTTCACGTCTTTCTAAACATGCAACCACTTTCGTCTTTTACAAATCCATGTATCTCATCATATACGCTCTACTGTTTCTCATATTTCATACGAGTACCTTTACCTCAGTTAACATTTCTCCAAGTGTCTCCTTCCACTATTTGCTCGGTCCTCGCTCTCCATTTATTCCAGACAAATATACTTGTTTTGTAAGTTTTTCGCAGTTCATTCTCTCAACGTGGCCAACCCATCTCAATATTTATTTCTAAATACTGCTTATAATATCCATCTCGAACAAACCTTTATTCGATCATTACTTACTCTAACAAATATTGTAATACCAGATATTATCAGCAAGTTACGCATTTTTAATGCATGTATTCTGTTCTTATCTGCCCCTTCGTGCCTAGTTTTCGATTTCATACATCGAAGTTGGCACTAGCACACCACTGTTCACAAACATTTTTGAAGATTTTGCGATCGATTTATTGAAAAAGAAAACAGGACGAAACATTATACATAATTAATGATTGATAATAAATTACCAATTGACATTAAAGTGAATATTTAAGAGAAAAGTGCGTATTGCCCATATAAAGTACATAAAAT
This sequence comes from Odontocerum albicorne, assembly GCA_949825065.1. Classification (NCBI taxonomy): domain Eukaryota; kingdom Metazoa; phylum Arthropoda; class Insecta; order Trichoptera; family Odontoceridae; genus Odontocerum; species Odontocerum albicorne. The sequence continues at coordinate 23,549,018 of OX463849.1, read as the reverse complement.
ACAAAAAAGAGTTTCTTGATTTAAAAGTCATTTAATTTTGCTACAAACCGCAGTGAAAGTTGGCCGGAATTATTTAAAAGTTGACAATAGATAAACGTGTTCTTCAACACTACATTGCCGATTTTGAGAAGCGTTATTGTTTTGGAGGGGCGCTTTAATACACCTCTGAGGACATTGCTTTGCCTTATAATTGTTCTATCTTAGATTACTCTTCTGACGATTCATTTTTGTTTAGACCTGTAATAACATAATTATGCAATTGAAACTAGATCTGATATCACACGAATGATGAAACACTTGCCTTAGAATGACATAAATGAAGGTATTGCTATTTATAACTAGTAAAATACTGAAACAGAATAAGAAATATAAAAATAAGAAGAATGTGTGAAACCGAAGACATCGTTAGGTGGAGAATGTAGAAAATAAGTTATTGCTGGAATCACATTCAAATAATATATAAGACAAAAATTCTCCGTAATTTCTCATGGTTACCCCATAGGAAGCCGACGACCAGGCAGCCCTCGAAAGAGATGAAGGGATAGTTGGCAGTTCGCATTCCAGGAATACCATAATGTACGAGAAGTAAAACAGATCAATATTCTACCGCTAGAAGATGCTTCATATGAGATAATTCAAACCATAAAGTGACAAAATCTCTGCAATTCGGCCAAACATGAGGCGAACATCGATTCTGGTCAAGAGGGGAAATATATTAGTGGGGATAATACGAGTATCTGACCAATACGAGATACTATTTGTCGATGAAGTACTTGGACTGACCGTGTTACAACACAACACAAACTTATTATTATTAAATGTCATTTTGTTTTTGTAACTGGTTATATAGATGCCCTCCGTGACGTATTTGATAAGATACTTGTTCTTCATCTTGGGGGTTGCGGGTTCGCTTCCCGCTGGAACCTATTTTTAAAAAAAATATTCCAGTTAAGAACTCTTTAATTAATATTTCTGGTTGGTTGGAAAATGTTGCCGCATGGTAATAAATTCACTAGATTGTACTGTTTACAACAAAATTATTATGCATTCAAAATTTTGACTATGTCTACCATATGTCTAAAATTCCAACGACGTAAACCTAAATGATAGTTTAATATTTATTTACATATTTATTTTATTAATGACACAACAGTGTCTTTTATATACATACAAATGAACATATAACAAGTACTTAAAATTATAAGTATCAACTAAATTTGTCCTTGTTTTTTATTGCAACTCCACGGATTTTTGTTCTTAATCCCTGATTTGTGGTTTAACACATTTTTTAAGTTGTCGGCGCCCATAGTCTAATGGTTAGTATTCACGCTAAGCAAGCGTTTTAGGTATGATTCCTGGCGGATTCACCTTCGGACAGGACTCTTAGACTATATTGCATCTGAATTTTTATTTTACCGATAATTTTTGTTGTATATAACAACGAAAGTGTGATACGTTACAATACTATACTAAAGAAAATATTTTGGTTTTTGTATAAGACGGGATATGTTTTAATTGTCTTGAAGACTCGTCCTTTTTTTGGGAATCTTCGGAATTAGGCAGCCGCCTGTGGGCGTTTTTCTTACGAACGAATCCTTTTCATTTGATGAATAATTCAAAGAAACGTAAAATCAGTTCCTTTTGAAGATAAAACAACGTAATTTGGTGGTCTGACTGAAATCTTTTTTCAACCGTCTTTTTTACATCATTTTGTTTTATGGAATGGGGGCGTAAAGCCTATCGTGATGTTACATTTAAATTTTGAAAAACTATTTTTTACTGTGAAAGTATATTTTCTCATACTTTCGATAAAATATCTCATCCTTGTAACTTTGTTGATTACGTTTCTAGATTTTGTAAAAAAAACTAAAGGGTCAAAAACAAACATTGTACTTTATCATTTTAAAGGGGTGCCCGGAAGTTTATATTTTTTTCTATGAGGAATGTCCAAAGAAAAAAATGCAACATATAAGGGCGATGTGTTAAAAAAGGATTTGATCCCATCTACCGTGGACTCGGAACTTATTTCACTTCCAAATGTTCATCAGAATTTAATTATATTCTGTGTCGGCCTCCTGGAAATTCCTTTTTTTTATATTTTTCGGGAAATCAGTCCTCGGCATCGATAAAACTAATTCAGATACCAGAAACGATAAATATTACAGGAAAACACGAGGAGATTTGTTGGAGAAGCCAACTAATGTTAACACCAGGATGGATAACAATAATAATAATGGTCCATGATGATCGTTTGTTTAAGCGTTCAGGTCGTTGAATTTTAGATCGACCTCTCGGAAGAGTTTTGTTAAAACGATTCCATTCTATTCTATTTGTGTTCAACCGAGATCGTTTTCCTTACATAAATATATGCTTATGCGTAATAATATTTGCATACTTTAGCTCAAAATCCCTTGAATTGGCTTTTCCAGACCCTAAAGTATATGTTATTCTTCCATCCTTTTGGGAAAATCCTTTTATTATCTTTTTTTACCTCGTCACGGTATTTTCTTGCGTTGCGAAGTCAAAGTTTGAGGCGGAAAACTTCAGGCCATTGATGTTTAGAAGATATAAAGCGCACTTTAACTTAAGCTCATTTTCTTATAAATGGCATTAAGCGTCGCATCTTATTTTTTTCAATCATTCTTAATCTTTTCTATTAACTGCCATTTATGTTTTCGAGATATTCTTTACAATAATCTCTGATCTAGAGATAAAAAATACTTTTTTATGAAATGCAATTAGTTTCTAGATTTGACGTTCAGTTCAAAGGAGTTGTGCATTCGATCGATGCTATAATTTCCCATTGATTTTTTCTATGGTGGTTACTTAATCTTTCAAATAGGCTTTTTGAATACAAATATCGATTTTGAATCTTTGAAACGTTATAAAAAAACAATTATTTTTACCTCATAAAAGAAATAAAACAAATATTTTATGGATTTTTTTCTTAACTTTTCTTATTCATTAACCAATACGTCTTATAACGTATTATATTACACTTTCGTTGTATACGGCGCAACCTGGCGGGCTTATTGCTATATGGCAATCTCTTCCACCTCACTAGAAAGACATTCAGGAGGCCTTAAATGAAAACCAGATTGATTTTTTAAACGATGCTAGGTTCCAGCGGATGTAGAATACTTAACCTCTGAGACAGGCATTTTATTAACTAGGCCGCGGAGGTCGTCTTTCTTATTTGTGACAACGTTAAAAAAGTAATGCCTTTTTTATTCCATTTCAAAATATATTTGTTCACATTTCTTTTCGTCCATAAGTACTTATTTTTTTATTACATAATCGTTTGAATTATCCCGTCTCTGAGAGCTGCACCTGTAGTCTTATATATATATTTAAAAATATTATCAAATTGTTTGATTTTGTAGCCTTAGGCACTTCGTTCCAGGTACTCCTGAAAGCATTTTCGTGTAACTAGCTACCGATAGTATAACATGTGTTGATATTTTAAATCGAACTAGATTGAAGGTGTGGCGTATCGTTTCACAAAATAAAATTAACGCACCCGTATTTATGAATGTTGAATATTTGGAGTACCGATCTTTCCTAACATTTTTTTGGTTTTTCGAATCGATCATAATTCTATACTTTTAAATGTCCGGCAAATTCGAAAAGCCATTTTACCAAGTTGTACTTTGAAACTCGCATCTCTAAAAAAAAATTCTAGTGTTTTAGATACTCTGGATAATCGAGGACACGACATTTGACCTAAACGTATGATCTCCTACATATAATCAGTTTTCCTGGATAATTTAATAGGGGAATTACCGGCACGCTTGGAGGAAAGGTCGTGGCCCGCGTCGCCTTACCTGATCACATGCGGGGTGCGACAAGGCTGTCTTCTAAGACCCGGATTATCCTACTTAAATACTGCCAAGAGATTAATGAACATAATTTGCCCCTACCTTGAAAATTTAATTAAATCTTTCATAAAAACATTGAGCATGGACGTATTTTTCTTCGAAAAAGGTTTTATTTTTGATATTTTTCAGTTAAACTTGTGTAAAAGTGAATAGGGATGAATGTGCATTGGTGAAGTTACCTGTATTAGATAAGATCAAGACGAGCATTCTGAGATATTCTGGACGTGTAGAATGAATGAATGAATAAATATTAATCAAACAAATGTACCATGCAAATGTGAGTGGAAGGCGTGTAGAGCAAGACCAAGGAAATATGGTTGAACCAAGTGAATGATATTTTGAAAGAAGGAAATGTAAATAGTCAAAGAAATCGTAAGAGTTGTATGAGAAGCTGTATGAATGCAGAAGAAGGGAAATATTTGTGTAGCAATAGAAAAATCTGGCGTTCTCTCTTATCTACCTACTCTGATAGGGAAACGGCGTGATGACATGTATGTAAAACAAATACGAAAGAAATATGAATATTTCATAATACATCACTTTTTTATTCCAGTATAGTAATTAGTGAAATAAAGAAATTTATAGTAAAATATTATGATTTAGAATTTAGCAAAGTTAATATCAAAACCTTTCATTAATTAATAAAAAAAATATTTTTTATGCAATATTTCAAACATTTTCCTAACATTGAAAACAAAAATTATAACATAGTTAAAAAGGATTTTAAAGTATTCTTTCTTGCTCTAATAATAAACTAAAATTTATTTCACGGAGCCTTGCGTATGAAAAGAGCAGACATTAACCGTATCAACAAAAGTCTACTTATTGACTTTTTTTTTTATTTAGCATCGTTTGACTGGATTCAATGCATATAATTAAACTGCAAGTTATTTAAAAGTTATCACATAGATTTAATCGAATTTTTGGTTTTGAAGTCTGTTTTCTCGTTAAATGTTTCCTACACTGGAACGAAATATTTAAAGGAAAATTTAGATTGAAATATTATATTAGAGTAGTTTGACCCCATCAAAAAAGTTGAAACATCTGAAGGAAAAAAGTGTTTGAACAAATAAAATAGAAGTTTTAATAGACACGTCATGTTGTGTGAAAAGAAATAGACTCAAAGAGAAAGTTTTAATCGAATTTTCTTTCCTGTTATAGCGGCCTTTCTATTTTCACGCAATATTCATAATATAATGCTCCTCTGTCTACGATGATAGCTTCAAATGTACGAGTATGTAGGTATACCCACTGGGTTGGGTTAACTTACTTTTAGTACATCAATAAAAACTGAGAAAAAAAAAACCCTTTCCGTGAAGTGCTTTTAAATGAGAGAAAGTTCTAGCATCGTGTAAAGTTACTCGCTAAAGTTTTGAACTCCAATCTTTGAAGTGGATGTTTAAATCATCCACTAAAGTTCCTCGCCACCCGAGGTTTATTTCAAACAAACCAATTTTAGGGAAAATAAATAAATTTACCTTGAGCTGCCCTCTCAAGGCTTAAATAATATTTTTTAAATTTTCAAATATTTACGAGGTCTCTTAATTAAATTCGAGTATATTTGAAGGACTTAAACGCTTAAAATACTTAACAAACAAACACCGCTTTGAAAACTCGATAGTCTGATACCCTTGGCCTATCTATTTTTTTTCTTCTAATTCTTTTGTTTAACGTATTTCAAGTATTTTTTAATTTGAAAACAGTGGTAATATTGTAAATAATAAAAAAATCGATTTTTTTAGAGGCAACTTCTAAAATATGTCAAATGTATAAATCCATTCACACGAATTCAAATCCAGACGTTCATCCATTGTCGTTTTCCATTCAATTCTTTTTTCACGTTGTTTTTTTACTGTTAATAATGTCTCCTGACTTTAGAACCAACTACCGCCAGACACTCTTCCTTGGATTTTTTAATCAGCGACTTAAAACACAGTACATTTCGTTTCTAGGATGTAGCGTGTCTTTTAATTTTCATATTTTTCTCATTTCCTAACCTATTATCATTCTCCGCCCATTTATGATATTGAATATTATTTTTTCTATTTCGTAATTCCTAACTATTAAAATCGTTTGTTGTGAATTTCTAGTTGGTTAGTCGAGTTAAGTGTGTGGCAATCAACTCGAATAGTAAGTACCATTCTTAAGTAAATTCACATTGACAATGTTTCGAGGCGTTCTCAATTGAGATAACGTTATGTTTTTTTAGTATTCCTTAATTTTTAACGACTTGACTACCAATGAGTATGTTTACTATTCTGCAGGGATTATATAAAATGTCAATGATACTCGTAGCTTCTGGTTTGACTATGCTTCATGTAATTCCAAAGCAAAGTAAAAAAATCATAATAAAATATTCGACCATCCGGAAGATGTTCGCTGAGCAAAATCGGTAAATGTGTAAAAGTTTAATAAATTTTGTGTATCTTGAATAAATTTTGTGTATGTTTTGTCTCTAAAGTATCTGCCATATGAATTCCATTTCTAAAATAAATGTCGAAATTGAACTTTATTTGTTTTCTGTTTTCTTTTATTTCAAGCTGAATAATTCTAGTTTTCATTAGATATACAATAGAAATTTGGTTTTTATGTAGCCAATTTGACTTCCATTCTAATAAATACACCTGTTTGTCTGCCCTATTTCGAATCCTTTCCAAGTGGAAGTATTAGTTAAATATGTATTAGATATTTTTATTTCACTGACAAATTTAATTTATTTTTTATCACATATTTTCCGATATCTTGAAGTCCCGAAGGAGTTGTTTCATAAAGTACTTGAAGTGATAATGTACTAAAGCTGAGTTGATAAAAACATTGTTTTATTTTTGGCTTAAATTAATGCTTACATTTCAGTTTCAGAAAGCCATCTTAGATAATAAGTTGTAAACGACAATATCAAGTATTAAAGAGTTAAAAGGAACAAAATTTCTAGTTGTTTAGCCTCTTAACTATCTCCCGTGACCATTTAAACAACAATATCAAGTATTAAAGAGTTAAAAGGAACAAAATGTCTAGTTGTTTAGCCTCTTAACTATCTCCCGTGACCATTTCATTTTTCGTTCTTTCTATATCAAAATACGCTAATAAAAATATTTATAAATATAAAAATACGAGAGCAGACTCCTCAGGGACGCTCTAACATAACTTGAGAATCGGTCACACTATTATTGATTGATAAATTATACAAAAATAAATAAAATAAGTTGAGTGTAAGGATAGGATGGAGGTGTCTGCGGCCTTTCTGTTTGTTTACTTCCCCGCATCTGCTTTTATTTAGAAAAACATATTTTGTAAGAAAACCGTAGAAAGCTAATCAATGTACGTACGAGTAAGATGAACTATGAATAAATATTTGTATACTTTCCTATATGTGATAGTAACATATTAGGCTTGAGGTGGAATGTTCATACGAGTATATAATCATAAATTTTGACAGAACCTCCCAAAAACAGTTATATTCAAGTGCTTCCTAAAATTGAACACGCCACCTATTTTTCTAACATTTAGAGGCAGACTATTCTTCCCTACAAAAGTAACGACAAAATTCCTATCATAATATCCCGCCTTATTGGATCGATTCGGAACAATCAACTTATTCGTTGAAAACTAAATTGACCTTTAAGTCCTGCTCCACTCCGACAAAACATACTCGTACAAGTATCAGACACATATTCGAAAGATACAATGGAGACAAATCATTTAAGAAGTTAACTACAAAACGTTTAATTATATTCTTTTATAAAATTGAAATTTTACCATACAATTTTTTAACCTACCGATTGATTAATTAAACGTAGGCTTCAGGTTAGATTCTCGGGTTGGATTCTCGATAGTGCTAAAAAAAATAATTTTAGGTCCCAGTCTGGTTCGAGTTCATCTGATAATAATACTTACATGCACTGGGCGTGTGTTGCCTGTCCACGTGTGGTAGAACTTCCAACAAGCACGGTGGCGAGCTGTTAGTTACTTGCCTTCTCCAATGTTTCTTAACCCGAATGTTCGAAGGCTGGTGAGGTTGAAGTCAATAGTGTCTCCTGGCAACTTACTTAAATACGGTCGTAGTACGAATGTTCGAAGGCTGGTGAGGTTGAAGTCAATAGTGTCTCCTGGCAACTTACTTAAATACGGTCGTAGTACGAATGTTCGAAGGCTGGTGAGGCTGAAGTCAATAGTGTCTCCTGGCAACTTACTTAAATACGGTCGTAGTACGAATGTTCGAAGGCTGGTGAGGTTGAAGTCAATAGTGTCTCCTGGCAACTTACTTAAATACGGTCGTAGTACGAATGTTCGAAGGCTGGTGAGGTTGAAGTCAATAGCGTCTCCTGGCAACTTACTTAAATACGGTCGTAGTACGAATGTTCGAAGGCTGATGAGGTTCAAGTCAATAGCGTCTCCTGGCAACTTACTTAAATATGGTCGTAGTACGAATGAACCAAAATACCAAAAATAGATTTGTATTTATTTCGAATTCAAATTAATGTTTTTTGTATTAACACAATTGGCACGATTAACACTTATGAAATGTTTGAATAAATTGTATGCTTCATAAATCAATATTTTTGTTTTATCATTCTGCGGTTATGTTCTTATTATGGAAAAAAGATACTTTTTTGACGCAAATTTTTCTAATATTATTTTTCTCTTTTTCACAGGTAAGTTTCTTTTACAAAACGTTGGAGCTTTCCACCCCTCGCTGTAGCATTTGTGAGTATTTCATAATTTGGTTTTCGTTATCCAGTAGAGATTTGATGAATACATCATATCAGTATTAAAAATATGTGTCTAGATCTTAATGTCCCTTTCGACAGTCACATTTTGCTATTCAAAGCGATTTTTAAAAGCAATATTTGTCTTTTACTTCAAAAATGTGTTATGGGCTGAAACTTTTGGACTTCAGATATAATTATACGTTTCAAACTTATCACTAATTAACAGTGATGCCTTATTGGATCGTTATAATTAATTGCCAATTAAAATAATGAAAATGCGGTTTATTCAATTTGATTCCTGATATTAAAAGTATCGCGCAAACCGCACGACCAAGCGGTGTTGAAATAAACTCGGAATCAATTCGTTTAACGTCCTGCTTGAATTAAATTTCTTTGTTTATTGCTTAAAGCTCTCACTCGTTAAATTGTTTAGTTTACCTGCCCGTACTTAAACGTCAGTGGTTTGTAAAAAAGGAAATTCTTGTAATCCATAAAAATGTACTGTACATCCTTATCTGTAAAATATAATTTTGGTGTAACATTGTTCAGAAAAAAATATACGAGTATAATACATTAAGTTTTTTTTAAATTTTTCACTTGTCTTTTGTATTTGAAAAATTGGAACAAATATCGTACTAAATTTTCCATTCTACATCTCAGATTAAATATTTTGTTGAAAAAACGTTCTGTTTCTACAGTTCTCAATATTTTCATTTATATTAAAAAAAAAATACTTTTAATTGCGTACTTTTGTTATTGTTAATTGCGTAATTCGACGACCTTCATGACCTAGTTAATGAACCGCCGGTCTTTCAACCTGGGGGTCTTAGGTACGATTCCTGGTGGTACCCAGATTTTCAAGGTTCAATTAAGTATTTTTAAATATACAATAAGAAAAAAAAAACAATTAATTGAATGGCAAAAATTGAAGAACAAGTTCCAAATGACCACCGTGTGACGCTTGAAGACCTTCACGAAGAATTTCCTGACATTTCTCGAAGTCTCCTTGGTGATATTGTATCGGAAAAACTTGGTTACAAGAAGTTGTGTGCGAGATGAGTGCCCAGAATGCTCACACCGGAGCACCGTCAAAATCGCGTGACCGCCGCGCGTGAATTTCACAGGAGGGAGAAGGTTTTCTGGACTCTATCGTGACGGGGGATGAGACGTGGGTGTGTCACTACACCCCAACAATTTTCCAACGATCGGGAGGTCGAGGAAGCGGTGAAGAAGTGGCTGAAAGAGCTGGCGGCGGAGGTCTATGACACTGTCATACAAAAGCTGGTGCCCCGACTACAGAAATATCTCGATCTCGACGGCAATTACGTTGAAACATAGTTTAATATATTTGTTAAGTATCCTGTAAATTTCAATTAAATACAAGCATTTTTCGATCCTACATACTCGTAAATGTTGTAACCTTACATTCTGGATGACCCTCGTACGAGTGACTTCATACATCTATTTTTAATGTCGCATCTCTTGAAATAATGTATACTCTCATTTTTCATGTAACAAAAACTGATTGTGTAGAATGAATTGCTTTAAATTAATAAATCGGCCAGGTGCATTTCCATGAAAGAGTTAAAAGAGAATATAGGCAATTGTAAAAAAAAGATTATATTTGCTGTAAATTAGGAACTGATCGATACTGTGAATACCGAGAAAAACTATTCCCAAGGTTTATGTTATCTTTCAAACGTTTTTATGGGCTTCTAAACGAGAATCTCCGTTTTTTGTAAAACGAGACGTTTCTTTTATTTTTTTTTAAGTTGAAATGGATTTCGTTATTCTTAAGACGTACGAAAAATCTGTTCGATTGGTTCCATAGAACTTGTATATTTTTGACAACTCAATTTTATGTTTTAGAGAACCAGATATGTTCTATGACTAAGTATAAAAAATCAGTGTTATTTATGTTTAAAATCGTACTCTTATTCCATTAGATATTTTAAATGTTTATTTAAGATTTTGGCGATGTGTGAGCTTCTTTAGTTTTTTCTTTTGATTTTGTCAAATATTTTCCAGAAATCTATGGAATCGTCTATCTTATTCGAGTTACTTTGGATACTTAAATAAATTTCTGTATTTTTTCAATTCCTGCCCATATCGGATTATTTTCTATTTTATTTGTTAACCTAACTTTTTTCAATGCGTCTTGTGAATATCTACTCGGGCATTTACTCAGCGTTCCCGATTTCTAAAATATGTTTCTAGTGGATGGAGGAGATTGTGGGATGGGTTTTAATATTTTTTGAATTGAGGGTAAAAGTATTAACCTATTTTTTTATGTTCATATGTCCCCAGTTAGATATAGGAATAAGCTTAGTATCATAAGATACAGGCAAAAGATAGGTAATAAACTCAAATCCATACAATTTGAGTCTCCACTTGAAATTAACACGTCGTGCGAAAAGTATGAACTTCGTTAGTCTTCGGACGCTGTCTTAAGGGCAAATATATTTAGGACAAATAAAGGACGATACATGTCTTTAGGACAAAATTTTCGTTTCTACCTTCATTACAAACGAGCAGAATATATATTTATTATTAATGGTAATAATTGAGCATATTTTTTCGGCCATCGTTTACCAAAATTGCTTGAGTGGTTTTTCGGGCGTCATTTTGAATATGGAACAGAAGTTGTTTTTTCGGTGTTCGATGCTTTTTTACAACTAAAAAGAAAAAATTGGACATAAACTAAAAAAAAGATTGGTACATTGTATGGCGATGATGCAGTAAGCGATCGTGTTGATACGGTAATAGTGATACGACACTCGAAGTTTGTGTTCGCTCTGGAAGGTCGATTGCCGCTGGTGACGACTAAATCAAGCCTTGAATCGAATATATCCAAAGTTATTATTTTCCGTAATAACTAAACAACTAATTCAGCCCATCTGGCTTTATATATTTACGCTTCAAGTTACGTTTTATAAATTACAAAAACAAAACGCAGTTTGAATGGTATTGTATTAATAAATAACACCGTACAAGTCACCTTTTATCTATACCATCTAGATTTTCCTTTTCCTGCTTTGATATTCCGATCGTGAATTGTAACTTGAAAGAATAATGCAACAGATCCACCATACCACTAAATCTTTTTCTTACTGGAAGCTCGTTTCCTTTTTGTTCTTTAACATCTGATATTTCTTTTGAATTTACACTTGATCGCTCGTTGATCGCTTTCTTCCGCCTTTTATCCTTTTGTATTCATATCTGATGGCGCGGTGGCGTTGAATGCGACACTATTGATCGGTGCTTTTGCATTGACTACCCCTAGCATTTTTACCCCAATTCAATTTTTTTTCGATTTATATTCTTTTTTTTTATTATAACACAGAAATAAATAATGTGATATAAACGATCTCTTCAAATAACAATATTTAATCTCTTTTAATATAAAAATGGTTGATTGTAACATTGGGAGTACATGCTCCAGACATTGGCTGTTTTGCTATATTTATCTTCACGAATATGAGATATTTTATTGAAAACTATTGTATTTATTTGTTTATTAATTTTTAACTGCCGCGACCTTAACAAAGAAACAAACTTCGATACAAATTATAGAAAAAGGAACAATTCAAATGAAAACAGTTATCAAATTTCATTGAAACAACATGACACGATAAAAATGAAAATCAATAGCAAAATTGAAAACACATTATCAAAATCGAAAAATATTTATATACAATCAGAAAAAAATATATGGCACTCTTGTACATAAAAATAAAAATAACAATTGCGCTTTTTAATTAAAAAAACTGCTGTAAATTAAAAAGCAATACGATAATTAAAATTGAGAAACTTTAAATTGAATTCATGATTTCAGCTTTTCCTCCTAGAGCAACTGAAAAAGTCCACATCCATCGTGTTTCCAAGCTGTCCAATCCCGCAAGGGGCGAGAAAATCCATAATTCGTGGTATGAATTCTCTCCCTGAAATTTGGACAAAGAATTTTACCATTATCTTAGTAGAAAGTTTGTATTAATATCAACGCTAGTCCATATTTTTTAAATAAAGCATTCAAATCAATGTGTATTTCGACTTAATTTTTAAACGAATCTTAAATTATCCAAATGGAAACTAAGGAGCCATAATATTTCCAACTTTATATGTGTGATTGTTTTCTTGCAAGAAGGCTCCCAACTATAATAAACATTATTTTGATTTTGAATGGTGGTACCCCTCAATATATCCTCAATATATTTTGCCTTTGAATGGTGGTACCCCTCAATATATCTTTATTAGTGTTTCGGAGATATTGAAGAGCTTGGTCAGGAGACAATATTGTCTTTGGCCTCAGTATCGAGTCTTCGGGTTAAGATCCTCTGGAAAATAGAAACGGAACTCGCGATTCGTTATTGAACGTGTTGGCAACACTACCGACCACTTGGCGCGTGCGATTATTGCTGTCAGACGAACTCTTTTACCAGACTGGTAAAGTTTTTTTTAGTATATCGAATAAACATGTGTACTTTAATCTTCGGTATAAAAAAATATGAAAGGTAAAGTATAAACGTACTTATTTCACTGTTAAATTTTTAACTTTTTTTATTTCTTATAAACTCAAAAAAAAATATTTTATCATCATCATCACCCTATACGTTTCATCGAGACCGCGAATCTCCCTATCGTAACATCGGTGTATGATGTAGGATGAGCGCCGGCTTTATCTACTCGTAGTTTACATCTCTTGAACAGTTAGTTATCAGTCGGCATCCTCAATATGTGACTCAACCACATTTTAGCGCCTCATCATTGTTATAGTGGTTATGGGTTGTTACTGCGTTCGAATACGAATAGTTTAACTTATCTTATTCTTGTACATCCTAATACTCACTATATTCGTAAGGCATCTCTTCTCAAAGCTGTGAAATCTCTCTTGGGCCTAGGTATCGATTAACCGCATAGTAAAATAGGCAAGATATAGACAGACATTGAAGAGTTACATATTGTCAAATTCAATATTATGATGATTTAAAAATGTTCAAAGTCAAAAGTAATTCTGCTGATTGTCTTAAATTACAAGAAAATTTAAATAAATTACAACAATGGTGTACCACCAATAAACTGCACTTAAACTTGAGTAAATGTGAGTCCATTAGTTTTTATAGAAATAAAAATACAATTCATTAGGAGTATTCGCTAAATCAATATACATTAAAACGTGTATCTTCAATGAGAGACCTAACATACTCGTATTTTACGTTCATATAAACACCTTACATTTAATTGGAACACCTTACATTCAGTTATTATTACTTAAGCAAAATATAAAAACACAGCCTTTCGCTCGGGAAGCTCGGGACCATTCCAGGTGCTAAGTGTCTTGTATAGGGAAGAGAAATTTGTCGTGTATTAAGGGCAGTCATAACCTCCTCTGGGTACCCTCGGAGGGACAACCCTTGGACGAGCAATTTGGACATCATTATGTTTCACTCTTAATACTCGTAATCCCAGGAGAGTTGTTTAATCCCTGTATTACTTTACGTGGACCCAAAGTAGAGTCATATACCCTTTTAGTTTGACTTAAAATAAAATCGTTTTGCCTATCAATTTTAACTTTGTATATTTTATGTTTTATAAGAGCTTTTTAAACCACACCATTAGGTGACATAGTATGTATTTGAGCCCATTTTACTTATGAATAGTAAAAATAGTCTTCTCCAGAAATAAATAACTACCAAGATTTTGTTGTATCAATTATGTAAACCGAACATAAAATCTACCAACGAACTACGAGCGTTATTTAATTTATACTCGTATATAAATTAAACGTTTCTTTTATCACTTTATTTTAGCCATTTGTTCATTTTTCTAATCTGAAAATTAACAATAAATGAATGTTGCTTTTTTCAAGTTAGGTTGTGTTTTTCCTGCTTTATCTAAACCTGAAGGTATCGAGTTTGATTCCCGATGGAATGCAAAAAAAGGATTTGGAGTTTTTTTCAATAGGTCGTTTTACAATTTTCTGGTCGGTTGAAAGATTTTTTTACGGTTATGGCCCCACTAGGTTGTAATTCGTACAACGGAAATATTATTATTGTAAATACATGTAATACATAAAATCTGGATATTTTTTGTATTGTTTTTTAATGCAAATAACTTTCTCTTACTTCATATATCAATGAAGATTAAATCCATGTATAAAGCGAATCGTAACTCCTGCTAAGCGAAATATCCACCCCTTTATGCTCTGCCACTCTCGGGTTTATGGGAAATGGTCTGACTTAACGCTCGATGGCCATTGATCGTTTCCTTCACCATTTTGCGTTTATCATGGGTGTGAGTGGTGACCAGACGTCTTAAACTTCTGGTATATGTTATATACGAGATTAAAGAAAACGTTTTTTTTTAAATGTACTACTCTTGTATCTTTTAGAAATTATAGCAAAATTTTCTAAGCAAAAGACCTCTAAAAATTTGCAAAATTCAGAACACACTCTGTAACTGCCATTAAAATGCGTATGTTATACGAGGGTTGGTACTTAAGTTTTGAGATGTGGCAACACCAGTGTAGATACGTCAAATCTGATATCAGCATCGTAAAGTTGGACGTTTTTAATGGTATACGTGCTTAGAAAGTTTTGTCATACGAGTGCTATTTGTGTTGTTTACAGTGACTTGAAAATTCATCTCGACCAAAAATGGAATTAAATCGTGAACATTTTCGTGCGATGATTTTCGACGTGTACTAACTCAACAGTGTGCCGATAAACTCGCTTCGACTTTTGGTGATGAAGCACCGTCCCGGGCCACTTTGTTTCGCTAGTTTTCCGAATTCAATCGTGGTCGTAGTTCGCTCCAGGACGAATTTCGTGAAGGTCGTCCAAAATCGGTTGTTGTGCCAGAAAACATCGATGCTGTGCGTGAACTGATATTGCAAGATCGTCATGTGACTTATTGTGAGATTGAGGCATATTTGGGCATTAGTTCCACTTGCATACATTCAATATTGCATGAAAATTTGGCCGTCAAAAAGATTTGTTCGCCTTGGATACCGCATAATTTGACAATCGCTCAAAAAAGGCACGTGTCGATTGATCCAAAGAAATGTTGAATAAATTCGATCGCGGTGCTTCAAAAGACGTCTACAAGATCGTGATAGGCGACGGACGAATCATAGATCTATGCATATGAGCCAGACACTAAACAGCAGTCGACTGTATGGGTTTTTCAAGACGAGCCAAATCCAACAAAAGTTGCTCGCGCACGAAGCACTTCGAAGCAAATGGTGGCTTGTTTCTTCGGTATAAATGGTCATGTCGCAACAGTGCTTTTAGTGGAACGTCGTACGGTCAATTTTGAATGGTACCCCACTATTTGTTTGCCAGAAATGTTCGGAGAAATGAGGAAAACCAACCGCCGAATACGGATTATTCTTCACCACGACAATGCGAGCTCTCACACATCGGCTCAAACAAGTGACTTTTTGAGCACTCAAAACATCGAATTGATGGGTCATCCGCCGTACAGCCCTGATTTGGCACCCAACGGCTTCTTTTTATTCCCGAACATCAAAAATTAATTGGGAGTTCAACATTTTTCGACGCCTAAAGAAGCGGTTGATACTTTCAAAACGCATGTTTTGAAGTTACCTCATTCGGAGTGGAAAAAGTGCTTCGAAAATTGGTTCAAACGCATGCAAAAGTGTATTGATCTTCATGGAGAGTATTTTGAAAAACAATAAAGCCATTTTCGATGATAAATATTTGTTTTTACTTGTCTGTCTCAAAACGTAAGTAGCAACCCTCGTTGTTTGTGATTTTACAGGAAAACGTTTTAAAATTTTTTGTACATTTATTTATATAATCATAAAAAATGTATTGATTTATTTTATTTCCTTTTGACATAACAAAAACCTCACAAGCGAGTATTTTATTTTCAAGAATGTTGAATTTGGATAGTTTAAACTTATTAAGTATGGAACAATAACTCAAATTTTTCATAAAAGGAAATGTAATTGTCATTTTAGAGATTTCGTTTTTCAGTAATGTGAACAAGAATTATGAGGTCTCGGAGAATTTAGTCCATGTTTGCAGCGGGCGTAGTTGGAGATGTAGATTTAAGATTAGACTTGACATGCAAAGTCAAAGATTCGCTGCGATATTCTATCGTCTGTTATAAACGGAAGGAGGCCATAAAAAAACAAGAATTTGACTAAAATAATTATTAATTTTCGTCTACAACTGAAATTATGTAGTTTGCGTTTAACACGAAGATATGTAATCTGTTCTTTCAGTTACGTAATTTACACATGTGAACACCGATACGATTACCATAAATGTAACTCTCGCTAGACATAATTCTATATTCCGTACACTTTATATTTTGATTGCTTCAATCGAATTGATTAATTGTATTGAAAAATTTACGATATCATTTTGAGGTCAGCATCGATCGTGGAAGAAATAAATAAATCTTAGCGCATGTCCTACATAATTTATATTGTTTGGGAAATTGCATGGTTTATAGCAACCATAAGAGTGATAATTTAATAAGCAACTTGTTACGCAGAACCTGGTTATTTTATTACTGTTTTTCCAGCGTAGGGCTTACTTTGAGTCCATGTCACTGGTGGGAACCTATTTCTTTTTATGTCCCTTTTATGACGCCATATTCGCGCAGCAAACCCAGCAAAGAAGGACGTGGGGAAATGTCCCGCTGGTGGGAACAATTTTTGATTACGCATACAATATTCCCATTGATTCGCACATTCAATCTCCTGAATTGGCAATCATAATACGGCTGATGAAGCGAGATGTCGGAGGATGTGTTTGATCAAATGAAATGAAATATATTTTTACGGGAGACGACATGGAACGCAGTGAGGGAGGGTAAAATTTGTTTCGATTTTTTTTGAGGTAAATTTAATATACAAAGAAAATAAAATCGAAATTGATTTTTTCGCTACGTAAATAGCTTCTTGTATATTGTATTACACTTCCGTTGTATACATGACAACCTAGCTGATTTATTGCCATGTAGCATTCACTTACAACCAAGCAGATACATTTGAGACCTTGTGTGTAAACCAGACTGTAATCTTTTAAAATAAATCGATGCTCCTAGGCTAGACGACAGGAGGTCGTATTATATAAGTTACCTTTTCTATGATATAGTGTGATTCACTCATCAAATATATCACCGCGCTTTGAAATATATCATCTCGAGAGAACTTCATTTTTTAATACGTATGAGGCAGCTCATAAGCGCTACTTAATAAATTCGGATGCAATGATGTCTGATATTTTATGAATAATAGGTTTATTGATAGCAACATAGAATGTACACTTATATACATAAATTACACATATATGTTAAGGTAATGGAAAAAAATACGTTCGAGAGAGAAGGTATCAAATGGTCTGGGTTCATCTCATAACATCCTCCCAATCGAGAGAGGTCGCGAGAACGCCAGCTGTTTTTCAGCCCACACTATTGTACACCAAGATGCCAATAATATATAATAAGTCTCTTCTCTACCAGAATATTGGTTTCAGTAATGATGCCTCTGTTGTTTTGGTAGATATCTAGCTTATTATTTCTTCCTCGTGTGGTTTCAAGACTAACAGTGACGCTCTTCGACGGCTCAGCCAGTCTACCACTTACTTTGTGGTCCTGTGCACATAATTTTTCTTTCCATTTTTCCTCTGGGCTTCGATTATTGTGGAGAAGCTTTGCTCCCCTAGAAAGATTTTCGGGCAGAAAGGCGATTGGACGGTGGATTGGATTATTACTACATTAAAACAACGTTTGATGATAAATCCTATAATAAAAATACAATTAATATAGCGACGTTTAGAGAGCAAACTCTCCTTAAGGGCGCTCTTACTTAAGATTCGAACCAACTTATAAATTTTGATAAGCCCCTCTAAAAAGGACAATCTTTAAGTGCTTCTTAAAGCTGCACACGCCACCCATATGATACTAGGAGACAGATAATTCTTCGCCACAGGACCAGCAACTTCAAAATCTTATCGTAATACCCCGCCCTATTGGATTGATTTGTAAATATGGGGCTAGTTAAGAAATATCTTGAGACAATTTTTAAATATTGCCTCTGGTAAGCGGCCTAAATATAACTCGTTTGTAGCGTAAATTTTTTTCTCTTCAATTGTCATCAAATAGTTTTTATTTTAAATAAATATATTACATACTATATATAGAGACCGTGAATTGAGAGTTTAGCTTTGCGGAAAAACCTTTTTCGCCATAAAATAAATAACAGATTTATGATTTAAAGGAAGATATTTACGGACTGTTCAATTGTCTATTTATTTTTTAATTATATTTTATCTTCAGTATTTTTATATTTCTTTATCGTTCGTTGTGTTGATTAATATTTTAACAATTCTATTTAATTTTTTTCTCTAATTCTTCTTCTTTTATAGGGTGGTATCCTTCAACATGTTGCAATTGGTAATTATGACACATTGAAAAGTGTGCTCGGGAGAATATTGTCTTCGCCCTCATTAATCGAGCTTTCGGGTTTAAAACAAGTGTAGGATGCATGGAACTTGTGCTTCGTCATTGCGCTTGTTGGCAACACTACCGCACGTGAAGAGTTAACAACTTTCTCACGTATAATAGGCGCATTTGTTACCAAATGAACCCTTTTACTAGATTGGGACCTTTTTATTTTGGTATTATTATGAATCAAACCCGAACCCCCTGGGTACAAGACAATTGTCTTGCCAACTAGGTGATGGAGGTTTCTCTAATTATTTTTGTTTAGTAGATATTTATGAGAAAATGTAAAGAAGTTTGAAAAGACCGAGAAAAATGTGCGCGGCCAGATTAATCACATTTTAAAATCGTGAAAACCTTTGTGTAAAGGCGTGGTAGAAGCGAAAGATGTGTACCAGAATAGAATGAAGTAAATATATATTCTTCCTGCTTTCCCCATATAGGGATGCGGTGAAGATGGTGATGATGAGATATTTTATTTTTGCATCACTACTAATTGTATTAACGATATGGATGTTAAGGATTGTATTACGCTCCTCAAAACCTTTACTATGTCCAATTTTCTGTTCTCAACGCGGCTGCTAGGTTGATTTACGGTATATTGCCAATTAGCCCGCTTCCAAGAATCTACATTGGCTCAAGTGTCGCGAACGGATTGTTTTCAAACTTGGTCTCTTTGTATTAAGATCTCTTAATGAAATAATTCAATTTTATCTTCCGAATCTTTGAGAAATGTGCCTCCGGAGAGTAGAATTTTGAGGTTGATTTCATCTAGCGGTGTATTATGAATAGTTTTTTGGTCGTTGCTGGTCTTATAGTGTGGAATGGTCTGCCTCTTAATTTTAAAATATGGGTGGCGTATGCAGCTTGAGGAAACACTTGAAGATAACCCTTTTTGAGAGGGAGGTCTGATTATAATTTATGTTTGTTTATTAACACCATACACATACACTACACTTCACCTCAAACCGCGTGTGTTTCTATCATATGTTGGAAGACCTACAATAATCTCTTTTGTTATTCATCTTCCCTTGGTAAGTTTTCTGCGGTTTTCTTACGTATGTCAACTAGAGCTAATTAATATAAGAGGTGTTATTTCGTTATATTCTAATTTGCTAAATGTTCAGTATTGTTAGATTATCAAGTTTATTTCAAAATGAGGGAAAAGCTTAGCAGAAATTAAACGACGTTTAGATGCTGGGTCCGGAGAATCTTCTTCTTCATATTGTACAGGGAAAGCTCGGGCTTAACAGTTTCATTTAGGTAGGAAATCTTTTGAAGCTGACCGTTGTCAATGTAGACCAGTAGAAGCACTCAGCTTTTCAATAAAATTTAAAAAATAATTCAACGCTCTAAAAATGTATTGAATTACAGGGTAAATATATTGAAAGATATATATTTTTGTATCATTCTGTTACCTTTATTTCTATCCTTGGGCTAGAAATTTTTAACCTTATTTTCACATATTGATGTACGCCTCAAAAATTCCGCACGAGCTTAACAAAAAGTTTATGTACGAGTATATCATATTTGACGTGGAAACTTCGCCTGTTCTAATTGTACGAGATTTATTTTGCTCGAAATGCTTATTTTTTAAAGGACTTGTGCCCATTGTCTGAATATCAAGCTGTTAGTCGGGCGTAAGCCTTTCTGAATACTTTTCATCTCGAAAAGTATATGCAAAATTATTATCTTGTTTCGTACAATATCATCCCGTTAAAAGTTTTTGCGGTTATAATCTGCTAGAATCCGAGTTTGTAATAAACTGTCGAGTTTTATATGTTTGCGTGTTTTTCGCTTTACGCTCGATAAACTCGTAAATAAACGATCTGTCGAAGTGAAAAGATCGTTGAGGGTTGATTGTGTTTTTATCACTTCTCTCCATATATTTGTTTGTTTACGATGGAATTGCTTTCGAGATTATATGAAAAAAAAAACATTTTGTATAATCATTTACGAAAGCTAAATGTGTATATAACTCTTCTGTGTCTGTCAGAGAAAAATTGTACTGATAGTATTAAGAAAGGAAATCTTGAAAGGGTTTGAGCGTATTTAAAATTCAGACTTTCTAACTAAATAAATGATCCACGAAGAGAACGACCGTCATAGTCTAGTTGTTAAATGTGAGTCCTCCAATCCTGGGGTTACGGGGATTTAGTCTGGTTTTATTTATGACATATTTCTGGTTGATTGGAAGAAATTGCCACATGGCAATACACTCGTCAGGTTGTACTGTATACAACGTAAGTCTTATACAATACAAGCACACAAGAGAAACACTGATAAACCATTGGAAGGAGGTAGTTGGAGAAATATTGGCACAGGGAATGATGAAAAGTACGAGAAAGAAAAGAGTATGTGGGACGAGATGTATTAATTAAGACGAGGAACAAGCTATGGATAGGAAGATCTGTTCTCTGATTCCTCAAAAGGAACTTTTCACGATTGTGTTTATTGTTATATATGTTATAACATATTTATTTTTACGTTTGTGTTTTTTATTTAATTTTGTTTTATGAATTCCATAATCGGTTTTATACTCGTATTTAAAAAAAATATTGTTTCCAGGAAATACTGATTTTTCAATTAAGAATAGAATAAGTAAAAATTTAATTGTCACGCTAAGTAATAGGCTGTATGAACGAAAATGTTGTTTTTTAAATGAAAGAATGATCGATTTTTTAAATTTTATTTTCGTATTACATCGACACAATACATTTTCCTTTAGTAGACACAACCTTCTTCCACCTATTTAACAAAATTTTAATACCGTTAGCATAAAATTTAGTATATTTGGATCAAAATATTCCTCGATGCCTTTTGTGACGATGCCTTTTTGTGTTTTCTTTTCAGCTACATAATGCTGCATATATCTAAATAAATGATAATCTGAAGGAGCCGAATCGGGACTTTATGGTAGGTGAAGAATAGTTTTCCATCCAAGCTCCTTTATTTTATTTTATTTTCAGTCATCTTCGATGTATGGAAGCGGGCGTTATCGTGTTGCAATAAAATTGAATGTCGATTGAAAACACCAGGTCTCTTTAGCCTTATTGCTGCATTCAAATTTTGGAGTTGGGCACAATATACTTCACTCGTAATTGTTTTATCGTATGGAAGGACTTTATGATAAATTATGCCTTTTGCATGCCACCATAAACTCAAAAGCACTTTTTTTACAGTTAAACCCGGTCAAGGGGATGGTTTTGCTACTCGTACATGCCCCTTTGAAAGCCATTGGCGTTTATGTCGTTGGTTTGAATATATCACCCACTTTTCGACTCCGGTCACTAAACGGTGTAAAAACGAAGTTTTGTCTTTTTTTCGATTAAATCTTCACATATGCGTCATTTTCCATGAAAATACGTCATTTTCGTCCGGACAACCTAATATTGTATTGTTTTAAATTTTAGTTATACAACACTAGTGGGCTTATTGTTATGTGGCAATCTCTTCCAAACTACTAATAAGATGTTAAAGAGGTAAGTTCAGATTGGAATACTTTTGTATAGATTTGGGTACTAGCGGGAATCAAACCCTCAACTACCAGTTTGGAGGATAAACGACTAAGTAGGTTACGAAGGTCGTCTCTTATGGTATGTTTTTTAGTTGTAAATACAAGTCAAAGGTGATCGATATTGACTTTAAATACTTTTTAAAACATTAAGAGCTTTCCAATTACTAGATTTTAATTTCCTCTAAACTAATTCTTACCTCATGAGAGTATAGACGTACACGGTACGTCCAATGTTTTTATTCCCGAATACATGAATTTATCGATTAAACAGACATGGCTCAAATGTTTTTATTCCCGAATACATGAATTTATCGATTAAACAGACATGGCTCAAATGTTTTTATTCCCGAATACATGAATTTATCGATTAAACAGACGTGGCTCAAATGTTTTTATCTTTTCAACTATTATGTTATTTATATTACTTACAAAAACTCACTCGCTTAGAGGACCATGAAAAATTCACCTCTTATAAATGCAAATGACAACCTCCGTGGCATAGTTGGTAAGTCACCCATCTTCTTACTCGGGGGTTACGGGTTTGATTCCCGTTGGAGTCTAGAATTTTGAAAAGGATTAATGCGGTTTTCACTTTAGGCCTCTTAAACGTCTTTGTTGTGTTCGGAAGTAATTGCCACATGGCAAATTGTGTTGCATTGAACGAATATGTATTATTACATAATACAATGTGTATTTCTTCAAGGTTACAAAACAATTCTATAAATCGTTAACGCGACAAAGGAACAAGTATTCGACACGGGCGAGGTCTTTTAAAATTCTACACAAATATTTGCTCCGAATGTCAATATATTCCCAGATACGAGTACGTTACGAGCTTTGCAAAGTTAAAAGCTTCTCCATATCCACTTGTGCTCCGCTGTGGAATATTTATTTTGCCAAACTCCACTTTTAGTATTACCATTGGATGTTGCCGTTGATTTATTTTTCGACCTTTTAAATTTTAAGCTTATGGATTTTTAAGATACATAAGTAAGTTTCAAATTATGATCATTTTACCATTTCCACTGCCACGGAGGTTGCTATGCTTCAACCTTGTCCATCCTTAGCTTTAATATTTTAGTTTCTTTTTTTAATAGCTTCAATTTTGTCATTTCTCCCTGATGTCATTTTTACGGCCATTTGTATCAATTCGCAGATCACGTTTTCTGGTGCTGCGATGAAAATTGAGTCAGTAATTTCTGAAGGGATCTTAATTCAGCCTTACATCAGTACATCTATGGACCTATTGACTATTCCTATCTAGTAACCTCAAAGGGTAGGTTTACTTCATTTGAAGTTTTTTGCGAAGGAACTGACAACTTAGTGTGCTATTGGAACTCCAGGCATATTACGCGTAAGTTTGTTTTACAAGAACATTTATTGCGCTGCGAGTTACTTTCCGTCATTTGGATCCATTTGAGTTAATTTAAAGAGTTCCTTCTTCGTTACTACGTGATATCGCGCTTATAACAAATACAGATGAGCTATGAAATGTTTGGATTATTATGACAAAAAATATAAAAAGGATTTCAATTTATTTATTTAAAATGTAGAAAATATTAATATTTTCTTGAAGTCTTTAGAGACCTCCTGTTTATACAATTGTACTCATTATAATATCTCGTTAGCGTTTCAGGTGGAGGAGGAAATTTCAGAGATCAATTAAGGGCGAAGTCATTAGTGTCAAAGTGACAAATCCTTTATTAAATTAAGAAATTATTATATTTACATTTTTATTACAATGATATAATCAAATTACTAAATATTATGTCAAAGTTGACCTTCTATATTAGTATTCTCGTTACTTTTGTTCCTCGAAAATCGTTATTCTCGTTATCTCAATCGTAGTTGTTAATCAGAATAGCGTTTAGATATAAAAAACATGTTCTTGCAATATATGCCTCCTTGGCCTAGTTTGTAAGACACCTGTCTTCCAATCTCGGGGTTGCGGGTTCAGTTGCCGCTTGCACTATTTTTTTAAAAAGGTTTCGTCTTGTTTTCACTTTAAGCATCTTCAACATCTTTCTGGTAGTTTGGAATAAATTGCCATGTGACGATAAACACACCAGTTTGATGTTGTGCAATTAAACTATAACACTATATATTATAAATACATACAATACAATAATTTCGTTTCCTTCTTTCAAGATTTTATTTACTTTACCCAATTAGCATAGGTCTTTCTCTCACGCGCTTCCCCTCTCCCCAATCAAGTTGACATTGCCATTTGTTTTGTCAGCTTTTCATCACTCATTTGTTGTGCATACCCGAACCATGTCGGAGTACTCTTTTTTAATGTGAGTATTACATCAGTAACAAGTTCCCATTTTTCTTAATAATTTGATTCCGAATACTGTCCCTCATTGTCACGCCTCATACAAATATTCTACTTAGTGCACTCATATCTACAGCATTTATTAAGTTTTTATCACGTAGTTTATACCACGCCTACGTTTTTTTTAAATATATACGACTGAAGTTTTAAGTGTCCTTATACTCCTGAATACTAGGCAGAAAAAATATTGTGTCATTCGAGGGTACAAGCACAGCGCGGGGTTTGAACCAAGGACCTTCTGCACAGAAGTCCAGTGCGGCCATGCACCGTAAAGTTGAAACTCAAATACATCAAAGCTGAAAATCTTCACATTAAAAAATCGTGTAGAAATACCTCGGATCGTAAAATAGAAACGTCTGTTAAATATACTCGTACCATATACACGAGATCAATCTATGGAAAAGGAGGTTATTTTCAACGTACAAGCGAAAATATTATTGTATATCTTCACAAAATACGATATTTAAAAGAAATTCCTACTGATTCCTATTGATAGCTGAATTAAACGTGGAAAATTATTATGTGTATTGTGTTTATTCATTTGATATTTCCGTTGGTGTACTCTTCAAACGTACAATTGGTTTTGAGTTATTGCGTTAGAGCTTTCTTTTTTTTCCCTAACAAAATTAATGATTCAATAGATTCAGAATACAGATTACTTAACGACATTACGGTTATTTATAAGTAAAGTTCATTTCGAGTTAACACTATCTTGTTCCGAAATGGATAAGAATACATTTCGAGTTAACACTATCTTGTTCCGAAATGGATAAGAATACATTTCATATTCTAAAAAAATCCAGTGAGATGCCAACTTATGATTGATGACAAACCTATTGAACAAGTGATAAACCCTTAAACTGCCTCTTTTACATTTCTTTTCAAAATTATAAAGTACGGTTTTAAACACACCTAATACACACGAAAAATAATAATTCTATGTTTTTTTTCAATAACTGTTAAAATCATGTATACGAGTACCTTGCTGGATTTCCGGTGTTACCTAGAAAGTTATAACTAAATGGAAATATATGTATGATATACTAAAAGTCAACGTGGCGATGATATTCAGTGAACACTTAATTCTAAGAAAACATTTTTAATTAAACTTATAAGTGAAATTGCGTGTTTTGAAATATTAAGTTACACATTTCTCTTAAAATAATTTTATTTCTCTTAAAATCTCAATTATCATATTTAAAATTTTCATCACAAATAGTGCCTACTCTTTGTAAACGACCATCGTGATATATTGTAGTTGATGAGACGTTTGTTTTTCACCCGGTGCTTTTGAGTTTGATTCGTGACGGCACCACAAAAACTGGTCGTCTTGAAATTCGATGGATATGTAATGACCAATAAAATACACATATAAATAATAATTGAAGGAAAGCCTAGTGCGGGTGACACATAAATTTTTTTTAATGATTTTGAAGAACGATTCTCAATTGACTGGCACATCCACACCAGCAACGCCATACCGAGTCCTGGTCCGGGGGTACTCAACACTTCGCCCGTTTTCGTTTGAACTTGAGGTCCTTAATCAAATTTTCATCACACACCTCCCTGCCTCAACGAAGCACTTGTCGCCACAGATTTCTGTTATTGGCGCAATCTTCCCACAATTCGAAATTCACGTTACAAGTCTTCATATCTCTTTTACATGCATCCTTATAACGTAAGTGTAGTTCACCGTGGGATCTTTTGGCGTTGCATATATCGCCCTAGATTATGTTCTTTGGTGACCGACCGTCATCCATTCGATGAAGATGTCCGAGCCAGCGCAGGTTCTTTTATTTAAGGAGAGCTACAGTTGATGACATACTGGTACGATTAAAGGCTTCTTCATTGTAAACTTGTCTTGCCTAATTATGCCAAGTAATCGACGCAAGCACACCATGTGAAATGCATTTATCCTCTTCTTGTATACCATATATACGAGTATGCTGGCTAGGTTTTAACGCTATAGAGAAGATTGCTAAGGACACTAGCTAGACACAAAAGAATTTAGGTTTTCAGATGTAGATTTCTATTGTGTCATACTATGTTATACCCCGCAGTCTTCACTTGTTAATGCGTAAATTTGTTACAATAAAAGCTACAAGTCTAGTTGAAATATCATCAGAGAGGTTTTTATTTATAATAGTATTGCCAGCTGAAATAGTATTGCCAACACCCACTACGCCGAACCGCGGGTTGCGTTCTCACCCTAGTGGTTTTAAACCATATTGCTTGAATACTTGAGCTGCAGGTATATGAAAAACCATAGCTGAAAGATGATGTTTATATATAACGAATGTTTAATACAATATAATAATAATTTCATTAATTTTGTCTCTTATTCCATGTAGTAAATAATTGGGTAAATTTTGAGGCAGTGAAGCGCCGTTTAGAACCCTAAATCACTTTTAAGGCGCGGTAAGACTATCAAACCTTGAACGGTGTTTTAATTTTTTTATACAACAAAATGAAAATACGATAAAATCTAAAAAAAATGAGAAATGCCTTTTTTTCTTGAAGTTTTTCTGTAAATCTAAAGATTCTTCGTTTCAATGTTTTTTCACCCATTCGAGTCTTTTCAATTAAGCCCCAGTGATTTATGGAGTGTCGAGCCGTTATTTATATAAAGGATATTCATTTCTAACCTTTCCTACTCCGTGGGAGTATTTGTATTTATGGCTGAAATAATTTTATTCTTAATTTGAGTTGTTTTCAGATGTTGCTTGAAGGGAGTTAACTTTTCAAAGGCGAATATGCGTTTCTGTTTTATCTGTTCATCTGCTGGTATCAAGAAATGAATTTTATAAAATATATTTTAGACGCCTCGTATTATGGAAACACTTGTGATTTACTATTGCTCCCATATATGATCGATGAAATCCGTGACTCAGTTGGCAAGACGCTTGCCTACTGACCCCGGTTACGGGTTAGATTCCCGTCGAAACCCGATTTATTTTATAGAGGTTATAAGTTTGGTTTTCACTTAAGACTTGTTAAACACTTTCTGGTTGGTTGCTGGAGATCGGCACATGCCACTAAACCCTCCAAGTTGTACTGTATATAATGAAATAATTATATAATACAATACAATATAATGCTTAAGGTGTGGAGATACGCTGTCGAGAGCGATTTCGAATCAAAGAGTAATTTCAAAATACAATCTTAACTACTTTTTTCAATAAGTGTTTGCATAGTTATCTGTGAATTTATTCTTCTTGTAGTACCATATTCTATTGGAGGTTGGCTACCATCTTGACAATTATATCTTATTTACTGCAGTCCAGGACACCTCAAATGCACCCAAACTATCAATAGTAAATTAATATTATTACAATTTATATAGCGCCGTTTGGAGAGCACTCTCCTCAAAGACACTCAATTCCTTCTAGCTAAGAGATGCGACATCTTACTCTGTTTTATTGATAATGTATTTTTCTCTGAATGATCTTGTGCCTCTCACTGAGATACAGTAACTTTCTAACTTTTACAGTTTTAAGTAGTTGTTGGTCTTTATATTGTACATAAACCCAAGTACTTCCACATTGGTAACATGGCCCGTTCAGGAAGTTGTAGATTCCTATCTCAAAAACGTTGATCCTACGTAATGATTCCTGGTTCATTATCCACAACACCATTCTGTAGATGATCATTGAGAAAATATAGCAGCGAACCATACGCTTTATCAATTCTAAGCTTAGATCTCGTTTTTGTAAAAAGAGGTTTCATTTTAATAAAAGCATTTGTCACTATTTCTGTCCTCGCCATTATATCCTGAAAGGGATCCTATTTTTCCTTCATCGACTTTCTCAAATGTTTATAATATTTTGATTGTCACGTTATTCGCGGTTAATTATTCGAAAACTTAATGTGTTCATAAATTATACAATAACATCCAATCATCAAACGATACTCAGTGAACAATAACGCGAATAACGTGTAAAAAATATCTTTGAATTAAAATATTTCCGAAACTTGTAGAGTATAAGTATATATCGTACTACCACTTACAATTTTCTAGGGATACGGACTATAATAATATCTTCAACATTGAGCTTATTTGAAGAAATAATACAAATAAAAGTTCGTTTTGTTTTAGTGTTAAATATGCATAAAAGCAAAGTTTTTGCATTTTAATATCGTAATTACGGTATCTATCCCAATGGCATTAGTATTGCGCAGTATTTTGCAGACAAACGCCCGAATTTACATATTAATCAGATTAAAATGTTGCCCCTCGCTGTTAACATGCAAAGTGCTGTTATTAATGTGTGTGGGAGAGAGGGTGGATGCGCAGTTTATTCAGGAAGTGGATTAATCGAATCATAAGATGCTGGAGGAAGAGTACTTACGAACTGAGCTTTTGGGATGTGCGAACACAACATGCATAGTAGAATAATAGAATAACTTCAAATAACCATTTTGTATGAATACAGTAGGCTCTCGTAACATGCACGCATTTTTATTGACTCTTGCGCCTAGAATTCTGGGCACACGTGTTCAATTTCCCGCATGTTCCAACTTGATGTCGCTTGAGAAACTGTTTGTGTTTATGTTGTAAAAATGCTTCTGTCTAGTAGAGCGGTTTCCAATATTTTTTTATTCCGGATCTCTTTTTACCTTGATGTGGAACTGTGGAACCCTGACAATTTTCACTGATAGTGAATAAAACACCAAATCATAAAATAAACAATTTATTGAAGTTTATGGCGCTCTGTCCTCTTTATTTATTTTGATAGGAAAATGACGTGATGGTGTTTTTATCATACTGGAAAACCAAATATTATGAATTGAAACTGACAATCAACGCGAAGAATTAAACTAATTATTTTCTTTCACTATTCTGCCAAAATTTGGTTTGATTGTTTTCAGCTGAATTCTAATGTTAGGAGTGGTATTCAACTTCCTTTTGTTTTTTGAAAAACGTGTTTCAAAAAATAAGATAATAAACAACGGCCAGAAACTAGTAGCACGTCCGTAGTTTGTAAAAAAATAGTCTGTTGAACGAGCTCTTTAAAAAATATTGTGTGTGAGAAATGAATATAAGTATTTTGGGCAATATAATCGTCTTAGTCATCGCGCAGTAGTGAATTTATTATTATTTTATTTTAGACTCGATCCCTACATTTTTATGTTGATTTTTATGACAAAAGCGTCGCTTTACAGCCCCCCCAATAATAACCGAACAATTAATTAGAGATCAAATACGAATTATATTGCGGAACTCTTAATTTTATCAGCCCATGGGTGCCGCGGAACACAAGTTGGAGACTCCTGTTTTTACATCACGCTTTTTTTAGTGATTTTTGTCAACTGTTCGTAATAAATGATCACATTTTAAGAATATATTTATTGTAAGAATAGATAATCTCATTGAAAGAACGAGGATGCTTAGTATTTATGGTATACTATGTAGACATTGGTCTACCAGAAACAGATCAATAATGTGCTGGAAGGGGAAGATGCGTACATTTGGAGGCTTGACATACCATCGGCGTATCCCGATTATAAAATATTTTCAATGCCTAAAAAAGCCTTCGCTTAGCGACACACTAAAGGCAGTTGATGTAGATCGAAAAATAAGAAGGTAATGATGTATAACATCGACGTTGTGGCCTTATGGATAGCATTCACCGTGCTTATTCATTTTTTTCATATGACCCTTTCAACATATCCGAAGTGGTGATTCGGACATATTGAAGAGCGTGGCCAGGATACTACATTATCTTTGGCCCCAGTAATCGAGTTCTCGAGTTTAGAATCTTGGAGAAGGCAATAAAACTCGCGATTCGTCACTGCGTATTAGTAGCACGACTGCACGAGAAGAGACAATATTTGACGTTGTTAGGATTATATTTATTTTTTTATAAAAAAAAGCGGGTGAGAAGTTTGGAATTTATCCAGAGGAAAAATACGCGCGAGATGGGATTCCCTTGCGAACGAAATTGAACCGTACTTTTCTTTGTTCTGATTTTGACGAATAAATAATGACGCATTATTAGCGAGTCCGAGCGTGACGCAGTTGTAATTAGGACAAGGAATGATGCAATCATTCTCTGGTTCTAGAAGATTCTATTCCAAAACGCGCGGTATAAAGAATTACTTCTATCGCAGGGGAATTGCGTCACTTATAAGAAATAATCGGATGCAATGTCGTGATTGGTCGAGTTACGGCCCGACCAATGATTTGACCAATCAAGAGATCGCTTACAAAACGCCATGGGCTTAGACTGCAGCACGCGCGCGATGTACAGGTGCGAGGGAAGAAGGTTAGCAGGCCATTACGGGCGGTACCGTCACGACTACTAGTTCAGTTATTAAGACCGGTCCCGGTCGGGTTGAATACGAATTAATAATTAATTGATTCATTCAAGTTATCGGTCAGTTACCTTGTGTTCCGAGTTATAATCTCCTGTTGGGAGCGTACGAATTAATAATTAGTTTTTTTGTGAAAGTTCTTCCCGCGCTTCAGTCTAGACTTGACGCGGGGATTTATCTGCGGAATAGTATTTCCAAAGAAATAATCTTGGATCATTATTGACGCCATCAGGCGTGAAGCAAGTAAAGTTCGAGAAACTAAGATAAGCGGTTCTTTAAATAACTGCGGGTCTGAAATCGTTCTCCCAGGCCGAGGGCTAGGGAAGAATTTTGTATCGGCGCAGCGCCAAGCTCCAAAGGACGCTTGCGGTATCATCGTCATCAGAGGCATCGTTCCGGTTTTGTTTTCGGGGAGAAATCTTCAGGTTCCTCCGCCGTTCCGAGAGAATAGACACTACGCATAACATTCCTTATCGATCTTCATGGTATTGTGGGGTGAGTGAGTCCTTTGTATTGTAACCTATCATTGTTGGTTTCTCTTTACCTCATAACCTTTGTTTGTGATGAATATTGAGCGGGAATCAGTCTTTAATGCAAGCCCAAATTATTAGTCTGCCTACTCTGGTACTTTTGTAATATATATAATTTTTTTCTCGGCATTATTGCGGAGTTTTTTTTATTGAAATCTCATTGGATTAAACTAAGTATTATCACAAATTTATGTCTTTACTTTGTTGTTCCCCTTGTCCGGCGGATAATATCTTGGAGGCCTAGTACATCTGATTATTGAACCCATCGCGATCTGAGACGAAAGAGTACTTGTTCTGTATTTTCTTCATATGCCGCTGAGACCCGGGTAAGTAATATTGAGAGAAAATTTAGAGTCAGAAGTGTTTAAACTATTGCTTTATTGTTGCATGGAGGCAACGCTCTCTTTTAATTTCGTAAATATAGGTATAAGTGTAACAATGTCGCCCGTACGTGGGGCCATTTTAGAAAAATGCTGGCTTCCAGGGTATTTGACTAAGCGGACGGGGTGATAAAGTGTATAAAAATATAATTTGTTCCTTTTTTCAGAAAATTTAGCGCGAAATTCGTAAGATAAGCATAGGTCGCCATCTTGTCTTGTTCGAGAAGCGTCTGTGGTTGAGGTGGTTGCGAATAATCAGGAGTATAGTTTGCCGCGTAAAGTGATTAGATACGCATTGAGCGATAGTTTAGTTCAAACAAAATAAGTGACCGAATAAATAAAAGAGTGCCTAGTTAATTGCGGATAGAGAAGTGATTAGTGGTTACGTTCGTGAAGTATTCCAGTGTTTTTGGAATTTCAAGACCATTTGTTTGAAACCAATCTCGCCTTATAGCTTGCGCGGGGATAGGCAAGAGGAGAGTGCGTATAACTTACAGTAGTTCGGTTTGCGTCGCTGTTGATGCGGTAAAGGGGAATAGTGTTACTACATTTAGATAAAATCACTTGGTGCTTATACTCAATTGTTTTCGGAACAAATCTTTGTAATATAAGAGAGTGAATAATATTGAATTGAATTACTTTGATATTTAAGTTGTAGATTCGTAGCAAGCGGTGTGGTAGAAGCGTGTTTTAGGAAATTTGATAATAATACATATTGGTTATAATTGCTAGTTCTTAATTTCGGATCATTTCAACTAAGGGGGGGTTTGTGTTAAATTAAAGTTACGTTCTAGTTAAATTCTTTGTTCTTGTTGAACAGTGTAAGTAAAGCATTGTTTAACAAGGTGAAGTAAGATTTCGTTGGGGATAGATTTTGATACCTGCTGTTACGAATAGGGTTGGAAATGGATATCGCAATGGATCCAATAGTTAATATAATGAAAGCCACGAAAGAGAGGCTAATCGGGGAATTAATTAAAAGGGGATTAGTTCCTAGTAATAATTTTTACGAGTTGCGGCTTCAGGCCTCTTTGTTTAACAAGTGTATTGTATCATCGTCATCGGAGGCGGTCGCCTTACCAGTTAGGTGCGGGCCTTACCGGAATCTTATGAGAGCTCCGCAGTTTCTGGAGACAACGGATCCTGGGGTTACCGCTTCAGAAGCCCTAGCACCAGTGCCATTGGCAAGTTCATCTCCATATACTGGAGGTAGAGTGGCGAGTTCGGGTATTCCACGTTCGTCTCCACAAGGGAATTTAAATTCTTCTGTTTGGCCGATAGAGGCTTGTACCGGAGGAGGTTGCGTAAGAGAATTTTTGTCGCGTATAGAGGAGTTGGAAAGGCGGTGTTCGGCCTTAGAGCTGATGAATAGGAATAAGGGAAGGTTTCCTCGTCCTGCTCCCTTCGTCTCGAGAACAGATGCTCGTTTGGCACCAGTCTCTCGTACCTCGAATACTCGAGATTCGTTTGAACGAAGGTGTTTTCGGTGCAATCTTCCAAATCATCAGGCGCGCAATTGCCCCGGGCAGCCGCGTAACCGAAAGAAACCTGTACGGACGGCTGACGATCTTCGTAGGGCTAGAGCCAGCCCAGCGCGTCCGTTGGTCATATTACCCGATATGTCTGGGCCACCTCCAGATGTTAAGTTTCCAAAAGACCGGGTGGGCACCAACCCGTATTAAGTACGTCGGAGTTACCGGATTTGTCGCATTACTCAGCGACCGGGAGAGTTTTCCTTTTTTGTAAAAGGCTTGATTGAGATTACGAGTTCAGGGGAAGAGCGGCCCTACCTACGTTGTAGTATTCAAGATTTGCCGTTTTCGGCTTGGCTCGATTTGAGTGCGTCAGTGGACGCAGTAGCTGATCAGCAGTTCGTCGTCTCGCGTCGTACTGACAAATTGATACCGTTAGACCGCGAGGCGCAGATTACTTCTTCAATTCCGTTGCCATTGCGATCGGCTTTGTTTCCGTTAAGATAGAACCACCTTCACCGCAGATTATTCTCTTGTGCAGTTCGTCGTCTCGCGTCGTGCGGACAAATTGATACCGTCCGTCCGCAAGGCGCGGAATACTTTTTCAATTCCGTTGCAGTTGCGATTCAATCCTCTTTAACTTTGTATACCTTAAGGGTGTGAAGTACGTCCTCTCGCGTTGCCCTGACAAATACCGTCAGGCCGCGGGAGACGTATTATATTATTATCAATTCCGTTTCCGTCATACTAGTATCTCCTTATCGAGGAATATTCTATTTAGCAGTTCGTCGTCTTGCGTCATGCGGACAAATTGATACCGTCCGTCCGCAAGGCGCGGAATACTTTTTCAATTCCGTTGCAGTTGCGATTCAATCCTCTTTAACTTTGTATACCTTAAGGGTGTGAAGTACGTCCTCTCGCGTTGCCCTGACAAATACCGTCAGGCCGCGGGAGACGTATTATATTATTATCAATTCCGTTTCCGTCATACTAGTATCTCCTTATCGAGGAATATTCTATTTAGCAGTTCGTCGTCTTGCGTCATGCGGACAAATTGATACCGTCCGTCCGCGAGGCGCGGCATACTTTTTCAATTCCGTTGCAATTGCGATTCAATCCTCTTTAACATTGTATTACTTTAATGTATTAAGTACGTCGGAGTTAGCAGATTTGTCGCATTACACAGCGACCGGGAGAGTATCTTTTTCTTGTAAGGGGTTAGGTTGAGACTACAGGTTCAGGGGACAAGCGGCCCCTCCAGCACGATAGTATTCAAGATTTGCCGTTTAGGCCTTGGCTCGATTCGAGTGCGTCAGTGGACGCAGTAGCTAATGAGCATTTCGTAATCTCACGTTTGTCCTGACCAATTGTTCCGGCAGGCCGTGAGACGCGGAACGTATATGTGATTCCGTTCTATTCGCAGTTGAATTTCTTTTACCATTGAGAGTAGTAGCCATCGAGAATTAGTTCCGTTTCGTGTACGGTTATAGATCGTTTGGCATGGTGTAGGTAGTTGAATCACGTTGTCTCACGTTGTCTTGACCCATCGTTGCAAATGATATACCAAGCATCCGTGGTCTCGATCCGCCGTCGCATGCAGTAGGCAGTAAGCCGTCGTCGCACGAGAAGGGATGCGCATGCATAGGTTAGATCCAGTCCGGTGTCCACTATTTAGTGACCCGGTGGAGTATAAGAAGGTTAATAGCATATGGAGTAGTGATAGGCTCATCGGTGCCTAATTGGGAGTCATTCATGGTCGGGAAAGTACAGGTTCTTAAATTAAATTTTCGTTATATTCTTGTTAATGTTTAAATCATACCTTGAAAGTATGCACTGTCGGATTCTTTGATGAATGGCAGTAGAGTTTTTTTTTATAAATAACATCACCAGTGAGAGTTCATAATTCCGCTAGGGTGATTAAACAGTGAGCTAGTCGTGAGGCAATCTCGTATGGAGTCATGTCCATATGTTCTATGTACGGGTTTGGTACTCTTCCCCGTGATTAGTGTGGTTATTATTTTTAAAGAGTATCTGGCGCTCAGAGCCTGGGCCTGGACCATGAGTGACGGAATGCTGAGAGCCTCGAGTAGAGTGTACTAAATTTCTTGTGTACTGAGGGGTAGGCTTCCTTCAGTATCGGGTGTTCATAAGGTTGAACGTTGCTTTAGTGCAAGACCCATGGAGGATGGTTGATGTTGGAAAATTACCTTCGGATAATAGTCCGTATGGTAACGAATCTGTAGAAACTACAGAAATACGAATGAAGGGAGGGGTTGGTTTCCTTCCGTGTTGGATGTTCTTAAGGTTGAACCTTAATCTAGTCACACTTCCATTGAAAATAGTTGCTTGAAACATTGGAAAACCTTGTTAGGCTAGTTGCTCGTTATAATGGAAATGGAGATGGAGTCACCTCGCTACAAGGATTCTCAAGGAGTTAGAAAATTGTTATTAGTTCGGTGATTGCATATCTGAGTTATTGGCTTGGGCTGTTGGACCCGAGGATTTAAGGAAATTGGAGCTGCTCCTAGTAATTTTTTTTTTTGGAGAATAGTAGTATCCTGCATCGGTGGTACGGATGGTTAATACTGGTGTAACCAGTTCATGGGATTATTGCCTTATAGAGAGGAATGGCATCGCTGGATGAGAGCCTGGGATTTACTGTTCTGTTTTGTTATAGCACTATATTGAGAAGTTTAGATCTGTTGCCTTGTAGGTTGGCTCACATTCTCTGTGTGGAAGTAGTCTTTGTTCCTTTCAGTAATTCGTTACGTACTATGGGTTTTCCTTTCGGGTGGTTAACTGTGAACCACCCCTCATCGAAGAGTTTGTTGTCTCGCATAAGGAAATAGATCTGTTCGGAGTTTTGTTTTTTTTCCATTCCTATTTACGGCATAGCGTATTAATATTATGTGTTTTTGTTTTTGTGTTTATTTTCCTTTGGTTTCCTTTTTCTCCTTCCCTAATAATTGTGATTAAATTATTTTTCTTCAAGGCTTACGGACGGCCTATAATACATCCAGTAAAAGGCTTACGGATGGCCTATATCCATCCAGTATTTTGTTTTGTATTAATTTTTATTTTTATGTGTAATATCATTCTTTTGCAAGGCTTACGGACGGCCTAAATACATCCAGCCAAGGGTTTACGGATGGCCTGTATACATCCAGCAAGAGGTTTACGGATGGCCGGTATACATCCAGCAAGAGGTTTACGGATGGCCGGTATACATCCAGCAAGAGGTTTACGGATGGCCGGTACACATCCAGTATTTTGTCTGTATTATTAATTTGTTTTGTATTAAATGTTGTGTTTAAAATCATTCGTTTTAAGGTTTACGGATGGCCTAATACATCCAGCATGAGGCTTACGGATGGCCGGAACTCATCCAGTATCTTGTCTGTATTATTTTTTTTGTAATCATCGTCTTTCTCGTGCTCAAGGTAGCATGCAGAGGCCCTGAACTGCCTCTAGGAGTTCGGGTTGAGAGAGGCTGGCCTCTCGACCGGTTAATATTTTGGTGAGGGCCTTTCGGTGCATCAGCGATGTATTGAATTGTCTCCACCACGGGCGTCATGAACCCGCATTAGCAGAGTTGCCGCTACAGCATGTTCTGGTGGGCACGCGCTTCTGGCTTGGAAGGGTTCGATTGGTGCAACCACGTGTTCTGACCCTCAGATCCTGGTTATCCACAGGCGTCATATGCGGATTCGCGTGATTCTTGGTTCCGGTCTGGGGGCCGGGGGACGTGTCTTGCTTAAGATCGGGCCTAACCGCGAGT
Source organism: Odontocerum albicorne (assembly GCA_949825065.1). NCBI lineage: Eukaryota > Metazoa > Arthropoda > Insecta > Trichoptera > Odontoceridae > Odontocerum > Odontocerum albicorne. The sequence goes on along the minus strand of OX463849.1, from coordinate 23,511,628 downwards.
GTTTCAATAACATTGTTTATTCTTTTCAGAGAGAGAGTAGGATTGGATTAGAATTGCAGGGAGAGGGTTAGGTGTGAGCCTTGTGGTAGGACAGTCGTTGAACAGCCGGTTCTGCTTCGTTCTAGCAATGTTAGATTTCCTAATAGTTTAGAAGGTGTCTTTTTAAAATTCCGCCTCGAAAGAATTTTCGGTCCTTATCTGATTACATTGGCTTGCGTAATAATTACCACCTATTATACCAGATGGGCGGACTGTAGGGATTATAGAATTGTGTAATGCAGTCCTTACCGTAAGGGCTGGATTTGGGCTTGTAATGATTGATCTCTGTTCACAGTGAGGGGGAGAGGTTGACAATGGAGGAAGGGAATCACCTGTATAATACCTGTAAGTGAATACCTAAACAAGTGCCCCATAAGTGATATCTTTAAAATTAGCCGCGGGGAAGGCTGCAGTGTTTAGTGAGAGGATGAATGGTGATTAACTAATTTGGTTGTAAACCTTTTCTCAGCATGATGTCCTGAGAGGAGGGGTGGGTGAATTATCTATTAACGGTCTACCTTTTTGTGATATAGGGTGACCATGTATAATATAATTTTGTTTTTTTTTATTTAATGTGGATTCCTTTTGTTGTTTCTGCTCTGTACTTTGATGGATCACCAGCCGGGCTTTATGTAAAATCATTGTCTCCTTGTTATTATTGACGGCCTACCTTTTGTGATATAGGGTGACCATGTATAATATAATTTTGTTTTTTTTTATTTAGAGTGGATTCCTTTTGTTGTTTCTGCTCTGTACTTTGAGGTATCACCAGCCGGGCTTTAGGTAAAATCATTATCTCCTTGTTATTATTGACGGCCTACCTTTTTGTGATATAGGGTGACCATGTATAATATAATTATGTTTTTTATTTAATGTGGATTCATTTGTTTTGTATCTGACACCTTTGAAGTATCCGGTGACCATGCCCTATGTGAAGTTGTCATAATCTATTGTCTTTGTTTTTTTTGTTTTGTTTGTTTTGTTTATTAAATTGTTTAAGGAATTGTACTAGCTGTCTTATGCGATTGTTTCCGTGCTGGTTACCCTGTGGTTAAACCAGTATTGGAAAAGCCATTTCTCTGTATTATTGTGAGGAGTTACAGGAGGGTTGTTCCGTGCTCCTCAGTATTATTAGGTTATGGGCTATAGTAGATTCAGTAGTGTGTTGTCATCGTAAGGTTTCCGTGGTTTCCTTGCGGCTAGGTTCCCTTACACCAATTAGGGGTGTCCTGCGGGCAAATGCTGACAACCAGTAAATCGGCCACGAGACCGTATCCAGTAGGGGGGACATACACCCCTTGCTCCTTATAACTGCCTACAGCTGATGTGTCTATACTCTGGGAAGAATAATTTTTTTTTTTTGTTTTTTTTTTTGTTTTCTTTTATAACATAAGATGGAGTGTTAGGATTATATTTATTTTTTTATAAAAAAAAGCGGGTGAGAAGTTTGGAATTTATCCAGAGGAAAAATACGCGCGAGATGGGATTCCCTTGCGAACGAAATTGAACCGTACTTTTCTTTGTTCTGATTTTGACGAATAAATAATGACGCATTATTAGCGAGTCCGAGCGTGACGCAGTTGTAATTAGGACAAGGAATGATGCAATCATTCTCTGGTTCTAGAAGATTCTATTCCAAAACGCGCGGTATAAAGAATTACTTCTATCGCAGGGGAATTGCGTCACTTATAAGAAATAATCGGATGCAATGTCGTGATTGGTCGAGTTACGGCCCGACCAATGATTTGACCAATCAAGAGATCGCTTACAAAACGCCATGGGCTTAGACTGCAGCACGCGCGCGATGTACAGGTGCGAGGGAAGAAGGTTAGCAGGCCATTACGGGCGGTACCGTCACGACTACTAGTTCAGTTATTAAGACCGGTCCCGGTCGGGTTGAATACGAATTAATAATTAATTGATTCATTCAAGTTATCGGTCAGTTACCTTGTGTTCCGAGTTATAATCTCCTGTTGGGAGCGTACGAATTAATAATTAGTTTTTTTGTGAAAGTTCTTCCCGCGCTTCAGTCTAGACTTGACGCGGGGATTTATCTGCGGAATAGTATTTCCAAAGAAATAATCTTGGATCATTATTGACGCCATCAGGCGTGAAGCAAGTAAAGTTCGAGAAACTAAGATAAGCGGTTCTTTAAATAACTGCGGGTCTGAAATCGTTCTCCCAGGCCGAGGGCTAGGGAAGAATTTTGTATCGGCGCAGCGCCAAGCTCCAAAGGACGCTTGCGGTATCATCGTCATCAGAGGCATCGTTCCGGTTTTGTTTTCGGGGAGAAATCTTCAGGTTCCTCCGCCGTTCCGAGAGAATAGACACTACGCATAACATTCCTTATCGATCTTCATGGTATTGTGGGGTGAGTGAGTCCTTTGTATTGTAACCTATCATTGTTGGTTTCTCTTTACCTCATAACCTTTGTTTGTGATGAATATTGAGCGGGAATCAGTCTTTAATGCAAGCCCAAATTATTAGTCTGCCTACTCTGGTACTTTTGTAATATATATAATTTTTTTCTCGGCATTATTGCGGAGTTTTTTTTATTGAAATCTCATTGGATTAAACTAAGTATTATCACAAATTTATGTCTTTCCTTTGTTGTTCCCCTTGTCCGGCGGATAATATCTTGGAGGCCTAGTACATCTGATTATTGAACCCATCGCGATCTGAGACGAAAGAGTACTTGTTCTGTATTTTCTTCATATGCCGCTGAGACCCGGGTAAGTAATATTGAGAGAAAATTTAGAGTCAGAAGTGTTTAAACTATTGCTTTATTGTTGCATGGAGGCAACGCTCTCTTTTAATTTCGTAAATATAGGTATAAGTGTAACAACGTGTAGTATTGTTTTCGAACTAATTTTTTTATCAGATTTGAATCTTTTTTACGGGTACCGTCGGGAATCGAACCTGGAACCCCCGGATGGAAGTCAAGCATTTTACCAATTAGACCACGTAGGTTGTCATGCTTTTTTAATACCCCAGTTAGATTCCCTGTGGATTTACTCCCGCACTGATTTTACTTTGAGAACTTTGTTAATCTACCTAACAAAATAATAAAGCGCCAGTGTGGTAACGGGTAATACTATGTGACAGACGTTTTAAGCGGTTAGTTTAAATAGCTTCAAGTATTAAATAACAAAGGTTTTTACAATCAAACCAGAAATTCAATAATGTTCTTCAATAGTTGAGTTAAACATATAGAGCAGTTATTAACTGGAGGAAATAAAAATAATAATAAAATGGAACAGTGCCATCTATGAAATGTTTTTTTTTTAAATAACATTAAAATGGAGGGCCATCTATGAGTTATCTTGTGTGAATATAAAAAATCTTATTTCCAGTTTGAATAAATTAAACACTAATAGGCAGACTCCAATAAAACTTTTCTGTTTAAAGTTCCAGGCTCTTGAATTTATTATAAATTGCTGACTTTTGGCGAGCTTTACAGTTTTCAGCTTCAAAAGATTCATGTTCGTTTGTAAATAAATAATTTTGTGAATTTCTTCACTTACATTAAGACCAAAAAAAGTTTATAATAAATCAACGTTTTCAGCATTTTATGACCAAGTGAATATTATGATAATTGGGGAGAATAAACACAAAATGATATGCCTCGTTATTTTGAAAATAAGCTTGTTTGTAATCTCGGTATAAATCCTATTATACTCGTCATTTTCAAAACTAACTAGTGAAAAATTTTGAATGAAATATTTTAATCTAGCTTATCAATAATGTGATATGCTATTCTTCGTGATCGTGATGATTGTTAGCGTTGTTGATTAAATATGTTTGTGGGTATTGGTATATAATGTGCGAGTTGTTGCACTTCATTAAGCATCCATTCTTGACAAATCAAACAGTGTTTTATATAGCGCTGTTTTAGTATTGGTTATTAGCACTATAAAATGTGCGATAATCAGTATAAATGTACAGGAACAAAATAAATTCAGATTTAAACCGGTCTAATATTCGAACCAATCGAGAAATGAATCCCCAATGAATTGAACCTGGGACGCCCGCTTGCTTGGCGTGAAGGCTAACCGTTAGACCACGGACGCCGACCAATAATAATAATAATAATAATAAAAGGAAAATTTATATAGCGCCGTTTAGAGAGCAAACTCTCCTCAAGGGTATTATCCTTCATTCGAATTATTTCAGTTACAAACAAGATGTGTTTTAGGTTTTTATATTTTTTAAGTAATAATAATTTTAATCAATAAAACATTAAACTGAATTCTATTATATACTTTAAAACATTGTACCTCAACTTATTTAATGCTATGCTCGTATTAGTAAACTTTAAACTTATAGTTTCTAAGCCAATGCTTACTGCATCCAATATTCGAGCCTCATGGTGCAAAATTTCTGCAATAGTTTAGAAATTTCTGCTAGTCATAATTATTGTGTTGATGTTTTATTAAAATATATTAAATACTATTTTTCTTTTTATTCACAACTTTTTTATTAATTGATTTTACGACTCGTTTCAATAATCCTTATCTTTATCTTCAATGATGAGAAAATCCACCTAATTATTGTACATTAAATTAATGCATGGATATGTAACGAATGTTTTAAGTAAGATGAAGGAAAAAGCTTTAAGGATTTTTTGGACATTAGTTTATACCGAGGAAAACGTGGCTGGAGTGTGGATCAGATTTTGAAAGAAGCTAAAGTGAGGAGTATAAATATTAGAAGTTTGTGCATGACGAAATGTACGAGTATGAATGTGGAGGAGACGAAAATATGAGTTTGGTTAGAAAAGTGTGGAGATTTGTGTTACCTGCCTACCACGTAAGGGACACGGCGTGATGATATATACGAAGGGAGGTCAATAAATTCTTTAGAATGAAACAAATTATATAAAAATAAAATATCTTCACTGTATTTTGTACAGTTGATAAATAATTTTAATTTATAAAATAATAACTTCTTGTGTAGTGTGTTACTTGTAGTAAAATTAAAGAGACTACAATTTTTCAGTTTTCTTATTGTACATAGTCACATATTCAACTTGGTCAAATGTTTTCCTTGATAGTGACTTCGATTGTTTTTAACGACGTACAAAAAAACATAAAAAGTGGTTATGTTTTACTTACATTAGCGGAATTGTATTCGTCCTTTGTTACTTATGCCATTTAAATTTATATTTCTGACTCGACGTGCTTCTTTTAAAAAAATAATATCTGGTCCATGATTCAAATCTACAAGGAAGAAGTAATATCTGGTTGACGAGTATATCTTGAAAATATTTTCTAGAATATCGTATCCGCTTTTCATATTTCACAGTGATTTACCCAATTATAAGAAGAAGGTTTTATTCTTTAAAAAGCTTTTACATTAAGAGTTATTAACCAGTTAACTTTAAAAAATATTTCCTCAAGATTCGTGACGACAATAATTTCAAGTGACCTTAAATGCCCTTGCTTTTTTCGGTTTTAAGCTGGCGTCTCAAGAAGCGATCTATGTCACTCCATTATACCAGAAATAATTGGGGGGTGTTGTACCACTACGTATATCATCCTTCGCCCTGTTTCACCCGCACTAGCGATCTTCATTGTTCGTTACTCTCGAAGAGCTCTTTACAACAACTGAGAGCTCCTTTCAGCGGTACTAATCTTCCATTAATCTTGTACTTGTTTTGCTAATGTTTCGATCAGGAATAACGCATAGTCGTCTTAATAAATTGGTGGCATTGAACGCTTTTACAGTTTGTATAGCACTTGGATACAAATTGATGTAAAGAAATTATTGTTTGGAAATACAAACTGTATCATGTCTGGTAAGTGAAGCTGAAAAATAATGATAGAAAATGTTGTCTGACATTTTATAACCCTTTTTTATATTTTACGCTTCATAAGGTTAACATAATTGTGAAAACGTTTTATTTAGTTGGCTTATTTTCTGATCTTTAAAATAGAGAAAAGGAGCAAATGCGATTTAATCAAATTTATCTGTTAAATATTTTATGCATGTATTTCAATCTTTAGTGTGACTTTTCTGCCTGATTCACCTCTAAGTTTGGTATTCTTTTCCTTAACCAATCTTTTTGTTTTTATGTTCCATTCTTATTCTCTCGCTTCTTTCTATTCATCGTTTTTTTCCTATTCTTGCTTCGTTTTTTTTCTTCGTGCTCTGTTTTTTTTCTTTTACGCATTCTTTAACTTCCTTAACTCAATTATTTCTTAAGCGTAGTGTAGCGACCGAAATCACTCCAAAGGTTATGAACCTACCAAAGAAAACATTATTTTTGAAAATCAAGCTGCGAATAAGGATAACGGAGCACTGTGAAATTACATACATAAGCTTCCGAATCGCATCATTATCAATTACTCCAAATACCAGAATATGTTGGCCACTAGTTGGCCACTAGTACTCCCGCTGTATGGGAATGGGGAATGGGGAACGGGAATATAAAGGTAAGGTATTAAGATAAAGCAACACTACGCCCTTACACTCTCGCGAGACTCCACTTTATTGGAGTTTAGTCTTTGTAAACTATGTTGGCCTTATCTGTTCGATCTGATCGGGTCTGCAGGTTCAAGCGAATCGCAGAACAGCTACTTCAGTTCATTGTTATTCAGACCTCCTCAGGGAATATATTATAGTTTTATATACCGTTTCTCCTCTAAGGATTAAGCTTAAGCTATGAACGTTTTCATTATTACTGGCTTATGATTCTCCCAGGGCATATTCTTTGATAATTATGCTGTAGATTAGTACCGGTTTAAGCGTGGATCTCAGCTGGTTTGTTGCAAATAACTTTTAAAGGAAGAAATTATTCGACGAATTTTCATATATAAATTGGTTATGATTGTCTGGAATGAAGAACTGTATAAATAAATATTATGTTACTTCAGGTTAATAATAATTTTCAGCTTAACTCGATTGTTGGGGTTTTATTTATTGACAAAATAAACTTTCTACACTAAAGTGTCCGTTACATACAAGCTGTTGAAAATCTTTCGGTAATCTCTACTAGGTTAGTCAAAAAGTTTTGAAAGCGACATCTATGGAGCAGTAGAAAAACCAAAATTTCTACGCGATTTTAATATTTCATCTTTCATAAGAACGTACTCAAAATTTCATTTCGATCTGTCAATTCATTCTTTGTTTACAAGCCATTTGAAGTTGACGTGTCAGTGTATTTTTTAACAATGGAAAAATCCGAATATCGTGCAGTGATTAAATTCTTTGTTTTGGAAGGTTTATCGGCTACTGAGATCCATGCAAAGGTAGTGAAAGTATTAAAGGAGTCTTCTCCTTCATTTCCAACCGTTCACCGATGGGTTTTGGAGTTTAAGCGTGGCCACCTCAAAAAATTCCTTCGTGGAAAGCATTTTTCATCAAACGAAGAGGTTATAGCCGTCGTAGAGGAGTATTTTGCAGGCCTTCCAGAAAGTCACTTCCGTGATGGGACAACAAAGTTGGAAGATCGTTGGACCAAGTGTATTGATCTTATGGGAGACTACTGAGCAATAAAAGTGATTTCCCCAAAAAAAAATGTATTTTCATTTCCGCTTTCAAAACTTTTTGACTAACCTAGTAATTCTCGGATGATAGAGACGTTGATGCGCCTGCGGTCCACGGGATACTGAGCATCCGCCACGAACACCACATCTCAAGATTCTTTCCTTCGTCCTCATCGTCCATGTTAGCACTCCATACAGTTCTATGGAGAATACTAGACATGTTATTTGTCAGATTTTGGTTATTCTCAGAAAATACCAGTTAATATTATGGTGTTATACGTGGTGTTTTATTTATAAAACGTAGTGACAACAAATAATAAAATAATTGTATATTTTTTACATTATATTTAATTTTTGCAAATAATTATAAAAAAACGCTATCCTTTGTTGTTTTATTTGTATTGGATACCTTTCAACATTTATGAGTTAGTGATTCGGGCATATTGAAGAGCGTAGACGGGAGACAATATTATTTTCGGCCCTAGTAATCGAGCCTTCGGGTTTAAAACGGGCACGGAATTGCGGTTTGTCATGTAAGGTGTGAACAACACTATACGTATTGTTAACACCTTACATTACAAACCGCAATTGTGAAAATATGTATACGCACTCGTATACGTGCTCGGTGAGTGAGAGTATTGTTACCAGTTGATCTCTTCAGTGTGTCTCTTTTTGTTGTTGCGATCGATCGGGAAATGAACCCGAAACCCCTGAGTGGAAATCAAGCGACTTACCGACTATGCCACGGAGGTCTTCAGGTCTTGTGCCGAGTTACTATGACTTAGATTACATTTTACACAACGGAATACTTCATTAACAAAATCAAAACATCAAATGTAAATTGTTATTTATTCGTATATTTCGTGTTTTTACTTTTTATTTGTCAAAAAAAATGAACTGGCACGGCGTGGAGTAACCGCGCTAGCACCGAGTATAAGTACGAGTATATTAAGGAAATTCGTGAAAACTCCCCATAAATATTTTTTAGTACCACTTTTGCCAGTATTTTATTTCATTTGGAGGAAATTTCATTAAATTCACACGTTTCTCACTTATTTCATGAAGCTATTTTCTTTAACAGCCGTATGAGTGAGTGCTTGGAGTGGAATGTGTTCAACTCAAAATGTCGAGTATGTTTAAGTGATGTTGGCTATTTTTTAATCTATAATTACGTGTGTTTAAGTGTTGTCGGTTAGTTTTGTAATCTATAATTGCCTTTTTATTATACTTTCGAGACAAGAATCATACTTGCAAACAATAAATAGTTTATCTAATAACTATTAGAAAATGTTAGAATTTTACAATTTGTATACTCCTTTAAGTACGAGTAAGTAGACATTATTATGTGACGATGTGGCAAAGTTATCATTTGTATTGTTTTTAATATAAATATTTTGAAAATGAAAAGTTTTACTTGAACATTTAACATTTTTTTTACTTCAGTTTATCCTTCGAGTTCGATTTGTGATCACGATAAATATACACATATCTTGGCAAGCGTGGCTCACTTCACGTACGCGTATGTTTCACAGAAGTTGATTGAATTGCTTTAAGTAGCCATTGGAGTTTCCTACTTATACCATTTAAACGAGAAAATATTATAAGAACTTCGAAGCAAATTATTTTCTTAGTTTGATAGATACAAATATGTCTCATCTGCGGTATCATCAAAAATCGTTTACTAATTTGTTTATTTATTTATGAAGGACAAGAAATCTTATAAATACATAATTTATGAGAAAACAACAAGTAATTTGATATGGACACAATTTTAATGGGTCTGTGTTTGTTGCCTTTCATACGTCGTGCCCCCAGTAAACTTGGCTTTTGCCTGTATCTTACTAAGGATAGTTAATCAAATTGATTAATGAATAATAAAAATTAAGCACATCGATTCGTTAGTGAACAAACTTAAAGCAGGATTAGCAAAGATATATTTGGAATATTTTGCGGACATACTTCAACGCAAGTTGAGCAAAGAGATATTTCAAATCCTTAGCGGACAATTTAAAATAGCAAGTTGTAACAAAGAGATATTTCGAATCCTTTACGAATAAACTTCAATAGATAAAATAGTTGAGCAAAGAGATATTTCGAATCCTTTGCGCACATACTTCAATAGCAAGTTGAGCAAAGCTATATGTGTATTTCGAACCCTTGACGAACAATCTTCGATACCAAGTTGAGCGAAGATATGTCGAAGTATTTGCAAACAAACCTCTATAGGAAGTTAGTCTTGATATACCTCCATTCTATAAGTGTTGCAAATTCGAAATTCTGCCTGTTCGACCACACCAGGAATATAGAAGATAAATAGTTTCAGATATCAAATTTGATAAATTGCCTTCTTTTATAGTTGAATTGGATCCATAAAAAAATCTACGTTCCTTTCTAGGAGTATATTTTCTCATTCTGACGTTTCTAGACGTTTCCGATGCCTTATCGCGTATCGTGTTCCCGTTTTAAACGCTTTTTGAATTTCTCTCTACACCCTCGCTATTGTCTTGCGCTGAAATCCAATAATCCTTCACACCCTCCTACCGCAGTCACCAGAGATCTCGTATAGTCTGGCTCAAAGGAGATGCCGGCCGTCGGGGATCCAATTTCCAACAGAGCGGGATGTTTGGTACTATAACTACAGTGGTCTAGAGAAACGTGTGGTTCCTGTGGGAATACAGTGTTTGACAACATTGTACATATTTGGCCTCTATATTAGATACATTTGAAGCAGTTAGAGCAAAACCTCGAATAGTTAATTAGTTTGACTGTACAGTTTGGACATCTGTAAAATTATTATTATTATTTATTTGTTTCCTTATAGTCGTTTATTTATCTAAGTCGCTCATATAGATGTTAAGTTTATTTAATGCGGACGATCAAATGACACATTGTCAGCTCTTATATAGGGCAAGTCAAACTTGTAACAATATTGTACTAAATACATTCGGAGCATTGTGGCACAGAGTATTGTGAATATGAAATGTACCCACATATCAACAATAGAATCCTGAAAAGGTTTAGTTCTTTTGATTCTTGATATTCTTGTATTTATTGCTAGTAAATATTTTAACCTTAAGAACAAACTATTGAATATCTGTGTGTTTGTTATTATATGTGTTTTATTTATCTAGCAATGCGACGAACGAGTAAATATGAAGAAAAAAGTAACGAAAACTACGTTTCATAACATTATTTGAACAAAACAAAGCAAATGAAATTCTTATAAAATAATTACGAGAACTTGCCTTTTACGCCCTGTGATGTTTTATAGTCCATAGAGATTAACATCGAAATTTACAATGCGAATTCGAAAAACCTCTATCCTGAGAACTCGCACTCCAGCCAGAATCATTTAGACTTAACGTATCAATTCTCCTATCTGATTTGTGGACAACCTCAGCCCTTTTTTATACTCTTTCGAAGACCCGTCTTGATAGTGTTATATATAGGGAGCTGGGGTGTTAATTAAAAACAGCAATTATCTAAGTATCGAGCTTAATCTGATTATTTTTCGTAGCTCTTAAATTGATTATTAGATTGCAATAATTAGCAGTTGTGTAATGTTTGATAATTTTTCTTTGTGTTCTAGTATCTCGGATTTCATTCCCTGCGGGCTTCGAACTGTTTTTTTTATACTTCATATCTATTTTATTATGGACTGGCCGATAAAAACTATCAGGAAGTATTTGGAAACTTCTGCATCTAATTATCAGCAACTTGTGTCTGAACCGTGAAAGAAAATGAGAATATGAAACATTTTCGACAGGTTTTCCCGACCACGTAAAATTTATTTGAAGAAGTTCGGTTTTCACCAAATGTAGCCGATCGCTCTTCTGGTCGCGAGGATTTCCAGTCGAGCTTGTCAGTACGGCTGTCCGTTAACCGTTAACGAGTTCTGCTGCTTCTATCCGGTATTACCTTGGTGTCTGAACACGTAACACTGTGTCAATAGACACTGTAGCCAAGTGATTGTTATACACAGTATGTTACGTACTCCTGCTTCTAAAACGCTGTTTCTGCTATAATGTCATTTATATTTATTTTTGTTAATTAACGCCCTCATTTTGAGTTTTTTTTTATGCTTGCAAATTAAACCTTATCATTTATTAATCTATCATAATACCCCGCCTTATTGGATCGATTTGGAAAAATCTATTTATTAGATGAAGAGGAAATCGACCTTAAAAAATCTACTCCTTTCCGAAGGAACAGCTCTCAGACATTGCCTAAAAATATACATTTGAGACATCACATTAAAGGACCTGAATACAAAGCTTGCAACCAATCAAATAAAAAAATCCATTCGCAACACTTGAGTCAATGTAGACTTTTAAGAAGCAGATAAAGGTTAGCTATTTGTAAGAAAATAGATGTAACATTATCTGCAATATAGGTTATGTTAGATGTCCCAGAAAGGCAAGGTGGCACCGGCATTACCATCTGAATATAATGGGCAGTGACAGTATAGCGTACATACATGCAGCAGCACACGTAATCCCGGCAGGATATCGCATATCAGAAATACCACCTTAAAGGTGGGGGTGCTCTACAGCTGGTGATCTACCTCCCATACATTTTTTGCAACACAACAGTTCCAAGATCTGCATAAAAAAAGTTTGTTAGAGAAGCATGTTATAAGTTAAATGAATAAACGAAGAGCGAGGAAGAGATTAACTCATGGAAAGAGTGCAACGAGATAGTTTGAGAAATTTTAATTGAGGAAAAGTAAGAAGCATGACAGACAGAAGAGTATGTATGACGAGATATATGGATGTGGACAATGCGAGATATGCGTGCATGATTAGAAAGGCGTGGGAATGTGTTTTCACTGCCTACCCTAAAATGAATATGGCGTAGTGGTTTATTCACTGGTCTCGGATGGGTAGAGAGTTCAAGCCGTGAGAGTAAGGACGTGATCAATAGTTTTTTTTCCATTTCACGTTTATTACGAGTCAAAGCTTTCTTTGACTCTTAATAAACGTGAAATGTAAAAAAAACCACACTTCTTTTCGTTTTTATATTCTTTCTTTTGTCTTTTAGTGCCTACTTCCGTCATAGTTGAATCTAGGTTACGCTTTGTTTCTGCATCAAGTCCATTATCTTGTCATTTTTTACCGATAATAACTTCAAGTTTTTATGTTATATATTTTTTGCTAATTTTAGAAAAGGAATAAGAGTTACATATCTTCGTTAGAATTTTTATTCCTCTTCTAAAGTTAGAAACTACTGATTATTTGCGCATTACATCCTTAATTGATTCTACTGTTTCAATCACTTCATTTCTAGGTAACTTGAAATTTTGAGAGCTGTTATATATCTTAAATGGACTCGAATTGAATGAGATTTCCGAAAGATTAAAAATTGGCTTTAAAGCTAACTGGAATCAACTGTTATTGTTCCCAGTTCGGTTCGATTCCCATTGGTATCTGATTTTGTAAAAAAAGATTTGTAGTTTTTTCCCCACTAAATGTCTCTTTACCATCTTTCTAGAATTTTTTATTTTATTTACTCGTATTTATTTTACACACGACAAGAAATATACATAATTAGCGAAAAAACAACAGGTAATTTAATTTGGATACACAATTTTAATGGATCTTGGTTTGTCGCCCATCATTTGCGCCCCAGTAAACTAGGCTTTTGCCTGTATCTCACTGATGATATATAGCATGAAAAAATAAATCGATACTTCTTTCCGATTTTTGATTATATAAAACCCCGTTGCACATTCTCATCCACCTGACAAAAATTGACACTCAATTACACATGTATACATCACGCGAATCAAACCACTCACTCCAGACGGACCAAAAAGAATAGATACTCGTATATAAACTTTCCAGTTATACTCGTACTACAAGATGTGTAATCAATATTTATTTGATAGTATTTGTTTGACGGCGCATATTTATACTCCACTAACTACGCTAGTACTATTAGTATACTCGTACTACAAGATGTGTAATTAATATTTATTTGATAGTATTCGTTTGACGGCACATATTTATACTCCACTAACTACGCTAGTACTATTAGTATACTCGTACTACAAGATGTGTAATCAATATTTATTTGATAGTATTCGTTTGACGGCGCATATTTATACTCCACTAACCACGCTAGTACTATTAGTATACTCGTACTACAAGATGTGTAATCAATATTTATTTGATAGTATTCGTTGACGGCGCATATTATACTCCACTAACTACGCTAGTACTATTAGTATTTAATTTGATATACGAGTACAACAAAATATATAAGATAAAAAAATCTTTAAAAATTGCTCGGTTAAATGAAACGAGTGAAATCAAGTTGTTCACAACCTCGAAAAGAGCGACGATTTTTCATTTGTACCGTTCCATTTGTTTTTATTTTTAACACTTGAAGGATCCGAGGCTTTGTTCGTCGACAGACCTCGTCCTTGTTGTCATGGCGTTGTAGCCAGGCAGGAGACAGCGAAAAATTGGATTATTCTTAGACGTGACATGATATATTATGTTACAGATCAAACTCCAGCTTGTTCTGGTATGTCAGAAATTCGCTTGAAAGAGCGTCAAAAAATTGGATGGGCACATCTATAAATCTTCCCTTAAAAATATTATAAATTTCAGGTATCCGATCAACACATAAATCATTTTTATTGCACACGATTTTGTCTAAATTCTTCAACTTTTTTTTCTTGGAATATAAGTTCAGTTTATAGAATAAAATATTTTTTTCATTATCCTTGTCCTCGGTTTCATTTCAATTTGTCATTACTTTTTTAATATTTAATAAACGTTTCGTCCAGTTTTAATTTATTTTAAAAGAAAATTTACAAATTTATTTATTTTAAGCTGTAAACTTTTTGCGAGTATTTTATTATTATATAAGGGATTTATTGCTCTTTCTGCTTTCCTTTTTTCTTGCCTTACCCACTTTTTCTTTAAAATTCATACTTTTAAAATTTATATTTTAAATTTATTTTTAGTTTTTAATAATTAATAAAAATAGTTAAATTTTTTTTAATATGTTATGCGAATATAAATTTGGGGCTTATTAAGTCCGGTGCCACTTTTTAGTGGGTCATTTACAGTTATTGAGGTGGAACAGTTTAAATACCTGGGCAGTATGATTACAGCTTCTGTGGACCCAGATGTGGAGGTGAAGTGTAGGATCGAAGCAGCCCGTAGTTCATTCAACAAAATGAGATCAATATTCTGCAATGATAACTTGAATTTGAAACTAAGGCAGAGAATGTTGAGGTGCTACGTCTGGTCTGTACTATTGTATGGCGCAGAGACTTGGACCCTGAAAGTGCATACTATGAATAGGTTAGAAGCATTCGAAATGTGGTTGCACAGGAGAATGCTTCGCATACCATGGACAGATCTGGTCAGTAATTCAGTGGTTTTGAGGAGAGCTGACTGCAGTAGACAGCTGCTGAAAGATGTTAAGGTCCGTAAGATCTCATATCTGGGTCACATTCTGCGTGGAGATAAATATAGTGTACTCCAATTAATACTCATGGGGAAAATCGAGGGACATCGTGGTCCGGGTAGAAGGCAAACGTCTTGGCTGCGAAATATAAGAGACTGGACCGAAATGAGACGTGTGGAGGAGCTGTTCCGGGTCGCGCAAGACAGAGAAGCCTTCGCCAGAGTGATTGCCAACGTCGGGGGGACCTGACAGGGCACATCAAGAAGAAGAAGATGTCTGTCACGTTGAATTAGCAGTTTGTCACAATATAATAAAATTAAAAAATATATAAACAAAGTATGTTATGACAGTTGAAATTAATAATAATGAATCAACAAGTCCAACAAAAAGACAGATTTTTTTTATCAATAGGGGGCTTTAAAGTTTTACATGATATAATTGCTGTACGTTGTATTATTTCTGAAATAAATAATAGACACGGTTGTATAGTTCTAAAAAATGGTTAATCCTTAAATATGAATATATGCACTTTGAATAGGACCATTTACAGTAAGTATCTAAGAGTTTCTAGGAAACTATCTAAATCTAGAAGTTTTGACGTGACAGTCTTCATATTGAAATGTAACAAAAATATAAGGAAGAAGTGCGATACAATCTTGTTCCGACCCCATGTGGCTCATACACATACATCTTTTGGGTGAAGGAACATACAATTGACTGCACCAAGAATCTGCAATGCATTTCTGAGGGAGAAAGATATTTGCAGTGCAGTGTGGTGTTGTAACTCAAAATGTACGAGTATATACAATTAAATTCTGTACCCTAGAAGATAAACCACGGAAGTCACTCTGTACCCTAGAGGATAAACGTGATATGCGTCATACATGAATTTTATGATGCAACGTCGTTTATCCTCTAGGGTAAAATGTGACTCCCGTGGTTTATCTTCTAGGGTACAGAATTATATGCCCTAATATTTCCAACCAATATCACCAGAAAAATAATCAAATATTGCACGATTACTGAAAATGTTTAGATAAATTAAGTTATTTGTACGAGTACAAAATTACCTAGGTAAATGGATTATTTCGAAATACAATATGACGACACCCATAGCCTAATTGGTAAGACACACCCGCTGTTCTGGGGGCTGCAAGCTCACGTCGCATCTCAGATATTATTAAAAATGATTTCAGTTTGGTTTTATCTTTAGACCTCTTACATTTTTCTAGTAATAAAGTATAGTACAATATAAATAGTTAGCAATTTGTTTATTTAACCTGTTCACCGCGTTAAAAATCAAATTCCACGAATCCTGTGCGCGGCACAATTTCAGCGTTTTTTAATTTCTAAGTTTAAACACATATTTTGTTTAGAACCACTGATATTTGATTACAACACCAAGTAAACATGACACTTAAGTAATTTTCATTACTCTTAGTCATTACTCTTAAGGATACTCATTAAATAAAGGAGATAAACTTAACATTGAGATAAACTTAACATTACGTAAAATAAACAAAGAAATGCTACGATCAAATCAATGCTTCATGACACTCACCCAATCAAATGCATATAGCACTAGTAATGTTTATTTACGTAAGAGAGACTTAGTAATGTTTATTTACGTAAGAGAGACTCATCGCAGGACTCGATCCGCGCGACAGGTCGTTAATGCTGGAAATATTGAGAAACCAAAAAAATTCGGCGCTCTGTTTATTCAACAATATCTCATAAACTAATATATTATTTGACAAGGTTTTCAGAGATGTCGCTAGAATAAAGATTATTTTAAATTTTAGTTCAATTTTTATTCCGGTTTTGTGTCATTTTTTTTAAGTATTTGGGATTTGAAACTTGGATTGTCGTCAGATCACAGGCGTTTGTGCTCCCCGCGGGGAACACGTTAAGGGGGTATTCTGATTTGGATTTTTTTTAAATCGTTTTTTTTTTCATTTTATTTTTTTATAATCTTTTCTGGATCATTTCCAGTAAAAAAAATTCAAAGATCTTGAAAATTCGAAAAGTTATGAGGGTTTATAGTCGAGCGCGCCGGTCGAAAAATGATCTGGGCTTCGCAGCTTTCGGGTCGTCTATTGTTATGGCAGCAGCCTTATTTTCCAAGAATTCTCGTCCAATAGCATTTCTTAGAATTATGAATTGATATTTAATTTGTCAGGATTTTTGAACAAGTTTATATGGCCCTGGAATTGCCGATTAACAGTCAGTTGAAAATATACGAGTATGCTTTAATTCGTGTAAAAATCGCACTGGAAACATTAAACGCGTTTCCTGAAAATCACTTTTTTTAAATATTCCCATAGTAATTCAAAAATTAATTAACCGATTTTAATGAATAAGTACTTATTATCTTTCTTATACCTCTCTCTATAGCCGGTACCGGAATTATTTCAATCGATTCATTTTTTCGATTTTTTTCACTCCTCTAAAGACAAAAAAAAAAAACATTTTTAATTTCAATAAGCCGCCATGTTTTTCTAATTATTATTTTTTAATTATTCTGGTACCGGCTATAGCCACATGCTTTCTGAGTAAAATAGTTTTTTTTTCTGACGAGTACAACAGCCACAATCATGGGCATAATGGGCCCCCTCCATGTACGGGCGGTATAATTATGTATAATTTTTTTTATAATAAAATTTTATGAAAATGTTCTTAAAAGATAAATAAATGTGTCTAAAAAAAACAATTTAAAAAAATTATTCGTTCACTGAAAAAAAAAACTTAAAAATTGTCGATTTTTTGGCCCATGAAATGAGAATACCCCCTTAATAGGTTATCGGGAAAGTAGTTTCATTGGCCGATTACTTCTGATGACGACCAAATCAAGGCTTTGATCGAGAATAACCAGCGATCTTTGACACGAGAGTTTGCTTAGATACTGAAAATATCGAACACCACCGTTCACGAGCATTTGGTGGAGCTTAGTTACGTGAATTGTACGATATTTGGGTATCACATGTTTTGAACGAGAAAACTTAATGGATTGAGTTTCCGTCAAATGTTACGAAAATGAACCGTATGGTAACGAGCGATGAAAAGTGTTTGAGGGCGAGGTGCAGACAAAGTTAATCACCTTTAACCACCTCGAAGGCGGGGCTTCGTCCCAAAAAGAGCGTACTGTTTATTTGGTAGGATTGGAAAGGAATCATCTACTACGAACTGCTCCAATACAACCGAATGATCAATTTGGAGAAATACTGCTCACAATTGGACAAATCTAAGACAACAATCGACCGGAGACGTCCAGAATTAACCAATAGGAAAGGCGTTTTGTTTCACTAGGACAACATCAGAATTCACGTCTCTGTAGAACTGGCAAACATTGATATTTATTTAACACTTTTATTGCAAATACAATCTTGCGGCATAAATCATTCAAATAACCACAAAGACGAACAATCATCCGAACATTATTTTTCATATAAAGTGAGATATCACCAATCAAAAGAAAAGGAAGGTATGGTGATACAGTTGTGCTGGAATGTTCTACATTATCCGCCGTATTCACCGGACCTATCATCCTCTTATTACCTCTCATTTAGGTTCCTACGGAAAATTGCCTTAAGGAGAAAAACTTCAATTCCTTGGAGGCTTGCAAAAATCATTTGTAATAGTTCTTCTCCCAGAAAGATATGAAGTTCTGAAGGAATTAGGTTACTCGAAAGAAAATATGGCGTAAGGTAGTGGAACAAAACGGTGCATACACCACATAATCAAGTTACATCTAAAAAATCGTTTATGTTGGACCTAAAAATATTAAATTAGTTTCAGGACTGCCCAATAATTTCATTGTGAATGCATATTGCATATTTTGGATCCTTTTAATTAATTTATTTCTTTTTTTGTTTCAGGTAAGTGAACGTCACCATGGGATATTAAAATACGAGATCGATACATCGTGGTATGTCATATTTTTAATAATAACTCGAGATTTTTTATTTTGTCTTTAGTTATAAGTTCGTTAATTTTTTTCACGCAAAGAGCGAGAAAGTTGAGACTTTTCACACAAAGAGCGAGAATTTTTTAATTAAAATTTCTATGGCGGCGTTATTCCAAGAGTAAACTTTCATTACATTCTTGGCGGTTTTTTTTGTTGTCTTCGGTAGTTTTTGGGAGTTGAGCATTATTTTTATATATTGGTTGATACTCGTATATTAAACTCATCCCCTAAATATTTTAATGCTCTTTATTTTTTAAAACAGTTGAGTATAAATAATGAAAGTATTGGGAAATACTGTGGGCTGAAATAAAATTTAGTGCTTAAGATGAATAAATAAACATTGAAATAGTTCGGCTACGTAGGAATAATTGACGAAACATTTACAACAATTACCTATCCGAGTAGTAAACACGATTCGCGATATTTGAAGTACCGTTCGGTGTTTCTGGTTGCAAAGTCTTGATACTTATTTTTCAATTTTCTGCGTTCCTCCATCAGTTGCTTATCTTTGCCTACCCTAATAGGCACTTTGTCTCATTGTTTTCAAGCCCCGAAAGGGGATATTTCCATTACATCTTTCGAATCTGTGTTTGAGAGATGTCCCTTCGAAGGGGAGAAGAACTTGGAGGTCGATGTATTCTACATCTAATAAATTGATTTTTCCAAATCGATCCAATATGACGGGGTATTATGATAGAACTTTTCCCGTTGTTGGTTCTGTGGCGTTGAATGGTCTTAGTGCTAGAGATATGGGTTGCGTGTGCTGCTTTAGGAAGCACTTGAAGACAACCCTTTTTTTGAGATCTTATCGAAATTTATCATACATACAACTACACTACACCTAAAACCGAATGTGCTAATATCACATTTCGGAAGATCTACTAAGATTTCTTTGTAGTTTGTCTTCCCTTGGTAAGTTTTCTGCTGTTTTCTTACCAACTATGTTTTTCTGAACATATGAAGATGTGGGAAAGTGCCTTATCTAATGACCGCTATCGCTAACTTTTTACCCTTACACTCTAGTTGTTTTTTTTTTAATTTATTTGTCAATAATAGTGGGTTCGAATCCCAAATAAGAGCGCACTCGAGAAGAGTCTGCTCTCTAAACGGCGTTATATAACGTGATGGTGGTGTTGATGATGATGATGATGAACAACTCAACGGATGCCTATAAACTTTTGGCACTCGTATATTATTTTTCGTTGTTCTTAAAATAGTATATTCAATAGAATTCCATTACCTCCAAAGAATATTAAAAATAAATTAATTGCTTGTGATATGAAATTCTTTGTCTCTTTGTTCCTGAGTAAAATATGAAATTTGATTCTGAGAAACAATGATCACTGAATTAACCTAAACCCGTGGCGTGTATTGAGTTACATTGTCTGCGGCGACCTTTGAAGAAAATCGCAGAAATGCGACTAACTTACTCAAATGACTTTTTTCAGTTAATTTTCAAGTTCATTTTTAAACTTCAATATCTGTTAATATAGTGTTTTTTTATGAATTTTACTGTTAGAAAGAAAATATTCATATTTTCTTTTACATTCACACAATAAATTTTAATTTATTTCTGCACTGTTTTCATTTTATAAAAATTATTTATGATTGATGGCATAGAGTTCTTTGACAGGCTGGATTGATAATGTTTTACTTTTAGTCAACTGTTTACATTATGTTATTCCACTCTACACAAGATAATCTAGATAGTCCCATTAGGGTTATTGCCTGTCGTGAGACAATTAACTTAAACACATTAAACAACTCAACATGTTTGAGCTGCACACGCTTGTGAAATTCGACAACTCGCAGCAAAAATAATATAATATATTGGCACAATCGATTGAAAATTCCTGTCCCTATGCCGCGGTTGAACAAATATTTTATAAATTTAACAAATTCATCGATCATACATGTTTTAAATTATCACTTAATTTCAAGTGTTTGTTTCACAGTTATAAACAAAAACAATTGCACAAAACGAAATGAAATATAGACGATGGTAAAAATATTATATAAATTTAACAAATTCATCTATCATACATGTTTTAAATCATCACTTAATTTCAAGTGTTTGTTTGTTTCACAGTTATAAACAAAAACAATTGCACAAAACGAAATGAAATATAGACGATGGTAATAATTCAAACCCTCTTTTAATCAACAAACTATCGTTCTTTCATTCTGTTGTGAACTAATGTGACAGGCCATAATAATTATGCTAATTATGATCATTGACCACAAAATTGCTCTAGAAAAGAATGTAAACC
Source organism: Odontocerum albicorne (assembly GCA_949825065.1). Classification (NCBI taxonomy): domain Eukaryota; kingdom Metazoa; phylum Arthropoda; class Insecta; order Trichoptera; family Odontoceridae; genus Odontocerum; species Odontocerum albicorne. Next base: position 23,490,446 of record OX463849.1, on the reverse strand, counting down.
AAACTTTCTTGCGATTAATCGCATATTGTTGACCATTGTTTGTAAATATTAATTTATTTGTTCCAATTGTTCGACTGATATTTTCTTACTTTTTGCTAATTTCCATAAAATAATGTCTAAATATTGTATTTTCTTTTAAACAAAATGACACGAATCAAGTCCTAATAAATGTCATATTTATCCAAAACTAAATACAATAGGATTCTGCAGTATCTGCACTTTTGAGTTATACGGTTTTATTTTTCTATTTTTTGTGGTTTTGATCGAGATTTTTTGATATTTCAACTATTCGAGGCTGTGAGTAAATATTGTAGACACTGTTATAGAAGGATTGTATTAAAACATCTCCAGAATATAGAGCAGTGCTGAATACGAAATGGACCGAGAATGGCACAGTTGAGAATTTGAATGATCTGATCTCTCATATCGGCGGATTGCATACTCAGTGTATGTAACGTTATGTATTTTATGCAATCTCGTTTGAATACTCTGCATATTCTATGAACGTAGAACATTGACTTCGATTCGTGTAGGTACGTCGAAATGTTTGTTTTATTTTAAACCATATATTATCGTTTTTAAAATTGTTTTATATGTATTTAAACACCTTCAATCCAAGTCCATTTCATGTGATAGACTCAGTTACTCTGATTTTTTTAGATAACTATCCGTTCGTTCATTCCGTTTATCTCATCGAGATGGACGCACTCTGAGACAATGGCGAATTTAGCGAACTACCTCTTCCAGTGTGACCGAAGCTAATACATAAATCTGTTTGGGATATGGAGCCACTTGATGCGGTACATTCCTGGAACCATTTGACGTACTCGTATAAAATGACGGCTTTTCAAAGCCTCGCTTTCAGTGACATTCTTTTAGTACAGGAATTATTTGACAACATGAACAAGCATGAATCATGAACTAATATTAAAAGCTTACTTATTCATTGAACAAAAAATATGATAGCATTAAAAAAAGTATTTTTTTTTAATTTGCAAAAAACTATTTAGTACAAATAAAAAGTATATTTATTTGCCATGTTCTTCTGTTTTGTAAGTAGTATACTCCTTGTAACACAAAATAACCTCTTATATAGTGCACGTTTTCGCCGTTTCCAAGGAGTTCTTATTCCTCCGTGGTTAATAATTGTGATATTTGTTTCAATTTGCATCGTTTTATTGGTAAGCACGTAACGCGGCCCCTGTGAGCTCCCGTCTTCACCGTTTTAATATTGAAATATTGCGGAGAATGTAAAATTCACTAGGGTTGACGTAATTTTTTTTAAAAAACACAAATATTTTCAAAATAAAATTTATTGCGGTATATCTTAAGTAAAACATAAAGTAGTTTCTTACTTTAATAAAATTAATCGATTTGTTTGGCTTGGTTCGCTTGTCTTTCACCCCATAGTTTCATGTTCAATTTTCGATGGATGCCAAAAAATCAACGTTTTTTAGTTAAATTTAAATAAATATATTTTTGCTGTACACTTTGTAATTGATTAATACAATTTTATGTATCTAAAATAAGCTGGTTGGTTAGATGAAATTTCTGTACTGCAATAAGCTCGCCAAATGTACTACGTACATAAAATAATAAAAAATAAAAAATGTGAACGGTAAGATATGAATATGAAAAGTGAAATATTTAGAAACAACCCAATTTAAGATTTCCTATTAAAAATACATATTTCTGTAATAAATATTTCCCAATTTTTGTTTTATATTTATGTTATATGTATATTTACGTCTTTGTTCATATTCGATATACTCATAAAATTCTTTTCAACTTGCTTGATATTTGTTATGCATTTTTCTTTTTCTTCAACAAGATAAAGTCACATATAGCTTGACCGTTTATATTACATCTACTAGCTGAAGCATTTTTATGCAGATACTTTTATCCCGTAGACATTGAAACGTGTTCTTAAGATTATTTTTATGATTTTATAATGGATGCATATCGGTGCTTCGTATTTACCACTCTCGTTCTTATATTATAGATCCCCAAAGCTTTGTTCGGTAATTCACAAACCTTTCAAAGAAGTTCCTCGCTTTTCCGATATTTGAGAGAATTTTACTTTCAGCGTATTTAAATCATTGGAAAGATATGAAGCAATTTTATTACTCTTGATAAGAAACATGAAATTCTCCTTATGCTATTTTATTCCCTAGTCTAAATATTTGATAGAAGATTTTTTCCGAAATATCTGTTTCCTATTATTTTTGCAATGTATAATAATATTTGTCTGTCTGCCAAAGTTTCCATTAAAATATATATTTATTTATTGACAAAATAAACTACACTTAAGTGTTATTTACATATAAATCGCAGTAACAATAATAAAAAGAAAACTTTTCAACATTTTCCAAAAAAAGATTACAATTTAGAATACAATATTTTAAAATATGTTGCTAGAAAACACCAAACGAAAGTACAACACGGAAAGTAACAAAAAACATTTAAAATTCTGGGAACAATTTAAGACTTATGACTTGATGAATTATAAAATAAATAAATAAAATATCACTGAAAAGAATACTTAAAATAAAATGGAATAACCAGTCCCTCAAACAAAACCTAAGATTGAGGAAATTTACCTTCAAAATATCTACATTAAAAATATAATATTTTCAAAAGAAAGTTGACACAAACGGCATTCATTATAATATAAAGCATCAATTTGCAAAAATGAACCATTTAAGATTTGACTTTTGTAGTCAGATTTTTTTGTATTAGTAAAAGTGTTTATTTTTACATACTTGTAGCGTAAATGTTTAAGTATTTTACCTGCAGATAAATAATAATACTCGTACTTATGATGTAGATAATTAAGCTGATATTAAGTGCAATAAATAACTGTATTCGCAAATATTAATATTGAAAAAGAGCGTTACAATAGTTTTTTTTTCATCAATTTATTGTATAACAAAAAAAATATTAGCGTCTCGATTCCAGAAAGCTTGAGGACTTGGCTACAGCGTCTACCACGTGGGCAAATTAAAAGGAATCTCCTCAGATAGTGGATTGGTGCAGTGGACTCGCCATTATGCAATTGTGACGGCGTCCAGTTAATGCCGCATCTGACGGTTCGCTCACTATGTAACTGCTTGGAAGAATACCTGCCTCATTACTATCACAGTTGCATCTTTCTGGGCTGACAGGATACAAGTTATCTGTATTGTCGACACGATACGAATGAACCGAGTAAGCTACCCATGTTTTACATATATTCGTATATGAAATTATTTTCTATATGCGTAGAGGCAGAGAGAATTGACTGAGTTTTTTTAATGATAAAAATATATATTTAGCTAACACTTCTCGCGAAATGCCCTATTTAAGAAGGGGAATAATTCTTATCGGAACTAACCCTTAAGAGGTTATTAATATACCGATGCAATATGAAATATCCATAAAGTAAATTATGTCCTTAATTTACGAATCATGTATTCGGATTAATGGTTCGACTCGTAATTGTGATTAATATGCTTGGTGACTTTGCTAACATTGGAAAAGCATTAACATTATTATACAATATCAGTAACGATGTACGAAATATACTCGTAAATCATGATAGTTTTTAGTTTACTTATGGCGAGATTTTCGTTACTCTTAGTATGGCGTAGAATATTGATTTTACAATTAATGCAACATAAAAACTGATTGGCTAAACAATTTGAACCAATTAACCGCCAGTATTGAATTTTAAATGTTTTCTCAGCAAATCGGTTATTCTTCAAGATTACTCCTAATGCCAGATAATCCATTCCTTAAATCTAATCGAACTTTATTTTGTTTATTTCACTCTATCAGATAAAGATAGTCTCGGTGGGGTTGAATCAGCCCGGGATAGCAGAATTCCATTTAATCCATTTGTCAGCGTGAACTAACAACTGTGAACTCCTTGCAGAGTAACTTGCTAACCCTGCCAGTCTCCCCTAACTAGATCACAATCCAATTTACCGGCCCGAGCGGCTCCAGGTAAATTACTCCTTGGCTACGAAGCGTTCGCTTGGAGTGTGCTGGAACTGAGTGAGATCCTAAATCCCCGAGTGTTTTCGTTCGGATTTCGTTGTAGGTTTAACGTAATTATTTTCTCGGGGGAACTAGGAAATGTAATATTTTTCGTTGATTGAAAGTTGTTTGGAGTAAGTATCCTGAGGTATAGGTTTTAATATGTTAGGTCAGGTTTATTAAATTTTTCGGATTGGTATTGAAATATTGAAGTACTCTTGATAATTGTCAAAACAAGGGGAGGAGGCGACCCATATCTACGTTATATCGTCGTGCGAAACTCAAACGAGAACATTTCAGATAAATCGACTCGACAGGAAATATTTTAAAGTTTTTCTGTTTATTTAAATAACCACCATTAAAAGTAAACATATATGTATTGATTTTTTTATTGGCACGTCAAAGTGTGATTGATTTAGTGGCGATGCGTGCATTAAAAATATGTGAAATGCTAAAGTCTGAAGGAGACGGAACATTAGAAATAAATGCATGGATAAAATAGATGTGTTTAGTAAGAGAAGAAAGAGGCTGATTGATAAAAAAATGACAAATTGAATGTACAAGTCAGAAGTGCAAGGTGTGCGTGGAAGAGGTAGACCGAGAAAAAACGTGCCTGGATCAAGTGGACTTGAAAGAAGAGGGGTTTTTGTAAGAAGGTAAAATGAGAAGTATGAATAATAAATAGAAGTTTGTGCATGACGAGATGCATGACTGTCGGGGAGCCGAAAGTTGTGCGCTTGGATAGAAAAGTATAGAGATCTTTCCTCTCTGCCTACCCTGCAAGGAATATGGCGTGATGATATTTATAGGACTTGAAAACTCTCATAAGCACACCTCAAGTTATTTTGGTCAAGTTGCTGGTTTAAAATAGTTAACTTAATTTAATTGTAATACCGTAAGCAACTTAATATAGTTTTTATTTTTCATTTACAGAATAGTTTTGTGATTTCAGAGATTTAATCTTTGGTAATATAAATTCGATGATGATCTTATTCGCGCTTTTCATGACGTTGTTATGTTTATGCTAGGCATCTATTTAAATTAACGATTAATATTCAGATATATATTCAACTAATTACTGACTCAAACATGTTTTAGGTCCGAATTCACAGTCCGACCTAAACCCTTAGTATAAATCTTTAAAAAAACTGATAAAATAGTATTTGGACTAATTTCGTGCAAATTTATCATAGCTTCCTTAATAAGGTAGTTGCGTGGTTTCATTACCTAATTTAAATGTTTGGAGAGCATGACACCTGACTGAATATAAAACACGAAATTTTAATCTTATTTTATTTCGTAAATGATTCGAATACCTGAGCGGTAAGCCCCATAGGCAATTCAACGCACCCAACGAAAGAAAATGCAGCCATCAGTTCTCCAGGCAGTTCGTACGTCATGCTGTCGTTCACAATATGGTCGATTGTTAACAACTAAATTTCGTTTCGTTGTTAAGATAAAATATCTACAATTAACTTTGAGAATCTTTTCCTGATAGGAAAATATCAGTTCAGAAACTCGGAAAGAGCTTTTCCAGTTAATAACTCTCGTTCCTTAATGTAATACTTCCGTTGATTCATACCAAGGAAGCAGCCCTGGAATTGCTTAGGGGGATAAGAGAGGGATAAATCTTTTAATAAAACTATATTAATGTTGGAAATAGCAGGGATGTATAATTTATATAAAGTTTACAAACTTATAGATAACCCAATTTTCTCACAATATTTGAATTTTTTTCTACATTTGTGATAATTTTTAAAGCAAGTTTTGGAACTTTGTTATGTTTAAATTTTCTAAGGATTGAAAATTAAATGTTTTATTACATTTTAAAATGATTAATATCCAAGACATATCCAATAATCTGGATATTGAAGAATATGTTTGATGAAAGCGTAATTTTACATAAACAAAATTATTTTTGAAAACCTTTGGCTATTTTTTACTATATCGTATACATTTTATTAACATTTTCTTTACCTAGTAAGTAAGATGCCTGTCTTTCAACACGAATGTTACGCATTCGATTCGTGTCAGAATACAATTTGTTTTACAAAAGGGTTCCAGCTTGGTTTTCATTTAAGGTCTTTTTAAGTCTTCTGGTTAGTTGACAGAGATATTGTCGTGGCAATAAACCCGCCAGATTGTATTAAATACAACGAAATTCTAATACAGTATAACAAGCATGATTCAGGGCTTTAAATATAATATTATGTATGAAGTATGTCTCATTGCGTAATTTATTATTTATAGTACGTTTTGCTAAAATTTGTCCAGATTTATGATCTGGACGATTATAAAAATGGCGTACATGCTGACGTATTGTTAGGTTTATAGCTTTTATTTTTTTATATGAATCTATTTAAATGATCTAAATTCCATTTAAATATTATATTCTGTTTATAATTTACAAAGAACATTTGAAAGTAAGTTGGCATGAACGCTACGCAGTGTTTTGCGACTGGTAAAAGGTAGAAAATGAGACGTGGATATATTACGTTCATATGGAGGTAAGTATTGTCATTACTTTCAGCCATTTCCTTGCTTTGCAGTGAAAATATTTAGTCGAAAGGCAAATGAAGGAACTGTTAAACTACGAGTAACTTTAAGTGTTGAAGATATATACAATATTTCAACGGTAAAATACGAGATAAATTTATATTTTTGTTGTGATTTTTTATGTAACAAGGAGTAATCAGTTATTGGCTGTTAAATATCCTTTTGAGTGAATTATAATAGAGTTAATTTGTAAGCAAATGCGTTTTGATAGTTGAATATCTCAATAATTCTGAGGGTAGTTTTGCTATTATACTTTTAACGAAGATTATCACAGTTCTTGAGTCTATATTCGTTACTATCAATATTGAGTCAACGATCAATATATACGCCCATTAGTCAAAAGTGGTGTAGGCACGCACGTAAACAGGTATTTTTGAGATCATTACATGATAAGGAAGTAAATATATTGACAAATGTCAAAAATGTATGGCTAGAGAGTAAGAGGAAAGTTGAAACATTTAAATAGCCCAAATAGCAAGATAAACACCAATCAAAATGGTGTATGTGGATAAACTATCGTGATAATAATAATACAACAATATAGTGATTATAAAATGACAATTTAGAGAGCAGACTCACCTCTAGGATGCTCTAACTCGGGATTCAAACTCACTATTATTGACGGATCAAACATATTACAAAACAAACATATTATATATAAGTTGAGTGTAATGAAGGTGTTAGCTGCGCTCATTAGATTAGGTACACAGAAAACTTACCGGAGGAAGATGAATTACAAAGAAACGTTTATAGATATTCCGGTATGTGATAGTAAGTAACTCATTCGTTGTGTTCATACGGGTTCATGCATTTTGATAAAATGTCACAAAAAGGACTGTCTTCGAGTGCTTCCTAAAACTTCACACCCTATATCATACATTTAGAGGCAGACCATTTCACGCACAGAACATTAAAATGTTATTCGGAGCTGTTACCGTAATGAAATTACTTAAATTATGGCTGACGTTTCGAAGACGTTGCAGCCTTCATCTTTAGGGCGATATCAAATCACTTGGCCGAATATGAGTTTATATTTGGTATGTTTTTTGAAATGTAAAAAGTCAGAGAAATCGTAGGAGTTGAACGAGAAGCTGTATGATGTAAAAGAGGCAAATTATGTGTTTCCCGATATACAAGTCTGGCGTTCTCTCCTCTCTGCCTACCTCAATAGAGAGACAACGTGATCGTATGTATGTTAGTAAAATTCAATATTCCAGTATGTTTTTAATGCTGTCGCTAGGTTGATTGATATATATGGTTGTTACAAATATTGTCATATTAGTCTGGTTCTAAAAAGTCTACACTCGCACGAACTTATTAATTTCAAATTTTGTCTCTGTGTAGTCAAGTCCCGTAATGGGATGTCTCCATTGTGTCTTTCGAACCTGTGTCTGAGAGATGTTCCTTCGGAGAGGAGTAGAGCTTTGACGTCAATTTCTTCTTCATCTAATAAATTTACTGTTCCAAATCGATCCAATAAGGTGGACTATTATGAGAGATTTTGCCGTTGCTGGTTCCGTGGTGTGTAATGGTCTATTTCTATCTCTTAGTGTTAGATATATGGAAGGTGTGTGCAGCTTTAGGAAGCACTTGAAGACGATTCTTTTTGGGAGGTCTTATAAAAATTTATGATGGTACATGAACGCCACACATGCACTACAGATAAAGTCAAATAAATATGTTTCTATCACATATCGGAAGATCTTCCAAGGTTTATTTTGTTGTTCGTATTTCTTTGGTAATTTATCTGCAGGTTTTCTTTCCAAATATGTGTTTTCTGAATATTCATCTAATCTTTTGGCCACTGCCACTATGTTCCTATTTTATTTCCGATTACCTTATTATATTGAGTTAGAGCGCCCTTGAGAAGAGTTTACTTTCTTAACGGTGCTATATAAGTGGTCCTTTTATTAATATTAGTATGTACAATATATAAAGTTAAACTAGAGACCTGTCAAAATATAAACTTGGGACGTCTAGGTGTTAAGTAATAACCACTAGGTCAAAGCATTGACGTTACCATAAGTATGATGTGTGCGTGTGTTTTTGCTTAAATCAGTTCGTTCCCCATATTAAAATAAATAATTTTGGTGTTATACATAATTTAATAACTCTCTATTATTTCGCACATTCATTGCCTTCAATTTATATTAAAAATTATTCAACTGAATAATCAATTAATGTATACTCTTCCATTGAAATTCATTCCTTATACATCAAATTTTATATACGAGTAATAGAGAATTAATTCTCTTTGTTTTAATCAAATATACCGTATATTTTTCTGACTGAAGAGGGTGTTATTAGGCTACTGTGCTGTGTCCAGCTACTGCCGAATTTAATTTTTTTAAATTTATAATTGTGTATCAAAAGTTTAACCTTTACAATACCTGTGAATACTTACAGTTTCTCCGTTAAAACTGAATTAATTAATAAGAATTTAACTGTAACTACAATAGTTTTCCTTTATTTCTTAGAAAAAAAATGGTACAATCCCTTAAGCTTTAATTTATTTTATCGATTTCTTTTAAAGGGGTACGAAAATGTAAATTTTTTATATTTTTTTCTATATATACTCTTTCATACCATCATGGCGTTTCCCTGTCGGGGTAAGCAAAGAGGCTAGAGCGTCAGGTTTTTATATTGTTACACACATAACATACTTCGCTTCTACACCCATACACCTCTTACAGCTCCTACAATTTCTCAGACTTTCCCTACTTAAAAAAATGTAAAACATACGGTGTTTTCTTTACGGGATAGACAAAAAACAAGCTTCAGATTATCCTATTGCGATACATATAATATTTCGCTCTCTTCAAATCCATTACACATTTTCTAACAACTCCTTCGATTTCCCATTCTTTACTTGGCTCTACTCTATTATGTATCCTAAAATTTAACTCAAACATTTATGACACTACATTTTCATTTGTTCTACATACCCAAACCATTTCAAAGTACTACATTTTTACCCTGCTTATAAAACTAGTTCTTAGTTAATTTTACCCTGCTTATAAAACTAGTTCTTAGTTCATTTTCATCCCAAATTTCGTCATTCGTCGTCACTCTACCTATTATTTTCTACACAAGCATTTCTACAGCATTTGTTCGGTCGCTATTTTTATTTTTTTCCAAATTGCGAAATTATGGAAAGTTTTAACCTTTTTTCTTTATTATACCATATTTGCTAAACACAACGTAGAATACTCAAGATTAAAAAAAAATCAATTCCTTTTTATTAAATACTTCAATTTCCTATTTTGTGTTATCATGTTTCTCAATGATTCATTTCATAAACATATTTATTTTCTCAGTACTAAAAAACTGCAAAATAGGTAAATAAATATAAATTCTTAAGTACTCTCATATATATGCCTGTCCTAAGGCAGGCAGGAGTCACAAAGCAAAGTAAACATGGAATATTCATAAGAATCAATATGAATCTTAAGTACTCTCATACATACTAGGTATATGCCTGTCCTAAGGCAGGCAGGAGTCACAAAGCAAAGTAAACATGGAATATTCATAAGAATCAATATGAATCTTAAATGGAAAACACGGTTAAATCAGAATATCCAATAAAAAGGCACCGTTTACTGGTTTTTAGACATAAAAAGCACTCATGGCACATTATAAGGAAACGGGAACTGCATGGGTATTACTTTTCCATTACATAATGTTGATCCAATTTAAGCTTGATCTTGTGTTTATATTTTCTTTTACCAAATCTGGTCTTTTTTCTTTCAGCTATTTTTCATTTCATTATAAATAAAATCTTGAAAAACCCTTTGTTTCTGTAGGTTTTGGGTCGATTTTTTTGCATTTATTTATTTAATTAAAAAATAATTGTAATGTGAAGTGTAAAATACCGGCTTTCAATTAGGCTGACGTTCTGTCCTAAAAGAACTCGACAATGCTGTCATGTTTTACTTGATTCAAATATTTCTGTGCAACTTAAAGGTTATAAAAATATATTTAGTATTATTGCACTATTACACTATTTCACAACGTTGAAAAGATACTTTAAATCACTTAACTTTCTAAACAACGGCAACAGTTTTTCAGATTGTTTACAATTTCAAAACATATTTTAGATTTATAACAGTCGACCTAGTTAGTAAGATGCACGTCTTTCAACACGGCTGCCGCGGGTTTAATCTCCGTCGATACCCAAATTAAAAAAAAAAGGCTCCAGTCTGATTTTTATTATTCAAGGCTTGTTGAAATATCTTTCTGGTCGGCTGGAAAAGGTTACCACTTGGAAATAAATCCGCCAAACTGTACCGCATACAGCGAAACTTAAATACAACAGTACCATAACTACTTGTGACGACCATCGTGACCTAATTAGTAAGACGCTCGACTTCCACCCGGGGGTCTGGATTCGATTCACGGTGGTATCTGAAAAAAGAGCCCCAGTTTGCTAAAAACGTTCATCCGGTGACAATACTTAAAAGCCATAGACGTGTGTTATATTATTGTTGCCTCTTTACGTGCAGGGGTAGTACTGCCAACATGTGCGTTGACGAAACGCGAGTTAAGTGGACATTCAAGTGGTTTTAACCCATGGGCTCTTTTAATGGGGCTGAAGACAATGATGTCTCCCGGCCATGCTTTTCGATATATCTAAATCACCAAATCGGATTTGTTGAATGGTGCCATACGAATGAGTAAATAACTATTTGTTAAATTGTACATATTATTTAAAATGAAAAGCATTTATCGTACAGTAAAATTTCTTTGGCTTTGATATTAGACGGCAAAATAAATGGAATTTTCTTTTGAAATGTTACAGTACTCTAAGATTCAAAAGTTTTTCTTTCTAACACAAAACGTTTACTTTTTTATATCAAATGGAGATTTTTTTTAAAGCACAGCGAAACCTTCTATATTCTTTTGGTTTACCTGAATTTATATTTGTATGTCTTACGATTGGGGGAATTCTGAAATCAAGCGATCGTCTCTGGAGCACATATAAATGGTTTTTTTCTAAAAAATGTCAAAAAGTAAATAAATTCCGCTCAACTAACTTTTTCCTTTCTCTGAATAAATCTACAGCTTTAAAAAAATAACTCCACATTTATGTAGAGTCGGGTTTTTAAATTTTCTTTTTATCAGATTTGTTATTGAAATAAAGTTTTAAAAAAATACACATAAAAAGTATTTTTTCTCTAAAAAAATATTCCATCTAAACTTCGACGTACTTCGTGGTGAAATGTTTGATTTCTATCCAAATATTTCGGGTTTCACAGACATAAGACATAGCCTATTAGTATATTTAATAATAAATTACTTTGTTTTTCTACTAATTACATAAATATTCGCGACACATATTTCTACATCCTGAGGCTCTTTTCAGTCTAAATGCTCCTGGTTTATTACGAGAGCGATGAATAGGTTTAACTGGTGTCATTTTTCATCGGAAGTGTGTCTATTGAACCAAAGTAAATTTGTTTATGATGGGTGTTTATTTTGGTTATTTATTGCTGTTTTATTTTGGCTTATGTTTTTATATGTATATATAATATTTCTAAATTAATTGGATTGTATAACTTTTGTTACATTGGTTTCTTTCTTTGAAATCTTATAAGAAAGGTTTTATTTTGTATTCAAGGTTTGTATTTTTTTATAATTATTTTTAAGGGTTATTAAGATCTTACTGGTTTGTTAAAAGAAATTGATAATACCATTAGAACGCCAGATTTTTTTCTATATTAGTATCTATAAATACTAGCCCTACGAGACAGTTTTTAGTTATGGCTAGAATGGATACGAAATTAATGGTTGAATTTTGGAAATCTAGACGCGAATTTTTCATTTCCAAGATAGGGTAAAATGCGACGAGTAATTAAGTTTTTACGATTTTGTAAAGATGGAGTTTTCATAGCGATATTATTACATAGCGATTCTTTTAATATCATTTTTAATGCCTTCAATATTTAATGGCTTCTTAATGCATTGAAATCTGACATTCTGCAAAAGCTTTTAGTGCCAACCCAGCCTTAATAGTTCAGTCTCCTCAGCATTTATTGTATCTCGAGCGTGGAGCGCACCCATAGGGTGAAGGAAACTTAAAGAATATTACTTTATCTCGGAACCGCGCTGTCTAAGGTTATACGATGTGTAGGTTATGTTTACTACCAATGTAGGTTATGTTTACCGTGCACAGCTGGGTCCGCCGGTAGGTAGATAACAAAACACAATTTAATCACCATTAAAGTTTTATTCGAGGATGCACGTTATTTACACAACAGTCACAAAGTCAATTTACAATAAGATAACGTACACTATAGATTAAAGTTAATTATCTGTTTAATTCGTAACGTAATAGTTCACGGCAGAGAAGCGCGGGAAGTAGGTCGAAGAATGCGCGTGCATTCGCCGTCGTCCATTAAACCCGACTGCCGCGGGGGGCGCCGTCCGCTGCACCGAGCGGAAGCGGAGCGGAGTTGCAGGCATACCACCACAGTACTCCCTCGCTGAGATCGTTACTACGATCGATAGTACTCTGGGAAATGTACTTTCCTTCCGCTACGTGTACGTTTTTCATTTGTGGTGGATGATGGAACTTGAATTGGTGTCGGTTCAACTTGTAAATCAGTCTCTTTTACCGTATATGCAGCTTTCAAACGATCTATGGAAACATTTATTGGTTTGCCTTTAATATTAAGCTTGAAAAATTTTGGACTGCGTTTTAAAATTCCGTATGGTCCGACATAGGGTGGTTCCAGCGATCTTCGAACGTGATCTTGTCGCACCAGCACGTGTGACGTCTCATTAAGGTCCCGTGGAATATAAAATGGTCCATTTCGGTGCCATGACGTTGGTTTAGGCGATAGTTTGGCCATGTAGCTGCTGAGTCTTGTGGAAAAGTTTAGTATATCGGCGGCTAGGTGGTCATCCGTAGGTGAAATAAATTGACCTGGTAAACGTAAAGGTTCGCCGTATACTAGCTCTGCTGGTGAAACTTGTAGATCCTCCTTCCAGGCGCTGCGTATGCCAAGTAGGACTAAGGGAAGAGACTCGGTCCACTGTGAATCAGCATGGCACATGATGGCTGCCTTCAGCTGTCGATGGAGGCGCTCTATCAAGCCATTAGCAGACGGATGGAACGATGTAGTGGCATAGTGGTGTGCGCCAACTAACTTCGTGATAGATTTGAAGAGGTGAGATTCAAATTGCCGCCCTCGATCCGTAGTGATTCTAGCTGGGCATCCAAACCTAGCTATCCACCCAGAAACCAATGCCTTCGCGCAGGTCTCGGCAGTGATGTCAGTGAGTGGGTATGCTTCAGGCCATCGTGTAAATCTGTCGATGACGGTGAGGCAGTACCTGTAATCAGCCGAAACGGTTAGCGGCCCTATGAGGTCGAGGTGGATGTGTTCGAACCTCGAGGAAGGACTAGGAAAAGTGGAAAGTGGAGCGGATGTGTGACGCGTTACTTTGCACCGTTGACAGTGCATGCATTCCTTTGCCCACTCTCTACAGTTTCGGCGAATCCCTGGCCAAATGAAACGCTCGGTGACCAGCCGCACTGTAGCTGTACGCCCTGGGTGGCTTAAATTGTGCAGCATGTCAAAAACTTGACGTCTGTAACTAGTTGTGACAAATGGTCTTGGAAAATTGGTAGAAACGTCGCAATAAACTGGTATTTTCGACATTGAAGTTGCGACTTTTTGCAATTTTAATGACGATGAGTCATTTGTCAAAAACTGTTGAAGTTCCAGGTCTGTATCTTGAGAACGAGCAAGTGCCTTGTAATCTATTCCTAAGGCTATTTCCTCGATTCTGGATAGTGTGTCTGCTACCATATTATCTTTTCCAGGGATGTAACGAATGTCAGTCGAAAATTGCGATATGTAGTCCAGATATCTGAATTGCCTTGGAGAGGATTTCTCACGTGGTGTGGAGAAAGCGAAAGTGAGTGGCTTGTGATCCGTGAAAATTATAAAATTTCTTGCTTCTACCATGTAACGAAAATGTTTGATGGTTTCGTAAACGGCTAGCAACTCCCGGTCATACGGACTGTATTTTTTTTGAGCGGAACTCAACTTTCGTGAGAAAAATCCAAGTGGTTCCCAACTGTTATTTTTTTTTTGTTGAAGAACACCGCCCATCGCAACATCTGATGCATCAGTGGTGATAGACAGCTCTGCTGTTACTTGCGGGTGTGCCAGTAGCGTTGCGGATGCCAGTGCCTTTTTACTCTCCTCAAAGGAAGCTAATAGTTCGGGTGACATGTGAACTGGCTGTGAACCCTTGACTTTTTGTCCAGCTAACAAAGAATTGAGTGGCGCTTGAATCTGCGCAGCATTGGGAATAAAGCGACGATAAAAATTCAGCATTCCCAAGAATCGACGGAGTTCTTTGACGGTTTTTGGAGTAGGAAAGTCTTCAATAACCTGAACTTTGTTGTCCAATGGCTTAGTACCAGCGGTTGAGACGTGATATCCGAGGAATGTTACCTCTGATTCACCAAAAACGCATTTGTTTGTGTTTATTAATACACCATACTCCTTGAGGCGATTAAATAGCTGGCGTAGATGGTGTTTATGGAGCTCTATTGATGGAGAAAACACGAGGATATCGTCGACGAAGGAATAGCAAAAATCCAAGCCTCTGAGCACTTCGTCGATGAAGCGTTGGAAAGTTTGACTAGCGTTTCTTAAACCATAGTTCATGAATGGGTATTCAAAGAGGCCGAAAGGCGTAGTAAGTGCGGTTTTCGGAATATCATCAGGATTAACCCTTATCTGATTATAGGCCTTGACCAGGTCTACGGTTGAGAACACCTTGGATCCATGAATCTGGAGAGAAAAATCCTGGATGTGACGGACAGGGTATCTGTCGGGGATGGTGCGAGCGTTGAGAGCTCTGTAGTCTCCGCAGGGTCGCCAGCCATCAGTTTTTTTCTTAACCATGTGTAGTGCTGATGACCAAGAACTCTCAGAAGGTCTAGCTGTGCCACTGGCTACTAAGTCCTCGAACTCTTTTTTCGCTAGTCGTAAGCGTTCAGGATCCAAGCGACGTGGTCTGCATTTAACAGGTGGACCAGGCGTAGTCCTAATAAAATGCATGGTATTATGCTTAGAAGGAGCTGACGTACCTGCAGGTTTGGTGATCTCTGGAAATTCTCTCAGGATCTCGTGGAATTCAGTCTCGCCTGCAATAGCCTTGATGGAAGCCACATCCTCGTTCTTCTTCTGTTGAAGTGCAGTAACAAATAGCGTCGTAGTTCCATCAATAAGGCGCTGATGTCGCGTATCTACAAGCAAGTTGTAAAAACTTAAAAAGTCTACGCCGATTATGGGCTTAGCAACATCAGCTATAGTGAAGCTCCAAGTGAAATTTCGCCTAAGGCCTAGATCTAGGCTTAGTCGTACGGGGCCATATGTCTGGATGATAGAGTTGTTAGCTGCGATCAACTGAAAATCCGTTTTCGTGCAGGACGCCTTCATAGCAGTGCGAGGAAAAACACATAAATCTGACCCAGTGTCAACGAGAAATGCCATTTTTGATGCACGATCGGTGATGAAAAGGCGGCCTGTTTGTGATGGGCAGTCGCTGGCCGCTACTTCCGGCTGCCCTGAGAGTTTTCCGACTCGTACGAACAAGGCTTTGTGCATCTCTTTGCTTGTGTACCAAACTTGGTATGATACCAACAATGTGAAGAGTTTGGTCGTGTTTGCCTAGAATGTGAACGGCTACGTTGGCGATGGCGCGAGTGTGATCTATAACGAGAGGTATTTTTAACTTGAGAGGAAAGTGCTTGCACCTGTTTTGTCAACTCACTTATTTGTTTTGCCATGTCGCTGATAACATTATTAGATGAGCTTGCTTCTGCGACACACACTTGAGGAGTCGTTGGCGCGATCTCATTAATTTTATCGGCTAAGTCTGCTAGCTTATCTAAATTTAAATCGGGCTGTGACGCGATTACAGTTTGTATATTTTGCGGTAATCTACTAGACCATATGGTCTTAAGAAAGTCTTTAGGTACAGACGGGCCAGCCAAATCCTGCAAATGACGCAAGAATTGAGACGGTTTGCGATCTCCGAGCTGCTCATGCATTAATAACTGCTTTACCTTTTTTTCCTGCGAAGCCGACAGTCGTTTGATGAGTTGACTTTTAAGCTTGTCATACTTGTCGGAATCCGGTGGTGCAGTGATAATATCCTTCACCTCGGCTGCATATCGGTGATCCAGTTGCGCAGTCACGTAGTAAAACTTTGTAGCGTCATTTGTGATATTTGACAGAACAAACTGACCTTCGACCTGAGCGAACCAAAGTGCCGGTTCTTCGGGCCAAAAGGGTGGAATACGTACGCCGACGCGAAAAACTTCCACGTTTTCCGATTGCATTTCGTATTTGTCGTATTCTTGGTCGGTGTCACCAATGTAGGTTATGTTTACTACCAATGTAGGTTATGTTTACCGTGCACAGCTGGGTCCGCCGGTAGGTAGATAACAAAACACAATTTAATCACCATTAAAGTTTTATTCGAGGATGCACGTTATTTACACAACAGTCACAAAGTCAATTTACAATAAGATAACGTACACTATAGATTAAAGTTAATTATCTGTTTAATTCGTAACGTAATAGTTCACGGCAGAGAAGCGCGGGAAGTAGGTCGAAGAATGCGCGTGCATTCGCCGTCGTCCATTAAACCCGACTGCCGCGGGGGGCGCCGTCCGCTGCACCGAGCGGAAGCGGAGCGGAGTTGCAGGCATACCACCACAGATGCACTAGAGCTTGAATTTATTTCATATCTTCTTTTGGTATCAATTTATTTCATTTGATACGAGTTGAAATGGTACACTAAAAGCCATTCGTACAACATACGATCGATTGCTGCAATTTATATTAAAGAAAGACAATAACTTTTCTATGTTATCATTGAAAATGAATTATGTTTGAACTGAAACTTTTTTTAGGTTGTTACTATAAAAAATAAATGTGATTAATATTTCACCGTTTTTTGTACAAAATAACATAGGGGGTGCAAACGAATCTTAAAAAGTTAGAAGTTCAGTTAAGAACTTACCAGCGAACTTTAAAAACTTAGCTTTGTAATCTCTTCCAACCAACTAGAAATATGTTAAGAGAGGTCATAAGTCAGGAGGTTTGTCTACATATACTAATATTTTGGCTAAGATAATGATGAACACTTGATTTCATTTGATAGGAACACTTTATCGAGCTAGAGTGCCCTTGAGGATAAATTGTCCTATTATTATTAACTTCAATCACACGACGTTCAGCTCAGCTCGAAATGTCTGACACTTTAAGAATTTTTAGATGCAATTTAGAACCCTTTTTTCGTCTAAAATTCAGTTGGTGCAATCATTGAAGTCACAAAATCCACAAAAATGCCTTAAATCGCCTGTATTTATTGTCCCTTTGCTATACTCATGTTTCACTAAATTTGGTAATAATTTGAATTTTATTAAATTTAGTATTCGTTTCGAACCTTAGAGTATTTTTCGAGCATCGTGATTTTTCAACGTCATAATTTTTGCACCATATATGTATTGGGGTCTACCCTATTGGAGTATACAGAAAGAACTTATTTTCATTTTTTCAGCCTTGTCTCAATCACCTCCCCCCCATTATTATGCTCGTTGTCCTATTTTTCAAATTGTTTTTACATTTTTCTTTGTAAATGTTGAATTAGACCGTAACTCTTGTGTGTTTAAATAACTCTATAAGTTTACCGGGCCTCAAGCCTCCCTTACATTTACCGCTGTACAAAGTGGCTGAAAAAGGAGAAAGAGTTTTATGTTCCACATTCGGGACATGAATACGCATTTACGACTTCCTCTTTCCTTTTATTGGCTCCAAATTGTATATTCCAACATGTAGCTCGAGCGGAATCATTTATCATTGTTGTATGATTTATGTGTCTGGAGAGTATAAATAGTGAAGTCAAATTATGCATTTACCAGAGTGGGCTTTTTGTAAATATCTATGTTATTAATTTATTCATAATTTCTTCAAAATTACCACGAGGTATTCTTACCAAACCCCATCGGACTTATTCTGCGTTATTATTTGAACGTCCATGGCCTCGACTGCCACCTGGAGATTTCGAGTTCGATTCCCGATTGTACTAAAAAAAATAGAACTCAACCTTTTAAAAGGGTTCGTTTGGCAACAATACTCGCACGCGTCGAGTATGTGTGCAAATATTGTTTATCATTCTTGTACAGTAATGCTGTCATGTGCAATGACGAATTACGAGTTCCGTGCCTACTCTAGTGGTTTGAAACTTGAAGGCTTAATTACTGGAACCGAATATTACCCAATTTAGTGAAACATATTGTCTGTCTACCATGGTTTTCAATATATTCGGATTATTAATTCGTTAAATTTCATATTAGTTCGTGCTGTAAAAACTACTGTTATTCCAGTAATTGTTTGTTTCGAATATTAAAGGGGAAGGAGGGTTTCAATGCCTACATTCTGCTGTCCAGTTAGAAATGAGTAAACCCCTTCGGACCTTGCTAAGCTCACGATTATGTGTCTATGTATAATGAGTTTAAGTTAGATAATATGAAACTTAATTGTGTTATGCCGGATGGTATTTAAGATAAATAAAATTGTAAAAATGAAGTTAAATTATACGTGTCGTTAAATTGTCCAAATCTTATGTGCAAATCGCGAGCAGCTTTTGCATGCCATTTTTAGTTTTTTTTATAAAAAGTGACAATAATTTCTACTAAACCATACATTTAATGAGATATTAAAATAATCCCTTAAAATTGATCTACGCCCAAACAACATTACGACTTTATTACCGAACTCGACCAAATCATAATCTGCCGTCTCTAACTTCTTTAATATTCTCTCCGTACACTGTATGCGAGAGGTGAACTTTCTTTTCAACTTGAGATTAGTTAAGAAGTTTGCAGATTCAATTTTAGTACCTTGATCGTAAACTTTAAATTGACGCGGTAAATGGGAATTGTTGACAGTATTTCTTAAAACAAATTAGAGGGGACATAAATAAAAAAACGTAACGAGTTAGGCTGGTTTTGTTTTTGAAGTTATAATTTATAAAGTACAGAATTTGTACCTCGTTTCTTCAACTATTTCTCTGAATTACTTCATTTCGCTACAATAATCACTATCGCCACTATCAAAAATATCTCAACACCGTAAATTTTCACGCTTTAAAAAAAAATCATTTTAACACTTTCATGTTGACGAATTTGGAGGATTTATTGTTTCAAAGCAATTCTTTCCAAACAACCAACATGTGTTTCAAAATTATTACTGGTATCCATGACTGTGTTTCAAACTTAGTAAGTTAGTATATTAGGTGTTAACATACTAGGTTAGTCAAAAAGTTTTGAAAGCGGAAATGAAAATACATTTTTTTGGGGGGAAATCACTTTTATTACTCAGTATAGTCTCCCATAAGATCAATACACTTGGTCCAACGATCTTCCAACTTTGTTGTCCCATCACGGAAGTGACTTTCTGGAAGGCCTGCAAAATACTCCTCTACGACGGCTATAACCTCTTCGTTTGATGAAACATGCTTTCCACGAAGGAATTTTTTGAGGTTTGAGAACAGCCAGAAGTCAGAGGGAGCTTAATCTGGCGAATAGGGTGGATGCTGCAACAATTCGTACCCCAATTCACTGATTTTCGCGATGGTTTTTTGAGCTGTGTGAGCAGGTGCATTGTCTTGATGAAAAATGATTTTTTTCTTCTGCAAACCGGGTCTTTTTTCACAAATTTTTTCATCCAACTGGTCCAAAAGGTCACAATAATAATCAGAGTTGATCTTACCAGTTTGGAGATAATCTATCAATAAAATTCCTTTTGCATCCCAAAAAACTGACGCTTACACCTTCTTGGCCGATTTCTGGACACGAACTCGCTTCGGAGCCAAAGTGCCTGGTTCACACCACTCCTTAGCCTCTTGTTTTGATTCAGGATCATGGTGGTAGACCCAAGTCTCCTCCATAGTGATGAATCGAAGCAGAAAATCCTTTTTATCCTTTCGAAATTGCTTCAAATGTTGCTCAGAAAGTCGTATTCGAACGTGTATTTGTTGCATTGTTAGCAAATGCGGCACCCATTGTGCACACAGTTTTTTGAAACCCAAAACTTCAGCCAAAATATGCCATGTTGTTCCATGTGAGATGCCTATGGTGTCAGCTATCACATCCACAGTCGATCGATGATCTTCCAAAACCATATCCTGTATTTTCGCTATGATTTCTGGTGTTGATGCACTTTTTGGACGTCCTGAGCGTGGATCGTCTTCAACGCTTGTACGGCCACGCTTAAACTCCAAAACCCATCGGTGAACGGTTGGAAATGAAGGAGAAGACTCCTTTAATACTTTCACCATCTTTGCATGGATCTCAGTAGCCGATAAACCTTCCGAAACAAAGAATTTAATCACTGCACGATAATGATTTTTCCATTGTTAAAAAATATACTGACACGTCAACTTCAAATGGCTTGTAAACAAAGAATGAATTGACAGATCGAAATTTTAAGTACGTTCTTATGAAAGGTGAAATATTAAAATGGCATAGAAATTTTGGTTTTCTACTGCTCCATAGATGTCGCTTTCAAAACTTTTTGACTAACCTAGTAAGTTGTGTTCGTTTTTTTTAAATTTTAAATGAGCACCAAAAGTAAAACAAAATGGTAAATGTCATTCGAAAGAAAATTTTCTGCTCTACAAGATATTGTGTTTGCTTTTACGTTACATATATTATTTTATTTGATTACAAGTTCAAAATGGAATGTCAAGAAGACGAAAGTAAGCATTTTCGACACCTCCTTCTGTTCGCGTTCAATCGAAAGAATAAAGCTGCCAAAGCTGCTCGTGATATTTGCGAAGTGTATGGTGAATATCCTATGAATGAAAAGACAGCTCGTCGATGGTTTTTGCGTTTCAAAGACGGTAATTTCGACCTGAAAGACATGGAGCATTCCGGACGACCAGTGGACTTCGATGAAGACTGCTTAAACCATATTATTCATGAAGATCCCCTTCAAACATTTTTCATCACCAGTAATGATGCGGTAAAGGAACCTTTGCTTCTAGCCATGCGTAGCTCGATGACGCGCGAGCAAATCAGTAGAACTCCACTTGGAATAGAAATTGTCGAACGTTGATTTTTGTTGTTTTCACCCAAAACATGTGGAACCCATGCGCCGAACTTCTGGACTTTTCCCATTGATTTAAGATGGCGGTATACAGTCATGTGACTACAATTAATTTGCTCAGCCAATTATACGGTGGTTTGAAGAGGATCTTCATGAATAATATGGTTTAAGCGGTCCTCATCGAAGTCCACTGGTCGTGCGGAAAGCTCCATGTCTTTCAGGTCAAAATTACCATCTTTGAAACTCAAAAACCATCGACGAGCTGTCCTTTAATTCATAACATCTTCACCGTACACTTTGCAAATATCGCGAGCAGCTTTATTCCCTCGATAATATATGTAACGTAAAAACAAACACAACATCTTATAGAGCAGAAAATGTTCTTTCGAATGACATATAACATTTACCATTTTGTTTTACTTTTGGTGCTCATTTTTAAATTGAAAAAAAAAACGGACACAACTTATGTTAACACCCAATAGTATTAGAGAAAAAATAAAACAACAGATAAATCTCAAGGAAAATAGGAATAAGGGTGGGAATTGTATAAGATTTAATCACGGGAGTAATCTTTGGATAAATAATGTTTCTTAAATTTTTTCCTTCAAAATTGGTATGCACATACTTGTATATACCATATATCATACTTGAGCTAGGAAGATCGTTTCAAAGTCAAACCGAGTGAACGACAAAAGATGATGTATGATGCATTGTAATACAAAGAATCTTGCGGTATGCACATATTATTGAGCTAGGAAGATCGTTTCAAAGTCAAACCGAGTGAACGACAAAAGATGATGTATGATGCATTGTAATACGATCTTGCGGTATGCACATATTATTGAGCTAGGAAGATCGTTTCAAAGTCAAACCGAGTGAACGACAAAAGATGATGTATGATGCATTGTAATACGATCTTGCGGTATGCACATATTATTGAGCTAGGAAGATCGTTTCAAAGTCAAACCGAGTGAACGACAAAAGATGATGTATGATGCATTGTAATACGATCTTGCGGTATGCACATATTATTGAGCTAGGAAGATCGTTTCAAAGTCAAACCGAGTGAACGACAAAAGATGATGTATGATGCATTGTAATACGATCTTGCGGTATGCACATATTATTGAGCTAGGAAGATCGTTTCATATTATTGAGCTAGGAAGATATGTTTTGCCGATCAACCCATTTTATTTTTGAAATAACGCACCTCAATGGGCGTATTTCACAAAACTATGTTTTTAAACCACTTTGCATGTAATATTTTACTTGTAGCTGGTATTGACGTCTTTGAATATATCTAAAGAAAATGATTCCCCATCAGTACGAGTATCATCACCATATTTTCGAATGATTAAAAGGTAAACAATAAATATATTTATTATATTATACAGTTCCTTCCTTGATTTTTTTACAAAACGGTTTTACCTTTTGTATTTTTACCAGTTTCTCCTATTTAACAATAGGTTTTATAAAATAGAGTAATCTGCATAAAGGACCCATCCCACATCTGACCTGAGATATTTGAGGAAACATTATGCCGCTTTGTATAAGTTTATATGGAACGAGATCGATGCCCGCGATTGAACCCCGTGCTGTGCTACTCTCCTCGAACAACACAAGCATTTTCCCTCTAGTATTCGGGGTATAACCTGTGACTTTAGTCATATCTATTTAAAAAAAAGGAACACATGTCGGTGTGTTCCGATCATCTTACTTCGATGCGCCATCAGATCTAGAATAGCGGTGTGGCCGGTGAATTTGTGGTGTGCGACGGCTTACTCACTTAAAAAGAAACAAAAAAAAACACCATGGCACAGTATCGCTTTCCAACTAAATTGACGTGGAAGGGCCAGGGGATTCTCGACTATGAGGCCAAGCAACGACGACGATATGGAACAAGTTTTTTCATGGCTAAATTTAACTATGAAATGTCCATTCGACTGACTTAAATTTTTTTGCACATACTGGATTGAGGTATGCTTATTCGATATTTCAGTACATAAATCATAAGATATGTTTTGTGGGTCGGTTACTTTTCGCATATGTACGTACAAATCTCACACAAGGCAAGAGTTTTTGTATATTACTGGTAATCTCAGCTCCGTGTGGGTAAAACGAATAAATAAAAGATAGAGAACAAATCTTCCTTGCTTCTTTCCCGTTAGATTGATCTGGCGCCCGTCCCGGCGGGATATTTGCAAGGATTTATCCCGACATAATCTCGGGATTACGGAATATTGGAATTCACGTTGTGCTCCTGTACCGGATTTGGAGCTTGCCTTTTTTAACGCGCGTTGGGAAGGTAATTTTTTTTCATTTCATGTTAAAAATATATTGAAAGTTTTTCTCTCTCATGCTCGTCGTTTGATGCTCTATTTGGGCTATGAACTCATCCTTTCTGTCTTCTTCGAACATGTCAGATGCGATCCAGTAGTGTGAGTAACGAAATGTGATTCGGTAGGCGTTATTATATTGCACCCTCTGTAGTTCTATGGAGGTTCTTTTATAATTTACCCATAGCTCACGTGTGTACTCTTACTGTATGTTTTTAAAAATGTACGAAACATTTCAGAATCAGTAAAAGGGACTCAATGTTAAGGTGCTTTCAAATATGCCTTTTCAATATGTCCCGAACAAACTCCCTGATAGAAATAAAACTGAAATATACTCGTATTAATGACTGAATAAATATATGTATTGTAGTTTTTATTGATATAGAATATATCAATACCGAAATAACATAACGATGATCAGTTGGTAAATGGCTTCCTAAGAGTTATTTAAAAGTTTTACCATTTCAGTTGATCGATTGTTATGAGTGATGCATAATATCGTTAGTTATAAATAATTGACATGTTTTTATATTTTTTTATAAATTAAATGTAGGCGGGACAGAGTGGATTGATCGACATTTTCTGGTCAAATATACTCTGACAGTATATTTTACGTTCTTTTCTCCGTGACTTTTTTTTACTATGTCATACAAGTGCTATAATGTATTAGATATTTGTTGCTTTATATAAAGGTAAAGTGGGGAACATATTTCGAGTTATAAACTACGATAATTTACGATAAAATGTGTCAAAATCACTTCAAATGAGTCATTAATCGTCGTTTATTATTCAAATCGTTAAGATAAACATTTTTATAATCTTATCGTGTTGATGCAATTAATTATTTTTCGCCCACAATTCCATTTTCCAGACAGCATTGGGCGTTGTACGGATACAATTTTCTTCGCTGCAAGACACCGAACTTTTCAGGGACTGCAGAAATAGTCGGATGGACTGCTCAACGCAGATACAGAGAATCAGTCAATCCATCACGTTATATTCCCCGTTTTGTCATATTGTCCTTAGTTTCCCAATTCCTGTTTGGAGCCTGTTAAGAGTTTCCATTTTAGTTAGAGCCAGGTGATAGATAATGTTATTCCAGAGGCGTGGCGTACAATGCTCCTGAAACTATATCGGGATTTTAACATTATTTCAATAATATTAAAGCTTTAATTCAGCCAGTCTGAACGTTGCAATATGAGACATGACATAATTTTACAAAAAAAAGATACACAAAAGAAATAAATAAAATATTTGTGAATCCAAATTAATGTCCGAAAAAAATGGAAAATGACTCAACTCAACAAGTTTATACACTGAATTGGAACATGAAAAATAAAATGGTAATCCGTCGGGCGTTTAATGTCCAGAAAAAAATATATTAACATTTTGAAAATCTATAAATATTGACGTTGATGATTAATATGTACGAGTATAAACAACCATGTTCAATGATATATTGTTTTTATTATTTCTACATTTTATGAAATTGACAAGTTAAACGTGTAGGTAGACAGCTTTTATAGCTAGAGCTAACATAACGGTAGTAATAATTTTAAATTGGTACCATATTTTACGTGTTATCGTCATAAAAACGTGCTCTGCGATATAATCGCGAAGGTAACGTTTTGCGCAGCACTTAATTTCGAAATTATTCTTAAAGTATGGCCCTGTCTTAATGTAAAGGTGAGTAATATTTATATGGTATATTTGACTTTTATGAATTTCATCTATCATACGGCGTTATATAATAAGATACATTAACATCACCACAAGCCGTATTATGTCAAATTGCATACTACCAAATATTAAAATACATTGCCACGTATCATAGCTGCAGAAAAATAAGAAGTAACATAGCAATGGAATACACAATGATACTTAAAAAGCAACACTCAAAACATATACGGTATTATATGAGATACATTAAAAGCATGGTAAGTCATTATATAACATTGCATATTATCGCATATTAAAATACATAGCGCTACTTATCGTAATCAAACAGCAGAAAAGTAAAAAATAACACCGGAATGGAATACGCAATGATACTCAGAACACAATTTTCAAGATTATACGAAGTTCATTACGTATGTCAAAAATGTTGCTTTTCAAAATAGTATTCAAAAATCATTCTTATCAGTATCACCACCATCACGCCATGCCCTTATCGGGGTTAGCGGAGATAAAATATCTCCTTTTATTATATCCTGAAATACATTTTTCGCTTCTGCCACGCCCATAAAACTCGTCATACACACTCTCTCATACTACAAAGGATTTTAACTTTTCTCTCTTTAAGAATTTGATTTATTTGGTCCTGCCACGTTTTTCTAGTGATTTCCAAATTTCTCGTTCTTTATTTCTATTATGAATATTTTTTTCGTGGCGATATAGTCGTATGAATCTTTCCGTTTTTGTGGCGATATAGTCGTATGAATCTTTCCGGTTTAGTGGCGATATGGTCGTATGAATCTTTCCATTTTCGTGGCGATATAGTCGTATGAATCTTTCCGTTTTCGTGGCGATATAGTCGTATGAATCTTTCCATTTTCGTGGCGATATAGTCGTATGAATCTTTCCGTTTTCGTGGCGATATAGTCGTATGAATCTTTCCATTTTCGTGGCGATATAATTGTATGAATCTTTCCGTTTTCGTGGCGATATAGTTGTATGAATCTTTCCGATTTTGTTATTTCATTAATATACTCATTTATGTTTTCATTTTATTTTATCTTCACAGGATGGGTCCACGTTTAAGCGAGCATTTACAAAGTTAGAAAATGTAAATATCATATTAATAATACGTATTCACACTTTCAAACACAAACACGTGATACAGATACACAAATGCATTACTATGGTAATATGGCCTAATTTGTACAATGGCGATCGAATTCCACCCAAAAATAAGCTCCTCCTCTATAAAACACTTATTCACCCTATCTTGACCTATGCTGCACCCGTTTGGGATAGTGTGAACAACACGGATCACCTGAAACTCCGGCGAGTGCAGAACAAGGCATTCGAAATCTCTTTCAACATCCATCCTAGAACAAACCTTACTCGACTTCACGCCGAACAGCGAGATGAAACCCTACAACACCACATCCTTACTTGGACCGTGAAGTTCTATAAAAGTCAACAAAATCACAGCAATCCCTTAGTCGCTGCCCTGGGGGCTTATGAGAGTAAATCCGATCTACCCTTGCGTTATAAGCACAGGCTTCCGAAGCATTATCTGTTGCCTGACTAGTCTACCTACAGTATTAATTGAGTCTGAGTGAATCTGAATACAAGTAGCCTGAACGAGTGGACTTGTTCTTGCTAAATCATTAGTTGTAAGAATTGTTATCTAGTTATAAGTAGTATGTAGGTGTTGGTTATTTCTAAGAAATAATATATTAAGATGTAACTAAAAATAAAAATAAAATGAAATGTAGGAAAATAAGATTAAGTAAGTTCATAAATTATAATGTATAAATAAGATGAGTTAAATAATAAAGTTGTATATAGTTATGTTATAGTTTTGGCAAATATTTGTACCATATATTATTTTGTTTAATAAAAAAATATATACCTTTCCTCGACTCATAATTATTTTTATCGCGACTTCTTCCTCACATTAAGTCGTCTACGAGTATAATCATATGTTTCGGCTAGAATCAAACTAAAACTTTTATTACAGCATTAAAGAGATATTTTAAAATCTGTATTACGATTAGTACAATTGAAATATCAGAATGCCTTTGGCGTTTCACATATCTCGCTTTTATTATGCCTGCTTAGGACAAAACAATGAAAATATAGTTTCAATTATTCAAGAAAGTTACTTAACAATAGGTCAGTTGACTTTTCAGGAACAATTTGGTCAAATACAAAAACGATTTTTTTTGGGTAAGCCGAGAATACTTTATAGGGTCTACATGGTGAGCATTATCAATGATTTATTATTGTGTTGGTTATCAGATTTGGTTAACGACGCATGCACCATTTTTATTAAAAAAAAACAATGTAAATTACTTAAGTCAAATGTATTGTAGAATAATATAACTCTCGAAAAAGAAAGAAAAATGCACACGCTAATAAAAGGAGTAGAATAATTCGTGTTTAATTCAGGGGATCTACAACATTCTTGTGTTAACTGTTCGACCGTGGACCTTGATTCTTTTTAATATTGCGGAAAAAATATTATCGTTATTAAAAAATATTGGTTTTTAAGAATAATACTAGTTTAAAAATCATAATTTATTTATATTAGCAAATATGCAAGAGCATGTAATGCAAACTACATGAGAAATAAAAAATACAGAGTTAAGTAAATATTTAAAAAAAGAAATAATAAAACAACAAGAAGAAAATAAATAGAAATACAAATGAAATTGAAAATTAAAATAAAATAAATATTGTATTCATATTATTCACGTCTTGTGACAATAAACATTTATCTAATCCTTAACCTCATTGTCTAGTGACGGAGAATAAATTGTTACATACATACGTATGTAGTTATACATACACGTATATACCATCACGCAATTTCCCTGTCGGGAAAGACAGACGACAGAGCGCCAGATTTTCCTATCCCGACACACATTCTTCGCCTCTTACATCCATACACCTTCTTAAACACTACATCCATACACCTTAAACAACACCTACGATTTCTTTGACTTTCTACGTTTTTTTCTTTTAAAATATAATTCACTTGATCCAACCATACTTTCTTTGGTCTTCCTTTTTCATTAAATTGTTAACTTGCAAATAACATTATACGCTCTTGTATTCTCCATATGCGTTGCCTCACAAGTGCATCAACACCTGGCAAACATCTTTGAAGCACTACAATATGTGTAGTATTTTGAACATTTTAAAAAGCGTGCCCGGGAGATAGAAATATCTTTGGTCCTTTAAATCGAGCGTTTAGATTGAGAATGAAGTTACTTCGTTATAGTACGCTTTGGGAGTATTACTATGGAAATAGAGGTAACAATAACCGCATCGACAGATTTCTTCAGATAGAAACAATACGTTTTTTTTTTTTTTTTTATGAAGACGACTGTATTCTAACCTGGGGGTGCGGGTTCGATAATAGTCGGTATCCAATTTTATTTAAAAGGCTCCAGCCAAGATTTCACTCAAAGCTTTTTTAATACATTTTTGGTTGATTGGAAGAAATTGGCATGTCAGTAATCCGCCAAGTTTTACTGTATACAACGAAAATGTAAAATAACCAAGTTTTCTTATGAACTAAACTCTATTCTTGTGAATTACATTTTGTATAAGTTTATATTTTATAGTGAACCTCTTCAAATTAAATAATATAACGTACTATATTTGAATTTTATTACTTTTGTACAACAAATATTTTTGAAAACAGTTTTGAATAGATTCATCTCCCAACAACATTTTCCTATCGACTGAATATTTTTGAAAGTCTTTGTGAATATTGTCACTCGTTTTGTTATCGAATTTGCCGAGGATTACCCTAATATCGTGTACCATCCCGTCTATCTATCATCTCGATCCCCGATATATCATATTTTTCAAAAGGAAAGGCGATAAAACTTAAGGAGAGGAATCAATCTTTGTATATTTAACACCTGTGATCTTTTTACCTTTTTGAATAACACTTTTTATATTAGTAACTAAAAAATATATATTACAGAATGATGCGACACTTAAATGTGAAAAAAATCTACACAACTTAAATTAAAGTGACAGACCTGTTTCACTTTACAAAAGCATTGTTAAACTGTACTCAATACATTGTTTATCAAGCTTTTAAAGAAAAATATTTTACAATCTAGTGCTCAAAACTAAAAAATTAATTATTTAGATAAGAGTATAGTTTGAAAATGCTTTTGTAAAGCGAAACAGATCGGTCTCTATAAGTAAAGTTGTGTAGATTTTCTTTCACATTTAAGTGTTAAACCATTCTGTAATAAAATAATGATCTACAATATAAATAAGAAATCAATTAATAAAAATATTTAAAATATAAAAAAACTGTTCGTCATCATCAGCGCTAATTGAAGACAACCCAGAATTGAAGGTCTTAGCTGCATGCAGGATTCTCTGCCACTTCCAATTGGTGAAATCCAGCGTGCGCGTGCGATAGTTCTCTGTCACACCATCCAGCAATATAAAATTCGATATTCCCACTCGTTGAATAGAGCGTTCTTTGCAGCGTCAGTGTGCTGCATGCGGTATAAGTGCCCAAGCCAGCAATGTGTATAATAACCGTGAAGAGCTTTTTCGTTATACCTTTGTCTTATATAAGTGATTTTCTTGAATTCTCTTTCTACATCACCCTTAATATGAAAGTTATATTCTGGGTGAGTTTGATTATTATTTGCCAACACTATAATATCATACGTTCATTTGACTGGACTTCCTCAGCTTCATCCTTCTGTCTAAAGTGTCTTCGTTCTGTCATTCTGTCTCTTTATTGTTCATATTGTTTCACCACAATGTCCGTCTACTGCCACTACGATTCGGCGTTTCCTCCGATCTACTCGTTTTTTTAAATATATCATTTCATACACACCACCATCACGCAATTTCCCTGTTGGGGTAGGCAGAGATGATAGAGCGACAATTTATTAAAATTTAATGTTCTGTCTCTGGGGTATTCTTTTTTACTATCATCATCACCATCACGCCATTTTACTATTGGGGTAGGCAGATAGGCCACGTCTTCACTTCATTCTATCCTGGCACACCTCTTTCGATTTTGGACGTGTCGTCCTTACACCTCGCCATGCATACTCCAATTATAAAGGCTTTACACTCTTTCCTCTTCAAATTTTTTATTCATTTGCGGAGTTTAAATTATAATGTACAAATATTGTCTTAATTTATGAAAATAAAACCTCGGTGTGGTTCATTCAAAGATATAACAAATCTTCTATATGGTATTAAATATTATACAATAATACACAAATATATTCAAATTCTAGTACTCGTCAACTTGGTTTCATCGGGTAGATAAAATCTTAAGTATTCGCAAATAATGCATCCGGTTAGTAATTGCCTCGTTCGCCGTGAAGAAACAACGATAAGGAAGAATTGAACAAACAACGGAAATATTTTAATATGAAAATCTCATTTCTAGCGAAGTTTCTTCCGCCAGCTGAATATTAAACATTTCTATTTTGATTCGTAGATGCGCCGCGCCGCGCCGCCGTAGATGCGCCGCGCCGCGCCGCGCCGCCGCCTCCAAGTTTTAACGATGCTGATGCAGATGTAGTCCAACGAAATACAATATAACAAACTTTACTTTACATATCAGTTTAATGTTTATGTGCAAACTAGTTTATGCGACATTACGGAGGAGCATTCGTTAAGTTTTCTGTAAACGGAGGAGCATTTGTTAAGTTTTCTGTAAACGGAAGAGCATTTTTGTTAAGTTTTCTGTAAACGGAAGAGCATTTGGTTTCGCATCATTCACAATAAACAATTTGAATCAGATGATATCAAAAGGTCTGGGCATCACTCCTTCTATATTGATAAGTATATTGATTTTCCCAATCTTTCTATATGAGGCCAGAAGATGGACGTTGAGAGATTAAGATATACGCCTTGGAGATGTAGTACTGGTGATATGTTGCGTGCACCATGGATATTACGCATGACAAATTTCATCGATTCTAGAAAATCGGCAAATTGAACGACGGTTTTCTTAAATAATACAACTGCGAATTCAAAGACACTTCGGTCTTTTTACCAGACCGGATGATAAAATAGAAAGACTGACGATCTAAGGGTAAAACAAGAAGATCTCCAGCACGAAGCAGATCACTTACCAAATATTTTTAAAAGGATTTCGGTCTTGTTTTTAGTCATAAAAATTTACTTATTAGTTGAAAGAGACAGGGGATGAACATTTTACTGTACACAACGAAAGTGTAATGCAATACAATACAAAGATGAACATATGTCAGGATAGAAGAAAATGGAATTATGTTCTCACTACCTACCTTAGTGGGATCGTTTTGAGATGTCGATGATTTTTTTAGTCTAGGACAATCCGCCACATTGATGTTTATAAAGTTCATCTCAAAATCATATTATTTATATGCAAAGCAGTATGGGCTATTCATCTCTGGAATACATGCGTGTCTTGTAACATCAGTGAAAGGCAACCTTTACTGTTTATATTTTTATAAGGATAGTTCGATAATGAAGAAATACCAACAAAACAAATATACAGTTCTAATTTGTGTGGACGGCGTGGTAGACGAAGACCAAGGAAAGTATGGTTAGATCAAGTGAATTCTATTTTGATAGAAAGATACATAGAAAATTAGAGAAAACATAGGATTTTAATGAGAAATAAAAGCCTGGCGCTCTGCCATCTCTCCCAATCCTGACAGGGAAATGGAGTGATGGTATCTATGTAGTTTAATATTTCCTTCATTATCACAATCATCTTCATTCCCTTAGCTCTGAAATGTTAGAACTCCACAAGGTCCTGTCTTGCACCAACTCGGAAAAAAAATTATATTGCAGGCGCAAATTGTCTTCGCATAGTTGCTACATTTGCTTTTCGGATGTATGCGTAATGAGATCCATACGAAGCCTTCATTCCGGAGTCTGGTGCTATGGCAACCGTTTATCTGGTATCCGAAGTACGTTTGCTAGCCAACTAATCTGGAATAACAGGAGTTCTATTCTCTAATTTGAGTATTTCTCACTCGTTCTATTAGCTTCACCCCCTCCACCGTACATGAATTCATGTAACTACTATTTTGTTGAGCATATTTGATGCCCATAATATTTAATTATTTTATTTTGCTAGTTTCTCTTAAGTAACAACCACATTTTGCCTAATGCCATCACGAGCTCTCAAACAAAACACGTATACTCCTTATGTTCTCCACATCTACATATCTTCTCATTGTTTTTTTCCTTCCATATTTCGTCCTTTTTTATTTCATTCACTTGGTGCAACCTTATTCTAACATAGATCTTCCTCTATAGCGACTTCCACTAACGTTAAGATTTTTTATATCAGGCTTTCAATAACCCAATCATCAACATGCTCAAATCACGTCAGCGTGCTCTTTTTATTTTTACTTAACTCGTTAGTTTTTAGTTAATATGCACCCTTAATTTCTAAACATATGTCGATGCGGGCAAGTACCCGATCTAGGTCGCAGCCGCCATTTTCCTATCGTTACAATCAAAATATTATTTTTTATTAAGCTTATTGCTTGATGCCATTTTTTTCTTATCAACCAGAGTTAACGTGAAAAAGTATTTATGTAAAGTAAACGTTTTTCGTCAGTAGTAGTGATCGAACCAGAAATTTCTGTGTGAAATATTTGTGTTAAGCAACAAGACCATGGAGGCAGTTTCTGTTTTATATTGTTTCATTATGCATATGACTCGAAGCGTTCGAAGAAATCTACGCACCTGTCTGTACAATAACTAACGTAATAAGCACCTTTTTAAATGACAAACTTTTCTTCGATATACCTGACGCCATATACCATATTTACGCCATTGTGAATTAAGATTGTATTCGGTGCCGTATTTACGAACTGAGCTATTAAGAGCGTCACCACTCGTACATGTAATGGTTTTGTTGAACGAATTTGTCAATCTTTGATATCCTTCACATCTCAGGGGATACTTTAGGGATTAAGTTCTCTAATGAACTTTTTAAGCAAAACTAAGCCACTTTACTGGGAAGCATGAGTATCATTGTTCCTGTTGTTATTTTTAGATTTTTGTCTCTTTAATTTCTTTTTTAATTCTTTTCTAGATTAACTTGTATCAATTGTAACATGAAATAAATAAGGTAAAAAAATTAGGCATAATCATTTAGTAAAATGTACGATCCTTTTCGACCATTAAAAATAGTTACAATGATTGAATTTATTGAATAATTGGAATTTAGAGTGCACGTTAATACAAAATGAACGTGTTACAAAAAGTATAATTTTAAAATGACTCATACACAAAATACGAGTACATTAGAAAGGAGTGCGTACATATTGTACATACTACGTATCATACATATAATATAATCATACAACAGGTTAGGGTTCAGGTGGCCCAGTGCCGTAACATACAAAAAGATAATATGTTAAGAAAAAGTAAAAACAAAAATATATTTGATTAATCTTAATACTTACAAAAACTTATACTAATAAAAACACTTAATACTAATAAAAAATGCATCGATATTTCAATATATTATTTGGAGATCTTGGATAATTTTTAGAGAAAACATTCAACGAGAATGAAAAAATAAAATAAGAGTGACGCCGTGCCGTGGCGCCAGGTTTACAACTTATTTGTATCGGAAACGAACACTCACGAGCGTATCTGAAGCTTATTGAAAATTAATAAAAACTATATTTTATAGAGATGTTGACGTTATAACGTGTCATAACCACGAGTTGTTTAAACATTGTTCTTTGTTATTTGGTCATATCACTTGTCATTCCATTCTCTTCCTTGTTTGTTATGAGTTTTACCCTTAAAACCTTAGGGAAAACTTGCGGGATAAAAGTAAATAGGCTCGTTGCCGGGTGAGTGTAGTGCTTCGGCAAACCTTCAATCGACCACAGGCGACAGTTACCAACTACTGAGGCGCGGCAAATCAATTTGCGAAATCTGACTCAGCGTTTTGTACGTGACACGATATCGTAATGGGAAGGAAGTTTTCCTTTCATCGAGAACCAGGAGTCCTATTTGCACAGTTGTATTCTGCACGACTCTGCATAGGTTTGATTTCAGCGTGGGTTTTGTTAGAGAAAACATTTACAAAAGTATATTGCTTTTTCCATGGTATGTGGATGGGTATAAGTTCACATCTCGTATCTGATTTTTTCTTTAAATGAGTTATGTATGTATATACATAAAATTTTATTCGTTTAGTTCAATCACACTTTCATTTTCCACGCGTTCCACTCATATCCCCACTATATTATTATCTGTAAGTCTTTCTTCATAAACTCGGTACTTGTACATATTTCTTCTTTGTTTCTTGCTGTGTAGTGAAATATTTTTTGCATATTGGATATTGATATAGTGTAAACATGAGCATGTGACAACCATGAACAAATGTCGAATTTTAAATTTGAATTTTTATTATTAAAAACTGTTTTAAATGTTATATTTCACAATATCTGGTAAGTCAATAATTAATTAGTTCTATACAATTTTAACAAAAATAATGGAAATTGATAGTTATTTTTTGCAAAATATATTCGGCCTGACGGGATACACCATATTTTTTTGCGGCTATGAAAATGTTAAGGATATTGTATGATATATGTACGTTCGTGTTGAACATAATTTTGTAAAAGTTACGTATATAACGTACAATGATCGCTGTGGCATACGATGTGGCTACGAGTAGGTAGTAGAATGTTTTATTTTCGAAATAGCGGGAGATTTGTATCCCGTTGGATCCCATATACAATGTTTTGATTGTTATTTTGTTTAACATTTTATATAAAACTCCTGTTGAATGGGGTTGTATTGGCATGGTTTTGTTTATTCTAACAGAGACGAAGCAAATAGATTATTATACACCATATATATTTTACTTTATATAAGATATTGATTTTCCTACTGTTTCGTCGCTAACACATCCTACGCCCGAATATATCCTTCTGCTTTTTGTGAAGGATCAAACCTAGTCTCATTTCTTTTTGCGTAGGATATAAATCTCTTGGGGTTTTTTTAGTGTAGTGACTATCTGTTACATAAATCCCCTTCGGCTTTGTTCCAAAGATCGAATGTAACGAAAATCTTATCGTGAAACATGCAATCAATCTCAATATTTTACAAATTCAAAGCTTTTACTTGTATTTTAAATTCCACTTTTATTACACTTTTTTCTTCCTGTTGCGGTAAATCGTTATCAGCTATCGATCCATCTCTTTGGGGACCTACTTGGTGGTTGACTTCCTACGGGGTAACCACTTGAAACTATACGACGAATACGGGTCTCATTCATTATTTGAACGTGATCCCCCCAATAACATCTTCACTGACCTCCTCATCTCCGGTTTTACACACTCTTCTCATTTCTCTATTTCTTATTTTGTCTCTCGAGTGCCTTGCCAGATATACACCGCAAGACGGCCTTTGTTCGTGTAGTATTGACTGTAGTTTCAATAGCATACGAGTATATAATAACTTATTTCTGATAATATTTATTGGAAAATTTCCTGCATTTTTGAGGAGGCATTATTGTTTTTTTTTACAAAATCTTCGGTTAACAAAAACCATATCGTTCAAAGATAAATTACTTTTGAATTAAATTGAAAATGATTTTTTCTTAAGGTTTCAAAATATATTAGAATATTTAATAATACATAGCTTTGTTTTTCCACTAATTACACTAATCCCCGTCACACGTATTTCTACCTCCTATCACGAGGCTTTCTTAAGGCTTAATGTAGAGAAATACAAAATTACTGCCTGACAGGGTTGAGAGGGAGAGGTGGACAGGGGAGGGGGAGAAGGAGAGAGGGAGAGATAATGGGGGAGAGAGAGAAGGTTGGGGTCCATGGGGATCTGATCGAAAAATAAAATGATACATGGGTTGTGTCTTCGAGCAATAATGGTTGTAATCGGACAGTAATCATTGGCGAAAGTATTGATACACATGTGGTACCATCGGCTAGTAATGATTGGCAAGTATATGGTACACATGCTGTATTATCGTCCATTATAATGCTAATCATTCCAAACCATAATCTAGCATTATTCGAGGGATCTTTATCATATTCAGCCGGCAAACGGTGGAATGAGCTGCCCCTGCCCTTGAAGTAGCTGGTGAATAGTTGTACCTTCAGAAATACTCTGAAGTGTTACCTAATTATTATTTAGTGATTTTTTTATTTTGTTGTGATTTTGACTCCTATTTGCTTGTCTCTTTTCGTGCTTGTGCGTTACCTTCTCATTTTTATGTTACTGCTCATTTATTTTCATCTTTTGTATTGTGGATTGTATGTGGGAAAATCATTTTCCATTTGTGATTTTATTTTGATGAAATTTGGACTGTTGTCAGCTTTTCTCTTTTTTTGCTGCCAGTGAATCTGAGGTAGTATTGTCGGTTTTACTTTTTTATTTTTTCTGTCATTTATTAATTTTATGTTTTTTTTCTTAGTCTACATGTACAAGGGTTAAAAAACATCTGATGCCCTCGCTGCCGGGCTTGCCCTATATTGATGGGGTGTATCTCGGCCGGGGAGATGTTACAAGATGAACCCAGACATTTTGATAGCTTCTCTCTTAAATATATTTTCTGCCTTGAGATAAATGTGCGATTTCGGAATGTATTTATATATGTACTCGTATATACTATGTTGCTATCCTTCGAGTGTCTCATTATGAATTCCAAAACAATTAGGGGAAGTCTTTTCGACATGGTTCGAAAAAACAGGCCACAGTCGAATAAACGCCCAGATCTCGTATGTCACAAGCTTTTTTCAACTTATCAGTATTTACGAGTATATTGTAATCGAAGGTAATCGGTTTTTAATTTTATAAAAAAATATTTTGTCATTTTTGGTATTAATGTGTTATTCATTCGCCAAGCACCACGAATACAATTTATTAAGACCTCGATCTCATCACACCTTCAGTTCTACTAAATATCTCGATGATATCATTGTAAAGACTTTTAACTCTTCCCTCGTTCAGAATTTAATTAATTTGATCTACGTTTTAAGATTTTTCCAAACTTCTTGTGCCTACTGTAGTATTCGTATAGATTATTTTTATAAAACTTTCATCATTCATTGTTTCCACGTGATCGAACCATCTCAATGCTCCTTTCTTCTTCTTAAGCACTACATTTTCTTTCAGTTTGCATCATTTCTATATATTCTTATTCTGTCATACATTGTTTTTACACGTTCTACGCAACGCTTTAATTTATGCCGCATTTATTTTACTTTCGTTGTTTTTTTTTGCCACGTCGAAATTTCGCTTGTATATACTAATGTTGGTGTTAGAATTCCATTATAAGCAGTAAACTTTACTTTTGTTGAAATGCTTCAGTCGGTTAGTTAACACATTGTATAAACCACCACTAACTCGATTACTTATTTTTAATAATTGATATTTATTCTTTCTTTTTAACACTTTAAATGCTGTTTTTATTGTCATCTTGTTAAATTAAATGTTATGTTCTGTCTCCACAAATGTAATCAAAATAGACAAAATTAAAAAAAAATAATGGTTGCCTTTTTATGTGCGTATTTATCCTTTTTACGTATTAAATATAGTGAAGATAATTCATGACGAGATGAATGAATGTGGACAAGACGAAGACAATAGAAATATGGGGAGATCTGTCCTCTCTGCTTTCTCCAGAAGATACATGGCTTAATTACGTATACATATATTATGTATGTTTTGGGTTAATTTGAATTATTTTTGGGTGAATTTCATATTGCATTTATAAAGTTTCGTATTCAAATATGAATATTGAGGCAACCCATGACATGACGCTGAATAACTGCTTCGTTAATATAATATATGCAAATTTCTCGTTTGAGATTATTTAGTTGTCACCGCGCCCCGCATAGTTCTGGATTATTAAATTTTCGATACAGGGCGGAATGTCAAACAGGGGTTCTCACCCTCAAAGGGCGCGCTGTAAACACATAAGTACCTAATGAAGGAGAAGTGTGGGATGAATCGCTATTTTTTTTAAATAAAACAAAAAATTAAGTGAAATTTAGTAACCCTAAGGTCGTTTTTATGACTTTTTGAATGCGTGACAGTTTTAAAATTACTTTTTAAAGTACCCAGAATCTTCTCCAACCTCAACTCTTCAGTATTTATATTCGGAAAAGTCCCTCGATTCTCATTTAACACATTTTGTATACAGTATGACTTCTGCTTCTTGCAATATCTTCTCTAGTGTAATTTCACTATACAACCTGGCAGGCTTGTTTCTTTATGCAAAATTTCTTCCAATCAACCAGAAAAAGTATTAAAAGTACTACTAGTAAACCATTAGGACTTTTTCCATCGAGAATCGAAACCGAAACTGCTGGGTTGGAAATGAAGTGTTCTTTCTGCCGAGTAGGCCCTAGAAGTCGTCAATTTATGAGAGTCAATGACTCCTTTATTTATAACCTCAAACTAAATTGTTAGAATAATTATACAATTTTATACCGTTTTTATTTTAATCATGATCAGATTGGTTAGATTGAGCCACTACTTTAATTCCACTTTTCCCATTTTAATGTGTTTGTTAATCTGTTGTTTATAGTTAAGGCATTAACGTTGTGGAGGTTTAAAGACATTGTAATTTATTTTTATCAAACACTGTTTATTCCACTTTTTTATGACGGTATAACCCTACCGGTTTCAAGGCTTTCACCTCATCTTCAGGGGAGCGCAAACAAGACTAAATGCTGTTCGAACTGGTACCGATATACACGCTTCAACGGTTGGGGGCTGGGGGGTGAGGGAGGCACGGTACAATTTCGGCAAAGAGCGGAGAGATTTTTGGGAAATAACTGTTCAAAAGATGTTCCGATCGGTGTACTGACTTAGAAATTTCTAGGGCCTCAAATCTGTCCAATTTATTTCCGTTACCACTGATATGTAAGAATTTGGCATCATCGATAGAAAAAGTATGATTCTCACGGTGACAATGATTAGCCATTTCAGAATAAATTCGAGGATTTGTTAAGGCGGATTTGTGTTCACGAAATATATTTTCAAAAGATCTTCCTGTCTTTCCCATATATAAATTATCACAGTCAGCACATAAAAGTTTATACACACCACTGTTGCTAAGTATTCCATTTTTGGTTTTCCCATTGAATAAGAGTTTCCGGAGATTAAAATTAGTGTAAAAACCTGGCTTTATGTGACTTGGAATATTTTTGGTTATTTAATATATGTTTTTTATAAATAGGACTTTGCTCCATTTATAGGTAGGCTTATAGGTGTCATTAAATCTATAATCTTTTATAAGTTTCTTTTTTGTTTTGTTTTTTAAAAGTGAATCAATGAGGCTTCCAGGATAGCCATTATTTGTAGCAATTTTTTTGATGGTTATTAATTCCTTTTTAAAATTGTCATCGGTTAATGGTCTGGACAAAAAGGGTGTAGGTGAGCGCAATGTGCTCATTTTCGATCTCGGTGGAGGCACGTTTGATGTCTCCATCCTGACCATTGAGGATGGCATCTTCGAAGTCAAGTCCACAGCTGGAGACACTCACTTGGGAGGTGAAGACTTTGACAATCGCATGGTCAACCACTTTGTCCAGGAGTTCAAGAGGAAATACAAGAAGGACCTCACTAGCAATAAGAGAGCCCTGCGTCGTCTCCGAACATCTTGCGAGAGGGCGAAGAAAACCTTGTCTTCATCGACCCAAGCCAGTCTTGTTTGCGCTCCCCTGAAGATGAGGTGAAAGCCTTGAAACCGGTAGGGTTATACCGTCACAAAAAGTGGAATAAACAGTGTTTGATAAAAATAAATTCCAATGTTTGTTAATCATTATTAGGATTATAAGGAAAAAAAGGAAAAAAAAGGATAAATAGAAGACATTGCTAGGAGATACAATTTCAGAAAAAAATAATTAAAATGCTTGAAATTTCTAATGCAAAATGCAAGACATTATGTGAGAATTGCAAGTTAGGGGATATGGAAAATGTTACACAGCCTATTTGACAACAAATATTTAATGATAAATACCTAAAAAAAATCGTGATCTTTCTTAAGTTCTTATAATATTATCTTTCATTACGCTTCATAGGAGTACAGCATCTACTTGAACATCTTTATCAGATGACCTGTCCTCTACGATAATACGGACGTGTGGATTCGTTTTAAAAAGCTAAGATTTTGCCTTCAATGATTATAGTGTACAGAAAAATATATTATATTTTTGATAATTATCTTTTCTATTGCAGATATTTCTCTCTTATATTTTTCTTAGAAATTTAATTTCGTCTATTTAATTCTTGGTTTAATCATTTCGGCATTTCTTTGGAACACAAAAGGCTTTTTTGAAAATATAATTTAATTTTGTTTTTTATAAAAAATTTGATTACGAAACCAAAAAAACATGATAATTATGCATAAAAATCTATATATTTTCATTTATAATATTATAACCCTGTTAAAATAAGAACAATATTTTTTTTAATATGTAGTTCGTGGCCAAGTTGGTTAGACGCCTCTCTTCCGTCCGCGGGTTGCGAGTTCGATTTCCGTGGGTACCCATTGTTTTCAAAAGGGTTTCCGACTGGTCTTCATTTAGGTTTCTTTTAAAATCTTCCAGGTGTTTTGTTTTAGAGATTGCCACATGGCAAAAATCTGCCGGATTATTGGAACTATTTACAACGAACGTGTAAAATGATACAATGAAATAAAATTATATAAACTTTTTAATAATAGTAATTTACTAGGTAATATTGAATCTTAACATTAATTTGACGTTAAAAAAAATCAATAACACTGAAAAACATAATGTATACGTTGTTTGAGATTTATTTTCATATAACATTAGGAATAAATGCCACATCTTGGCCGCATTCAGTGAATGTTGCGAACTTCTTTCTACGAACTTTTCCGCTTATAGATCGACTGTCGAATTTTTATCGAATTAAATCAGTTTAAGCTTTGACTATACTAAAAGTTGTGTATTTTTATATTATATATTTTTTTGGATGCATTGGTGCAAATCATTTAAAAACAATCGCAGAGTAAAAATAATTAATGAAACGATATATTCAGATGTAAATTAACCTGAAGTTAGTATCACTCGGGAAAATAATCTGCTGGAATCGAATTGAGACGTCCACGTGCGATAACAATACTCGTACAATATAATATATGGACGTAAATACGCAAAAATGTACAACTCACATGTTACCTGTTCTTAGATAATTGGGGAATCATTATGCCACTTTTGTGGAACTAACCACCGATATTATATAATATTTTTGCACTCACAAGATTAATCTGTGATTTTTTGCTGTTTACAATAAACTCAAAAAAGAGTTTGGGTCCTTTTTGAATATATATTGATGTTATTTTTTCTGTCAATCCAATTTATCATAGTACTGTTACATAATCAGTTTCATATTCTCCTACATATTTTCACACACCTTCATTCACTAGCTTGTGCTCGCCCTTACTTCTTATTTATCTGGCAAGATAGCTTCCTCTCCTTCTATCTCAGTTAATAGCTATATAAATACGCCAGCCAGCCAAGCTTCGGCTATAAATCAATACTCCCTCCTGTTGGCTGGTTGGATCCCTCCCCGCAACCGGCTTAGTAAATCAATTAGCCTCCAACAATGGGTGCGGAGGTTCTTCGGATTGTGTAGCCCACTTTTTCTCTCGCATTGTACACCAGATAGAGCCATCATTGCCAACCAACGCCCCGTGAACCCTCAGATACTTTGCGAAATGGTACTTTTATAGCGTAATTTTGAAACATCAAATTTATTTTTCAAAACCCACTCTTAATGCCTGTAATAAAATACGCACTGTATTTAATAGAATGTTGAATAAATAGCTTTTTATTTTATTTAAGGAAGTATTGTTGGTAGTTTTGAAAAATCAGTCAGGATGAACAGTTTGGAACTTATAGTACCCGGCGGTAAGTAATACACATCGGGCTTAAGAAATAGACTGTCGGCCATATCGGCTAACTTCGGTTTTGTAGAGCGTCGTCTCTGTCATTCATAGTTGTTTCTAGATACCGGACTGCTAGCGCATCGTGTCACAGAGACGACGCTCTACAAAGCCAAAGTTAACCGATTATGGCCGACAGTCTCTTTTTTAAGTCCGATATGTATCACTTACCACCGGGTTCTGTACTTTGATTTGCGCGGGAGTTACGTTTCGGAAAAACACCGCGCAACACGAATCCGTGCAATTCAAGTGTAACTTTATGTGGTAAAATGAAGTTCAGTTTTTGGCCACTCAAAATAAAAAAAAGTGAAAAAAAAAAAGTTTTTATTTTATCTTAATGCAAACAATTTAATAAACTGAGAACATCTAGCCTAATTAACGTCCCATTTGCCGTTTGAGATCTGTTTTATCCATAAAGCTAGATAAAGGAACGTTTTGAATTGAATGGTTTTTTTATATTAAAATAAAATATGAAGGGGAAAATTCTGTTTTATTAATTTGAAATATAAATGAATATTACAATATTCATGCACAAATTGGAATAATTCTTTGAAAAAATATTTTTGTAGCATAATAATTTACTTTTATTGCCTTAGAATGGTTTGAGCAAGTGATTTTTTTTCAAATCAAATTATTTATCCAATTATATCAATGACAAGAATTGAAAACTTCTGATATACGCTCTGATACTCTATAGATACTCGTACATAGTATAAACTAAAATGATTACTTTTGAAAAAAAATATAATGTTTGATTTTTAAGTGAAACAGTTGACAACCACTAGAACGAAGCTTTTAGTGGCAGAGGAGTATTTCAGCACAAGCGATTTTAAATTTTATTCGCGTATAGAAAATCGAACTGTATTGTGTATTTGGAATGCAGTTGAACGCATTTCCATGGAAAACTGTTTCCATTTATTTTGAAGTGAAATAAATTCTGCTTTGCTGCGCGGAAATCGCAATTTGTGTCGAAAATATACTCGTGGTGTTTTATTCTGTAATAAACACTAGAATAACTCGATCTTTTACTTTCAAAATTCTAAATGGTTTCTGTGATTATATTAGATGTACATTTTTGTGTTATGGTGAATATTATTTTTTTGTTTGTGTTTTGTAAGCATATCCGTATAGGATGGCTGCGCGATGTGCGATATTGAAAGAAGAGTAGTAGCAAGCAATAAAGTGAATGGTGGCTTATACAACGTGTTTTTTTACCTACCGGAGCATTTCATGAGAGTTAAAGCTGATTCCCCATTATGAAATCTTGGTTACAACATTAGGATATGCAAGTAAAATTTCGATGTTTAAAAAAATTATGAGAGTAAAATACTTACGATAGAAGTGAGAGCGTTGCGTAAAGTGTTTGGAAAAACAATGTATGACAATAAAGAATGATGATATTTTGGAAATAATTCGGATTAAAAGAAGATGCAGTGCTTAAGACGACGAAATGAGTATTTGGATGGTTCCGCCACGTAAAAAGAATGAATGATAGTATTAAAAAATAATCTATACGATTGGTATAGAAGGTACAAGTTTGGGAAGACCTAGAAAACATGGAATGACCAAATTGAATGTACATACTCGTATGGTGTGCCAGGGTTGAATGATTTTGCCTACTCCATTAGGGTTGGAAAAGCTCTGTTTCTTTGATTACGTAAATTTTAGGGTCTGTTTACAGTCCAGTAGCCAATATTTGATATATTTTTAAGTTTTACTTCCGTCGGAAGTTGAATTCAGACAGGAGTTTAGTGGCTAAGTGGAACTAATATCGTATTGGAGTAAAAAAAATGAAACCACTTGTTTCATAATCCACTATAATTGTCTATGGCTTAACAACCTAGTATGTAATATAATCTTGTTGATAAAATACTAGTGTCCGACTGTCTTCTGCAGCTAGTTTTGCTTTCACATGCTACGAACATTCATGTCTACTTAGTTTGACCATTACAGTATCTGACATATTGGACATCTCCGTCAATCTTGTATACTACGAGTTTTTAGGAATTCAACTTCACCCGATCGATGCTATGATGACGCTTGAATATCTAGT
The DNA here is from genome assembly GCA_949825065.1 of Odontocerum albicorne. Classification (NCBI taxonomy): domain Eukaryota; kingdom Metazoa; phylum Arthropoda; class Insecta; order Trichoptera; family Odontoceridae; genus Odontocerum; species Odontocerum albicorne. The sequence continues at coordinate 23,445,698 of OX463849.1, read as the reverse complement.
GAAGTTATTGGAAAGCTTTTACTGACCGAGCTTTTGAAAATTACTTTAAAAAATGATCTTTATGTGAGTGACTATGACAAAGTAGTATATATTATATTTAATTGGTTTCAAATATAATTTACTGAATTATAGTCAATTAAAATGATTCAAGGTGTGCTAAGAAGTACGAGTCTTTCTTTTTATTTAAATTACAAATTTTAACTATTTATCATAATTTAAAAATTACACGAAAATTCTAATGTCCATTTAACGGTATATTCAATTGTGTCATATACGTGTATGTGACGAAATATATTGTATTACAAAATAATTGATTCATAAATTAATATTAAATGATAATTTACCTCAGTTTTGTATTTCAACTAAAATGCAGTCCATTTTTCAAAATTGCACGTCAATGTCAACTAGAGTCTACCATACGTTTGTTAAACTGGTCCAACTAGTGTATAATGTTAATAAAACATAATTTGGCATTAGTTTTGTCTATTTTAAGATTGTCCTAATCTTGCTGAACTGAACTTATAGGTTAGTGATTTAATTATATTCGTAAGTGCCTTATTGGTATTAATGTTGTTTGATTGGAACCAATTGAGAATTTTCGCTATTTGGGTAGTATTTTCTCGGATGATGGGAGAGTTAAAAGGGATATCGAAACGCGTGTAGCGATGGGAAATAAAGTCAATGGGACAGTAAAACATATATGCTCGAACTGGACATTATCAAAATCTGCTAAGGCGATAGTCTACAACAGTATTTTAGTACCAACTGTGATGTATGGACGTGGAAAAAGACTGATAGAAGCCGAATAAATGCTGTAAAAATGCGTGAACTGAGAATAATACACAGGGTGACAATGTATGACAGAATAAGAAATGCAGTGATTAGGGATGAATATGAACTTAAAACTGATGTATTGTGTAAGATTAAGAAATACTGACATAATAAATATATATTGCAAATGTGAGTGGAAGGTGTGATAGAACAAGACCAAGGAAAGTATGGTTGTATCAAGTGTAATATTGTGAAAGAAAGAAACGTAGAAAGTCAAAGAAATCGTAGGAGTTGTAAGAGAAAATGTATGAATGTAGAAGATGCAAAGGATGTGTGTCGAGATAGAATAGGATAGAGTCTGGCGCTCTGTCCCCCACCTATCCTGACTTGGAAATGACATTAAAAATCAATTTTGAAAAAAAAAAACGAACCAACGCACCCCATACTATCACCACACTGCACGCTTCGCGCCACGCTACGTGAATATTATAATCACCTAGTCTATTAGTCACGTAGCACCTAGCTTAGCACTTCGGTGTGGCCTTAGCATTAAAATGGACAAATCAATACAAAATATTTAGCAAAATTCGAAATTGTTTTCATAGAGCGAAACAGGCCAATAATGTATTACTTTAGTTTATAGTGTATGTTAGATCTTATTAAGTTTTTCACGGGTGCCACGTATTTCCCATCTTTGACTGAGTCAAAATATTTATCACAAAATATTCAAATTATGATTTCGAAAAATTGTAATTCTGACAAAAATGTCAATTGCGAGCAATATCCTGGTTAGCCTAATAGTCTATTTCCGCGCTGACATCTATTTTACAATATTTTAAAGCAGTGCTTTTGAATTAGAGTTTACAGTTGTTTTTTCTCTCTTTATATCTTCAATGCCGTGTGAGACGGATCGGTAATGGCAAATCGGTACACCAAGAAACAATTATTTAGTTAAAATATACTGATTTAACAAATAACTGTAGCACATTGATATGGTATTGCAATTTTGCTGTACACAGTACAATTTAGGGTTTTTATAGCGGGTTTATTGCTTTATAGCAACCTCTTCCAACCAATTATTAGGTTAAAATTTAACAATCAACTGTGGTACATTGTATTTGTATTACACTTTCGTTGTACAGAATACAATTTTGTGTTTTGCTTAATTTTTAATGGTGGGTTTATTGCCATATGTCAACCCCTTCCAACCAACCAAAAATAAGTTAGAGAGGCTTTAGGTAAAAACCAGACTTGAACCTTTTTTTAAATAATTAACCCTCCGTACTGGAAGATAGTCGTCCTACCAACTAGATCACGCAGGTCGTCACGTTTATTTATTTATACTCTTTATTGGTAAGTATACAAATCGCAAGTTTATTTTTGGCGTACGGCAAAATTTTCTAACTAATCCGACTAGATTTACCCAGATTCATGCAAATTGCTTAGTGAAAGATTACAATGCTATTTTTAAAACGAAAAAAACATCTCGCAGAGACGACAAAAGTACTCCTACAAGCGAATTTGTGTGAGTTCATGAGGCGTTTAAAAGGTAACATATTCTTATAATATCCGCACTGATTTTCCAACGTGTTTAGTTGCTTTATAACTTCAATTAAATAGTTAATGTTGACTCATTTCAATATATTCACATAGACAATTTTTTGCTCTTCAGATAACAATCAAATATACTTGCACCATTTAATCATGGACACATAGAACTATAAACCAACCATATGTGTATATATGTATAGAATGTGAATACGAATATGGAAAATCGGGGTTTCAATCAACATCAAATCAAAAAATAATTGTGTAACAAATTGTGACCAAAAATATTTTTTATGAATGTAAAATTGTCAATTCCTACTTTGTTTTACTCGTCTTACCTATAACAACACACAGCTATCATATATGACTTGTATAGCACTGTTTCGTTATATGGTACGAGTATCACGTAAAAAGAGCTTTGTTTATTTTTATTATGAAAGGCATCATATAAGCGTTACAAAATATATTCAAGTGGAATGATGTCTGAATGCATGTTGAAAAATCGGATGCAAATAATTCATTTTAATCAACAAACTAATGTCACCGATATCCCGGCCTTTGATGTTTATTTAGAGTCTGCTCTCGTAAGGGGCTACATTAATCATCCTTATATTATTATTAATACTCAACGATTCCCGATATTATGAAAGTTATTAACCCCTGTTTTTGACGTTGAGAATATGAAAAAAATGAGAACAAAGTAGACTGGCAGATCTTCCGACATTTTGATTGAGGGAAGGCAGGCTCTGTAAATGCGTTTCTGGACCGGATATTAAAACGTCTATAACAGTCCATAGACCTTTTTTAATTTCCTACATTTGTATTCGTGCTGATTGAAAATTGTGCGAGAGCAAGCTGTGGATTTTTTAAATCGTTTGCATCTCTTTTATTTGTTTTCTCTCTATAATATGTTATGTCGCGTGGCTAAAGATTTCACATAAAATATTCACATTACACATTTACAATTCTACGGAAAGAGGTGCAAATCCCTCCTTCAGATTCGCTGTAGTGCCGTCCCAGATATTCTGAGCTTAGCTGGACACGGTTCGGTTCAAGTTGCTTGATCATCAGCAACTCTGTCTTATACCCTTTGAATATTCTCATTATTGCGGATAGTACGTGGTCTTTTGGCTTGAGAGAAGTCAACTACTGATCACTGTTTACGTGCAATTAATTTTCTAATTGTCGATCTTTCTGGAAAATCTCTGGTGTGGGTGTGTGTGTGGGGTGTGTGTGTGGGATGTGTGTGTGGGGTGTGTGTGTGTGGGGTGTGTGTGTGGGGTGTGTGTGTGGGGTGTGTGTGTGGGGTGTGTGTGTGTGGGGTGTGTGTGTGGGGTGTGTGTGTGGGGTGTGCGTGCGTGCGTGCGTGCGTGTTTGTGTGGGGTGTGTGTGCGTGCGTGCGTGTGTGTGTCACTTAAAAATTTCAGTGGTTTCTTTTTTTTCAACAATAATATGGTAGACAGTTTTTTGTCCTTTGCCTACGCTTTCTCTAGGAACTAATCTCGTTCCCTTATAGTGCAAATGTACTCTTATAAGTAGTTTATTGAGTGATGAAAGAGCTATGTTAAGGAGGATCTCTTGCTCTGTTGATGCCATACATAAATGTTAAAAAGATAGCAGTATCGTTGGTGGAAGATGTAAAGAAAAAATTACAGTGATGACTGACGGTATTTAGGCCAATAATAATTGTTAAATATTTCAATAGTGTTACTGAATTATATGTTTTATTTGCAGAGCTTGCTGGGCGAGTTCAACAAAGAACAGGATGCCTTCATCCGTAACCAGGCGGGAGCCAAAGCTGCCGGAGAGCTGCCCTGGGCGGGGCGAGCTGATGAGGCCGCACTGAAAGAGGAATGCCTTTCACTCTCCACGGTTAGTCCAACACTTCTATTATTTTCATAAATATAATTATATGATTAACGTGAAGAGTAAGTTGGCCTTATAGTTCTTTTTTGAAGGCTTGAATGTAGTATGATAAGATGTAGAAGAGAACAAAAAAGTAATATATGGTTTAAAGTAGTGTTAGATCTAGTCCACAACAGTGTTCTGGAGGAAGAGGACTAGCAGAGACACATGCCTTAGTAGTTGGATGGAGTTTGGAATAACTTGCCTTATAAAAATATCAACTTACTGAAGGGACTTGTATAAAACTACCTTGTTTTTTTATAAAATCATTAACAAAATTTATATGAGTAGAAAAAACAAACAATCCTGAGATACAAATGTCTCAAAACACAACGGTACCAGCAGTCATGAGATTAGGGTAATCACTAAGCAAACTGATAGCCTTAGTATCAATTGATTTCAGTCGAGTTTTGGATATTAGTACATCATGTCCTTGCTGAGTGCTACATTTCAGCGAATCATGGTTCGATTTGTGCGGACTTACCTCTACAAAGCTGAAATTTTGTTAGTAGTTGTAATAAAAACTAAATATAACTTTTTTTAGAATGGGGAAAAAACTTTATACACTAAGGGCACTGTGAAATGAAAAAGTTTGAAAATCACTGACATAAGTCATTGATTTTTATATTATATATAAGTACTATTGCAGCTCTCAGATATTGCTAAAGTTTTTATTGTCCTGTGAATTTTAGTATGCTTATTGTTAGAACACTTGTCTTCCATCTGGGGATTTCAGTTTCGATTTCTAATGGAATCCAAGAAAATAAGGGTCCATGCCTGAGTTTTTCCCATCTAATAAAACACCATAATTGTTTTGTCAGAAACACAGGAATTCAATAAAACACCTCTATCCAGGTCTGTCACAATCCAAGTCCTTCCGTATTAGGTCAAGACCACTTAGATTATAATAATACTGTAGATGTCATAAGATGGAATTTAAATTTGAGTCTTTGGCTAGCTACTAACTAGGTGGCATTCTCAATATATAACCCAAATATTTTCTCTTTTTCATATACAGACCTCTTAATATCTTTTTGGTTGGTCGAAAGAAATTGCATGATGCCTGTATATATCCATAGTGTAATATAATACAAATAAATTAACAAACTTCATGGCCTAGTTGGTAATATGCCTGTCTTTCAAGTTGGGGGTTATGGGTCAATTCTTGTAACCTAATTTAATTTTAAAAGAGTTCCAGTTCGATTTCCACTTTCCCGGTATCTTGAATATCTTTCGGGTCGGTTGGAAGAGATTGCCATATGGCAAAAAAACCGTCAGGTTGTATTGCATACAGCAAAAGTAAAATACAATATTACAAAATTGCTGCGACATACTTCCCTCAATACTGATCTTGCAGGTAATACATAAGACTTGTCTAGTTGCAACAAATATGATGACAAAATTGACATATGTATAATTTTGGTCCATAGTAAAAATATATCAAATTTTACGTGGTCCATGGCTATAAGTAACACATGGTTAAAGAAACTCCATAGTATTTTTCAAGCTCCTTTGTAATAACTTTGGCATATTAAACCTATTTTCATTTAATGGCCATACACTCCAATGGCATTTTAGACCGAGAATTTTAAAGTGGATTTCATTGTCCTGTCGCTTTCCAGGTGGGTAAAATAATTTTGCAATAGCTATATAGTTTTTGAATCATTTTAACCTCCGTAATATTGTTTTGAATTTCGAATATATGTTTTGGTTTTATGATTATAAATATAACATGAATTTAAATGTGATATATCTAACCTTTTTCAACTTGGACTTACAGGACAGAAGGAATTTCGTCCGTGCCCCACCTGCAGGCGTCGAATTTAACTTTGACTATGATATGTCTTATCCCGTTGCCGTATCCATCATGGCTGAGGATCCCAATCTAGAAAAGATGAGGTTCGACTTGGTGCCCAAAGTGTATGTATTTTTTTATTGCTTAGTTATTTGTTGTGAATACATTTTCAGTAGTATGATAACAATGTAACAAGGTAATTCAAAATAATTTTGGACAGATGTTTTGTATTATGTACTAAAAATGTCATATTGATCAATAACTAACTACAGAAGTTATAGACAAATCCAAAAGAAAAATCTTGAGAAAGATCTGTTGTCAACAGAGAGGAAGTTTAGAGAATATGATATCATTCATTATCAGGCTTCCTCATTTCAATGTTGCACATTACATAGATCTTTTCTTTATGTTTCCATTTGGTCCTGTCCTATGTCATGCGCCTCCATTGAGTTCCTATAATGCCTTTATTATAATTTGACCATTGAGTCGTCCTATCGGAAAGTATGACAAAATGAACGAATGTATAATTATTTGGAGATGTCAGACTCCTGTAACATATTTAGCTCCAGAGACTTATGAAGGACAGAACAATTTGTAATGAATGTTTTCCAACTACTCTCATATTTGCAGGTAAATTCTTACCCTTAGTATCACCACAAATATCTTATTTGAATAGTTGAAGTTTTGGTAAAACTAAAGAAATCTACTTTGATGAAAGAGATGTCTTTTATGATGATTACAACTAAAAATGTATTCATAAAAAACTTCTCTGGAAATAAAGAAATATTTTGATCTAGTTACTTTCTCTCAGTCAATTGTTTATGTTGTTTATGGATCTGATTATAGGATCACAGAAGAGAACTTCTGGAGGAACTATTTCTACCGCGTGTCGCTCATTTGCCAGGCAAGCGAGGCCAGTGATGCTAACAATGAGAGCCAGCCTGGGTCACGTCTTGCCAGCGTGGACGAACCACAAGGTACATTTTAGTATTATATTCAATGGCAATATTTTATCACTCTTTCTACCTATTGTTTATTGCATGTTTTTAGTTATTTTTCCCCAGTGTGATGCATAGAATAAATTGATTCCTTTCATTTTTGATTAGGTACAAAATTAGAATGATAAAAAAAATATTAGATGTTTCCTTTTGTTGTATTTTATAAAAATCCAATATATTAGGTAAAGCGAAAAGAAATGTCAATTTTCTTTAGGCGTCACGTTGAAACCAGTTTGCCACCAGTTACCGTTGGGTTAATACGTCGTGGTTGGTATCGTTTTGAAGCTCTATTAATATCCTTTCTGTTTTGATATTTATTTTTGGTTTTGATCTAAAGTACCAAACTGCAAAAGCCAGAGATTGAAGAGACACATTTGCGGTATTTTATGCTGTTTTTATTCGATAAAGGATTGAAGTCAAAAGAAGCTACCCAGACCATATGCGATATTTATAGAGACATCTTGAATCCTCGGAAGTGCCAAAGATGGTTTCAAAAAATTGAAAGTTGTGAAAGGGAATCGAAGGACAAACCAAAAATAGGAAGACCTCTTAAAATCGATGATGACACTTAAAACTCATTAGTGAGGTCCGATCCGCGTAAAACTATCAAGGAATTGTCACAAAATATCGGTTGTCCATGATCAATAGTGAAGAACTATTTGAAAAGGCTCGGAAAACAAAATAGACAAGGAATTTGGGAGCCGCACGAACTTTCTCCAATGGCCATGGAACAACGAATAACAATCTGTTCATGTTCACTCTCCAGATATGAAACTGATCCGTTTCTTAGAAAAATTGTTACTGGGGATGAGAAGTGGGCCCTTTACACCAATCCAAGGAGAAAAAAAAACAAAAAACAATGGTTTTCGACGAATCAGGTACCTGTGTCTACCCCTCAGCCGACATTGACTCTGAAAAAGGTTTTCCTTTGTGTTTGGTGGGATATTTTGGAAGTTATTCGTTATGAATTACTAAAACCTGGTCAGACTGTTACAGCAGATGTGTATTGTGCCCAATTCGAAAGATTAAAGGCGGAACTGCTTAAAAAATTATCAGTTTTAGTAAAGAATCAGAGAAGAATTCTACAACATGTTAATGCAAGACCACACGCAGCAAGGATTACGCAGGATAAAATAAGAGAGCTAGATTTAGAAGTCCTGCAACATCCACCAATATTGCACCTTCGGATTACCATCTTTTTAAGTCGATGGAACATTCGCTTCGAGAAAAAAAAATTACGAATGTTGAACAAGTCCGAAATCACTTGGAGTCATATTTTACCGAGAAACCGCCAGAATTTTACGAAAAAGGTATTAAAAAACTGCCTATTCTGTGGAGGAAGATCATCGGTAACAACGGAAATTATTTAACGGAATAATATTGTATAGTTTTTGTTTAAATCGATTTTTTGTCGCATCAAAAAAAATTGACATTTCTTTCCGCTTTACCTAATATATATTTTATAAGCTTGATAAGCAATGAAAATAAACAAAACAACTTTTTAGTAAATTTGTCAATATTTTTAATATCGAAATAATCTTCACGTGAATGCATTATTAAGTGACTTTTACTCAAAATTACAAGGATTTTTTTTATTGTTGTACTTAAAAAATAATAATTTAAAGCAGTGTTTACTTAATTACAGTGGTAATAAAAAAGTATTTACTATTCAGTGCTATTGAAGCTACTCTCCACTTTAAAGTAGCATCCTACTCAAGTATTTTTACTAAAAAGTTATGATATTTTATACTATTTTATAGTTATACTATTTTATAGCTACTCTTGGAACAAGTGTGCTACTTGTACTGTGTTACTTAGTAATACTGTTCTTTAGTCACAGTTATTATTTAAACAGTACACAATTCTTATGACCGTTTTGGTGACTAACTTCAAATTGAGGCCACTTTGTAATGTTCTTTCTAAATAATCTCGTATTTAGTTAAAATCCAAAAAAGGAAAAGCCTCTTTATATATTCGTATGAAACATTTGATAGGAGAATTCTTGAAGAATTTTAAACAAATTATGATTTATTATGTACTTAATTGAACACCAAAAATGTGAATTTTCAAAAAATTTACATTAATTATGTATTTGCAAAATTATGAAACAAATGATTTGGAGATCTCAAAGAACTTGAAAAGAACATTGTTGATTAGAAGCGTGATGTGATGTTTATGTTTCGTGCAACTTTGATTAGATTTTCGTTTTACCAATATCCACTAGTTCAATTTTTTTTGCAAATATCTGACCTTTCAATAGTTTCTTTAGTGAGATTTGTAAATTAAATATCTTAAGATATTATAAATCCACAAAATTTACACATCCTTGTTCTGAAGAGAGAAATGCCATTTGTCATAAAATTTAATTACAATTTTTAAAGTATATTTTTCTCATTTAGTGCTTATCAACAAAATTTCTAAATTCAATCGACTAAGATCGATGACATTTTGTGGTTTAATCTTAGTGTTTACTTTGAAATAAAGGCTTAAATTTGAAAACTAATGAAAGTGTCATTTCTAGTCCCAATGAGACATAGACAACATCTGTACCCCAGAGGACTATGGCCATTTTGCTAATTTTATAGGAGCGCAAAAATAAAAATAAATACCTAATGTTTTACTTTGGAATATTTTGATAGTGAAAGAATTTTAGACTTTAAGTTTAAAATCGTCAAACTAATGAAAATTAAGGAATATGTATACATTGCATTTAAAAAGGGAATTTGGATAAATATGGACCTGGTGTCTTATGCCTTCGGAGTACAGAGATATAATTTAAGTATACATCACACTCCATTCTCTCTTTCTGCACTTTAGACATCTTTTTAGTTTGATTTTATTTTAGTCACAAAATTCACTATTTTGCTTAATTATTCCTAAATTTATGCCTTATTTACATTTTGTTTTTGCTAAGCTGTATTTTGAAAATTTAATTTTATTTGCTATTTTATTCTCATATCAACATCATCAACATTTTGGGATCTGCTTACGTATATTTGGCATGATGAAATGAAGAAATCGATTCTGTTAGTAAAGAGGGAAAGAAAAAAACTGAACAACAATCCAGTGAGGATCTGATAAAGTGTGAAGTGAAAGCCGAACAAAAAGCTAAGATAGATGATGCAGAGCAACGGGTGAAGGGACTTTCCATAGACAAAAGTAACAAAGATGGTGAGATTATTTTTCATATGATTTTTCATTCTTTATTATATACGCATATAAAACTCAAATTAATTTGATTTTTTTACATAATTATCTTAATCAAAGTATTAATTATTTCTTATATACAATACATTATATTGTTCTCAATAACCCTGGTTATTGAATATTTACAAAGTATCATGTGTGAAGGAACTATAAAGGTGGTATAAAAATATCGAATGAGAATGTTAGCGGATTGGTTTATACTGTGATAGTGAAATATTAGAGCTCGTACAGACATTTTGCTTTTATGGAAGTTTGTTTAAATACATATATACAAACATACCATCCTACACATATATACAATCATACCATCACACCATTTTTCTTTTTGAGCACATATCTCCATACCTTCCTATTCACACACACAACCTTTGCTTCATACACACTCATATATTTATTTATATGTTTTTCACTCACCTTTCCCTCAGTCAAAATTTTGCCCACTTTTTGCTTTATTGCTCTCCTTGGTCTGCTTTGTCCTCGCACACTATTAATTTCAGACTTACACTACGGCTCATAAGTCTTTGTTACCCCCTAATAATTGAGTTATTCGCGTAATTATGCAATATTACGCGAATATATGAATATAATAAAATAATTATAACCATTTTGCATTATATTGGGTGTTAACATAAGTTGTGTCCGTTTTTTTCCAATTTAAAAATGAGTACCAAAAGTAAAACAAAATGGTAAATATTATACGTCATTCGAAAGAAAATTTTCTACTCTACGAGATATTGTGTTTACTTTTACGTTACATATATTATTTTATTTGATTACAAGCCTTCAAAATGGAATGTCAAGTAGACGAAAGTGAGCATTTTCGGCACCTCCTTTTATTCGCGTTCAATCGAGGGAATAAAGCTACCAAAGCTGCGATATTTGCAAAGTGTACAGTGAAGATGCTATGAATTAAAGGACAGCTCGTCGATGGTTTTTGCGTTTCAAAGACGGTAATTTCGACCTGAAAGACATGTAGCGTTCCGGACGACCAGTGGACTTCGATGAGGACCGCTTAAACCATATTATTCGTGAAGATCCCCTTCAAACCACCGTCGAATTGGCTGAGCAGATGAATTGTAGTCACATGACTGTATACCGCCATCTTAAATCAATGGGAAAAGTTCAGATGTTCGGCGCTTGGGTTTCACATGTTTTGAGTGAAAACAACAAAAATCAACGTTCGACAATTTCTCCTGGTTTGCTCGCGCGTTATCGAGCTACGCATGGCCACAAGCAAAGGTTCCTTTACCGCATCATTACTGGTGATGAAAAATGGTTTGAAAATGGTGATGACAAAAAAAATGGTGATGAAAAATGTTTGAAGAGGATCTTCATGAATAATAGGGTTTAAGCGGTCCTCATCGAAGTTCACTGGTCGTCCGGAACACTCCATGTCTTTCAGGTCGAAATTACCATCTATGAAACGCAAAAACCATCAACGAGCTGCCCTTTCATTCATAGCATCTTCACTGTACACTTCGCAAATATCGCGAGCAGCTTTGGCAGCTTTATTCCCTCGATTGAACGCGAACAGAAGGAGGTGTCGAAATGCTCACTTTTGTCTACTTGACATTCCATTTTGAAGGCTTGTAATCAAATAAAATAACATATGTAACGTAAAAGCAAACACAATATTTTGTAGTGCAGAAAATTTTCTTTCGAATGACGTAACCTTTTTTACCATTTTGTTTTACTTTTAGTGCTCATTTTTAAATTGAAAAAAAACGGAGACAACTTATGTTAATACCAAATATTTAACAGGAATCACGTGTGTATCTATAGAGATTAGAATTTGGGAGGCCTCTTGTTCAAAAACTGGCTTTTTACAAAACAGTCACCGTTCGGTATTATTTGTCATTCAGAAGTCCAAGCAAGCTAATCCCTTTATTATGTTAGGTTTACAGGTAGTAGGGATAGAAATTCACCGTTACATGATTTCTCTGTCTAATTTACTTTTAGCTTTCAGTCTTCAAATGTCCTTGAGAAAGTGCATTGTGTTCATTTCAAAATATTCAAAAATTTCGTATCAAAATGGTCAAAACTCGAAAATATTATACCGAAAACCGTTCAATGATGGTGGTTTTTTCCAATATGGGTAAAAATGTCAGTGAAATTGCCAGAGAAATGAAGATTCCTATGAGAACCGTTGGCTGATTTTTGAAAAAGTACGCTTTGACCGAGCGTTTGGAGGATGAAAACCGATCAGGAAGGCCAAAAGTCCTGTTCAATTGCCGCCAAAACAACCCCAAACCATAACAGAGCCTCCTCCGTGTTTCACTGAAGGCATAATACATTGTTCTGATGCCCTCTCTCCCTCAAATCTTCGAACGAAAATTTTCTAATCTCCATATATACACACTTGATTGCTGTTAAATACAATGCAAAACGGTTATAATTCTATTACGTTAATTTTTCAGCATAATATTGCATAATTACTCGAATAACTCAATTATTAGGGGGTGACGAAGACTTATGGGCGGTAGTGTATATGTTTGTTTTGTAATTCTTTCAAAAGTCATTCTTTTGATATGTCCAAACCATCTTAAATTCCTTTTTAATTTTCATCTTGCAGATGAAGGAAAAGTATGAAGAGTTATTTAACAAGAACTAAACAATGTGAGATTTGTCCAAATTAAATTACTCAACATCATTATATTAATGCTTATATTGATGTATGAGATTGAATATTACCTATGGGTAAAGAATGGAAAAAATCTGTGTAAATGTGTGTTGAGAAAAATATTTGGACATGTAATGTTGAGAATGGAGTTATTAAGGTTGAATGTTGACTAAAGAATGATTTGAATTGATAGATGTAAAAATATTAAGTGAGAGGGGTGGTAGAGGAAAACCAAGAAAAGTATGGTTAGGTTAAGTTAATGAATTTTGAGAGGAGGAAATTTGATACACCAGAGATGTGTGAATGTAGAGCATGAGAAAGATATGTCATATTAGAAAAGTTTAACACCGTGTTCTCGCTAGGCGTGATGATGTGTTTATGTATTTTATATTATATACTCACATATTTTCTGTACAAATTCAATAAAATCACTTCACTTTAAGAATTGATGATACATAGTTTTGGTGAATTTACAATTGTTTTGTTATTCAATATATAATATAATAATGTATTATGAATAAATTGAGGAACATTTGTAATAATTTTAACAATACTTTAGGTGGGTGTTGGGTAATTATCTCATATGGATCATTAGTGTTCATCTTTAGGTGGGTGTTGGGTAATCATCTCATATGGATCATTAGTGTTCACCTTTAGATTTATCTCAAGATTTATATTTTATTTTTAGGACTGCTCAAACCAAAGTTTTGCTTGTTTGCATGTTTCGCACTGTCACAACATAATAGATTTCACTCCTTTTGGTGTTAATGTTCTTAATTTCCTGATGTGTTTCTAATAATATTTTTTTTCTCGTGTTTGAAGGTTATCATCAGTTTCTGGGAATTAAAAAATTGAGGAATAATACTTCTTTGATATACAATGCAACTGGTAGAGCTTGCGTTTCCCCTCTTATTGTTTTATTATTATTATCATTATAGACAGGCATCATGAATGCTGTTTATATCTATGTCAAGTTAAATTGCTATATTTTCATGAAGATAAAGCATAAAAATGAAATATTAATAAAAATTAGCAAAGGAAACAAAAAACTACCATTTTAATTATACTAAACAAAGCATTTCTGAATTTGTTTGTGTGAAAATTTTCTGACTGTTTTTAAACTGGTTCATTGTCACAGCACTCACTACACTATTGGACAGTTTATTCTAGATTCCACAACTTGGTTAGCAAAACAGTGCCGAACAACAACTCTGTTAATATTTTGATCTAATTTTTTAAGAATTCTATCAGTATAGAATTTTTATTGATGTTTTAGCATTTTTGTAAAATTTTAGCCATATGAACAATCTAAGAGCATAAATAAAAAGTGAAAAGCTTTTTAAAAAATACAATTTTTATGTGGAAAAATGGTTTCTTCTATTCTTTGCTTTATTTTATTTTAACAATTTACTTAGTATACTCGTATGTTAGATAGAGAATTTTCGCAAATATAAAAAAAATACTTAAAATTTATGGATTAAAAAAGTTGAGTAGAATATATTTACATAAACTGGGATAACATAAAAGTTGATAAATAAATAAACAATCATTAAATAATGTATTTATCAAACGAACTAAATTAATTCATTTTGATGTTTTGCAATTTTAATGTAGATTAATATAATTATTGAAAATATAATAGAACCTATTTTTTATACTGAAGTTTTGTCAGTTGCATCAGTTTAAGGCCACTCTATTAAGGTGGAAAGAGTAAGGCTAGGAAGATATCCTGTGAAGAAGATATCCATTGCTAGTTTAGATACGGTCTCGAGATTTTTCTCAGTGGGATTTTTCATGTAGCTTTGTTTGTAGTTAAGCTGACATAGACAACCTCAGTGGGATTTTTAGATCAATTTCAGTACTATTTTTCATATTGCTATGTTAGCAATTACGTTAAAATAGATTTGATAAAAATCTATCAGCTACCATTTATGATAATAAGCACTCAAGTGGGTCAATTGGAAAATAGTAGGAGCCAGAAGTTAAAGCAAATCAAAATTAATTTTAAACATTCTTGACTTTTAAAAATCAAATTTTTTTGTCACAACCATTAGGGTCATTCTGTCTTTTCTGTTATCATTATAATGCATCGATCAATAAGGCCCGGGACTAACCAACATATGGCGCCTCTAATAACAAATCGATACCATTCTCAGTTAGTACCAACTTTTAGAAGTTACGTGTCAAACTTTCATGACATTCCGACATTGAGTTACAGTGGTTTTAGTGATGCTACTTTTGCTATTTTCAAAACAATGAAAAAAAAAAACGAATTTCGTGTGTTGATAAAACATTGCTTTTTAATGGGGAAAAATACCGTTAAAACTCAGCGATGGCTTGAAAAGTGTTATCCGGGCTCTGCTCCGTCGAAAACAACCATTTGTCGGTGGTATTCTGATTTCAAATGCGGTTGTACAGACACAAATGATGCTGAACGCTCTGGTCGTCCAAATGAGGCTGTTACACCAGAAAACATTAAAAAAACCCTCAAAATCGTGATGGAAAATCGCAAAGTAAAGTTGCGTGAGATAGCTGACATCCTGAAGATATCATTTGGTAGTGTTTACACTATTTTGCATGAAAATTTGGTCATGAAAAAGCTTTTTTCGAAATGGGTGCCGCGTTTGCTCACAATGGAACAGAAACAACAACGCATCGATGATTTAGAGCGCTGTATGGCACTGTTGACGCAAAATAAACAGGAGTTTTTGCGTCGGTATGTGGATGGATGAAACTTGGATCCACCACTATACACCGGAATCAAATCGGCAATCAGCTCAGTGGAGAGCAGCCGGTGAAAGTCGTCTGAAGCGACCGTCTGATGGGAAAAAATACCGTTCAAACTCAGCGATGGCTTGAAAAGTGTTATCCAGACTCTGCTCCGTCGAAAACAACACTTTGTTGGTGGTATGCTGATTTCAAAAGCGGTCGTATAGACACAAATGATGCTGAACACTCTGGTCATCCAAATGAGGCTGTTACAACAGAAAACATTAAAAAACCCTCAAAATCGTGTTGGAAAATCGCAAAGTAAAGTTGCGCGAGATAGCTGATATCCTGAATATATCATTTGGTAGTGTTTATACTATTTTGCATGAACATTTGGTCATGGAAAATCTTTTTTCGAAATAGGTGCCGCATTTGCTTACAATGGAACAGAAACAACAACGCATCGATGATTCAGAGAGCTGTTTGGCACTGTTTACGTGAAATAAACAGGAGTTTTTGCGTCGGTATGTGACAATGGATGAAACTTGGATCCACCACTGTACTCTGGAATCAAATCGGCAGTCAGCTCAGTGGAGAGCAGCCGGTGAAAGTCGTCTGAAGCGACCAAAAAATCAACAGTCGGTCGGCCTCCGTATTTTAAGATGCGCATGGTATAATATTCATCGATCACCTTGAAAAGGGAAAAACCATCAATAGCGATTATTACATAGCGTTATTGGAGCGTTTGAAGGCAGAAATTGCAAAAAAACGGCCCCATATGAAGAAGAAAAAAGTTCTCTTTCATCAGGACAATGCACTGTGTCACAAGTCGATGGTAACGATGGCCATATTGCATGAGTTGAACTTCGAATTGCTTCCGCACCCACCGTATTCTCCAGATTTGGCCCCCAGCGACTATTGGCTGTTTGCAGACCTCAAAAAGATGCTCCAGGGAAAGAGATTTGGCTCCAATGAAGAAATGATTGCCGAAACTAACGCCTATTTTAAAACCAAAGATAAATCGTTCTACACGGCTGGCATAGAAAAGTTAGGTAAGCGTTGGAATGAATGTATCACTCTTGAAGGAGACTATGTTGATGAATAAAGAAGAATTTTGGCAAACAAGTGTTGTTTTAGTAGTTAGTCCCGGGACTTGTTGATCAATGTGTTGTATAAAAAAAAATTTTTTTTTCTTGCTTTATATGTATTTTTATACTAAATTTTCTACAATAAAATTAAAAGGGACAATATAAAAAAGAAACTGATTTTATCATTCAACAAGTTTTAATGCTTCAGAAATATAAAATAACTGCTGATGAATTAAATTATTTTTTTAATTTGTGTGCTAAAACTGTCCAACAAATAATTAGTTTTCAACACTAATTACTGTTCGGTGTTTTGTTAATAAATTGGTAATTGATTTCTATGGGATATCTTAAAGGATCTGGTCTAGTGACAGAATACATGCCTTTAAACTGAAAACTTGGTATTTTATTTATAAATTGGTCATTGATTTCTGTGAGATATCTTTAAGGATCTGGTCTAGTGACAGAACTCTTGCTTTTCATCTGAAAATTTTGAGTTTGACTTCTAATAAAAAATGTGTCCAGTACATTTTTTTTAATTCAGGATTTTAAAAATTTGGTTATTTGAGGTAATAAACTTGACAAATCATATTGAATACAATTTCAATTAGGCGAAATTTGCATTTTACTTCTGCAATTCACTGATGACTAGATACATAATCTGTGTTTTTTCTTGGTGGCGTTTTTCTCCATGGTGGCAGCCTAAGGAAGCGGGGAAGCTTTACGCAGTGCCCACTGGTGTCGCATAGCATTCCCATCATTACTAATATTATCCCGACATTATTTAAAATGTTTACAGTATAGTCAATAATTATATATTATACAAATAATTGTTTTACTTTTTTCTGATTAAGACCGTTGCTGAGCCGTTGTTAAGTGTGTTGATCAGAGTTCAGGATTTTGAAAAACAACTGAATTTTTTATTTGAAATAACAATTTTTTTAATGGCTTTGTTAGTGGTCATAAATATTTACCCAAATACATAAACTTTTTGAAAAATAAACTAAAAATATTTATAGCCTGTCGATTAAATTTAAAAAAAAAATAAAAGAAACTCTTACTAAATTTTAACCAAATTCTCAGTGACTTTGGGCTTTGGGCGTTTTGAGTTAAAAATGGTTAAGGGATATAATTTTATCTAAGGATCTATGTTTAAATAAATCTTTCAGTTGTTTTGGAGAGACTCTGTTAAATGGTATTTAGCCTGTTTGATAAGCTTTGCAATATATTTTGGAAATAAATCAGGTTGGGAATAATATATATTTTCTTCCATTTATGTCAGCCCCCTAAGATATTTGTTTGATTTTTCAGATATATTTATGAATAAGCATGTAGTGTTGAAAACATGAGAGATGAAGAAATCCTTGTGTATATAGTATTTAACAAACGCTTTGTTAACACATTGTATTTAAAAAGTAACCAGAGGCACATAACACTTAAAATAATTAATATGTAAAAGCTGAAAATAACTCTGCTTCATGGAATTATCTGTTTTAATAGCATGGGAGATGATTTCAACTAACCTCAAATTAAGTTATCTATTTTTCCCACTGTCAACTTCAATTCAAAAAAGTTTACTAATAAACATTTCATTGTTTGAAAACTTAAATCACAAAAACTCTTTTTATATAAAGTTGAAAAATTTCATCAAAATACTGTATTGTTAAAATTTAGTCATATAAACACTGTAATTAAAAACCCTTACTGCCAATACCTTGAATAAAAAATTATCTTTAATTGAAATAGTAGCTCGTTTTATTTTAGGTCACGTGAGAGAAAACAAATTTATTATTGTTTATCTGTCCTATTTTACTGTACACATAATTTAATGTGGTGAAGTATATTAATAGTCAATCTATTTTGTATGGAAAATTTAAAGTAATGTTCAAATTTCAATGAAGAAAAAAATCTTCATTACTTTCGATTTCAGTGCACCTTATTTTTTAACACAAGATTTTCATATTATTGGTACATACTCTCTTTAAATGACATAAAATTGAGGAAACCGTGAAATGAATGCAGATACATGTTAAAATTGTGAAAAAAAAAGGTTTTATTTGACTTTCATACAAATTTCACAAAAACTTATTGATACTAATATGACTGTTTGAAAATGTTTTAATAGAGCAAAACAATCTAACTTCCTATCTATAAGTTTTTTTGTAGAATTTATTCATGCTTACGTGAAATAAATTCAGTCCAAAATGGATTTCTACAATAGAATTTATAGTAAAATTACAAAAGGAATGCATCGGCAAAAAGCAAAAATAAGTTATTTTTGGTAAAGCAAGTTATCTTCTATAACATACTATTATCATTCAATGTATTTGAAATGAAACATGAAAAGTTACACTGATTTCTCGCTGAAATAATTTATTTGAAATCTATCAGTTCTGAACAATTCCCATGCAATAAAATATACTGCAATCAGATAAGAGTTGAATGAATCATACATTTTTTATAGCACATTGTAATAATTTTGCAAGAATTACACATTGTGTTTTTGCCAATTGGATAAGTTGTTTTTTTAAAGACTTATCACTGATCCTGTTGTGAATCATTTTGATTTACCGTAATAATTATGGATATGAAAACACATACTTGTGTATTTCTTGTTAATAAATTGAAATGTGCTTCGGATCAATATGATTGTTTTATAAATATTAAAAATATTCTTACAGTTTGTGTATCAATTGTTGAATTTCTTAAATAACTTAACCCAGCAATGTAACTATTGTATAAGTTGTGAAAAATGTTTGAACATCTTTAAGAATTTAAATAATAATTGTTATGCGGAATCGTTTGCATAATAATATAAATAATATATCATGGAATGTGCTTTGACGACCTAACTTGTTACTTGTGTATTTATGTAATTAATAGTATAATGGTTATCATGATGATTATATGAATAATTATTATGTACTTAGATGATATAATGTAGGTATTGCAATTGCAAATCACCAAAATTAGAGTATCATTGTAATTTGACAATACATTTTGAAAAGTTATTAAGTTGTTTGGGGAAGAATGCTGAGAGGATTGAAAAGTGATGAGCTTTTTTCAATTTTCTGTTTTCTTTTTGAATAAAATAATTTTCTTCAATGAGCTTTTGTTTATTATTAACACAAATGTTTTTTTTATTATTTAATTCTTATTCTTAACGCTATCTTCTTCCATCTGATTTCTTCCTTCTACATATTATAATATATTTATTGTACTGCACACTTATTT
The DNA here is from genome assembly GCA_949825065.1 of Odontocerum albicorne. NCBI lineage: Eukaryota > Metazoa > Arthropoda > Insecta > Trichoptera > Odontoceridae > Odontocerum > Odontocerum albicorne. The sequence continues at coordinate 23,425,826 of OX463849.1, read as the reverse complement.
TTAATTTTATCTTTTCCTAACAGAATTACATTATTTTTTAAATTAGTATTTTTAATAATTAAGACTTAAAAATTAAAATAACTCTAGTGTATCATTATTTCTTTAGTTTTAATTTATCGTAAATATAATTTTAGTATGAAAGTTTTGATTTTTTGCTTTAGAATGCTCAATTTATTTATTATGTAACAAAATAATTATTGATAAACCTAAATGTAAAAATAATATGCTTTAATCTTCAACTATTCTGTTTTACTATGCTTTCTCAAGTTATTTGATTCAATGAGATTTTTTTGTTTATTTGCCTAAAGCAAATTAATTATGATAACAATCTTGAGCAATTTGAATTCTATTTAGTTTCCAAAACAAAATTGTGATTTTTATCTCGCAAACAAAAGTATTGCACTAAAAGTTGAGATTAAACTTTTTGAATCTCTTAGATTAATGCACCAAGGCTACAGAGAACAATGTTAATTGTATTAATTTTTTTAATTCTTTATTTTACTTGGAAACCTATCTTGATGATGCTGATTGATTTAGAAGAAGAGTGGGAGACAGAATTAGAGGCAGAGCTGAGGGATTATGAGGTCCTAGCTGGGGACAAGGCACCAACAAGTGATGACAAACACTGGGAGAAGGAATGTGAAGATTTGCTCGGAGATGACGAGGAAGACTTGAAGTAAATATTATACATTATATCATTTGAAAGACTGTTAATGGGTTGATTATTATTTAAAATTATTATTTTAAAATAAAACAATATTATTATGATTGTAAACTTGATCTATATACTCGTAGACATTGTATTATTATAAGACTTTTAGTATTGGGTATTCTAAATGTGACATTTATTTTGCCTTCTTGTTGGAGTGTCGTCTGTCTCCTATTGGAGGCGTGACAATCCTTATCCTATTTACTGCAGCCTGCAATAACTCGGCAGCACTTCATCCAAACTAATCCCGCAACTTCTAAAGCCAAGATATGTGGCATGGTCCCCTGCCTCATTTGCCATTTATATTACTCGAATGGTTTTTCCTTAATTAACCAATATAACAATAAAAGTATGAATTTTATATATCATGTTCGCTCAATATTAATGGAGGAGGGCTCGTGTTGCATAGATGAACATCTTTTCTTTTTTATATGAAGCTTTTTTCAGTAAGTTCAGTTAACCCTTGTACGGAACAAGTCATTATATATGTCTTGTTTTTAATAAAATATCTTTTTTTTTTGTAAAATACCATGAGTCCTTTTGTTAAATCTTTATGTGTTTCTGTTCAATTGAATTCAATATTTTAAAACATATTCAATGAAAAAATAATTTTATTAATTTATGCCTTAAGTGTTTTCTCTGCAGTTCAAATAATTATGACAAAATAAAATACCTTAGTAAATGGTACAGTTAAAAAATAACGTTTTTAATTCATATAATATATTAAAAAAATGAAGCATTTAGGAAACAACCTAATATTTTAATTCTTTATTTTGAAAAATATATTTTATTAACACTTGTGCTATCCATTTGAATCTTAATTTTTTATTGTTCAATATAAACTGCTCGTATTTGAATCTTATAATATTATACTTTTGATTCTCTTTAAAATGTTAAAAAAAGATTTACATCTCCAATTTTATGAACCTATCAATACTTAAAAAATAATATTTAATTTGAGATTCTTTTAGGATATATATAAATAATATAGAAAATGAACCATTTTGCATTTTTATGTTCATATACTTCCTATCGTTCTTTGATTGGCTATTTTGGAAATGTATTCCAATTTTTTTTAAATATTCTATAAATTTTCGATACGTGATGTGAAAAATGAAATCTTTGCGCTGACTGCTAGAATATTTGGTTTTGTTGATTAAAGCAATTCAATATATTCCTCAAGCATATGCGTAAGTAGTAGTAGAGGTCTCTTTTATAAGGGATTTTTTGTTTTGTGTTGAGTATATTATTTTATTGTGATTTAATGTAAAATAAGTTTGTTACTTGTTGATTACTACCATTCAATTGATTGAAAAAAAAAAACAACAATTAAATCACTGTCTCTAACTACAATTTTTTTTAATAGATAATCCAATTATTTGATAGTTTCTCCATTTTACAAATTATCATTTACATATTGTCATTATAAGAGGTCAAAATTATAGAACTTTAGACATTATTTACACTTTGGTTTGTCAAACTCATTGTTTTGGTTTAAAGAAGTTGTTTATTGATACGTGTATTAATTTTCCTAAATTTACATACATTTCTAATATAATTCATTAAGTGTTGTCACTATCTAATGACATGTTACCTAAGAGTGCCTTGTTATGCCTTCTAGTTGTACGAAGGCAAACAAGTAATAAGTTCAATGTTTTCTTTTCAATTAAATGAATGATCGTAATTAACAAGGACCACGAATTTATAGTCATTTTATTATTTCTGTTGTGATATCTTCTTTGCAAAAAGGCAAGTTTGTCAGAACATGCGAAGTGTAAACAGATGTGAATGGCCTCAGCAAAAAAATAATAAAAATACACACATCATTTTAGATGTAAACATAATTTAATGTTAATGTTTACTAATCTTTATGTAATCAAATATAACTATGTGAATTCTTTATTATTATGTACCATATTGTTCATTCTGGTGTCTTGAATTTCTTTCCCTCTTATTCCCGTCTAAGGAAAACTGTATCTTATAAAATTATCAATTGCCACATAACAATTTTACCACAATTTAACTTCTGAATTTCAGACATTCCAGTAGATAAGTACTTTAGTCATCAGGTGTGTTGTTTCGATTGTTATTAAATTAAAACGCATTAGTGATTGATAAATCATACTTAATGTTCAGTGGAATAAATTTCGACAAGCTGTAAATGTTCGAGTCAATTTTTGAGAAACAGTTTTTCTGTTAGATAAGGTTTTAATGACAAAATTTTTTAAATATAAGTTTAAAACTTTGGGAAAATTTTCTAGATGTTGTTTATATAAATAATAATAAAAAAATGTCTTTTCCTTCTTTTGGTGAATGTCCAAAACTTGCTGTATTTTGTGTATCATAAATGCATATATAGTTACATTATTGGAATCACTGAATAACTATTTATATAATACATGTATTTGTTATGATGTTTCAAATTTTATTTTCCACTACATTTAATATGCATGGCAACAGAATCTTATTTTTCTAGTAGTATTTATAAAGGTTTCTTCTAATATTTCATAATTATAATAAATGCTTTTATTTTACTCCTTATGTTATTTTATGAAAGATTATTTTTAAAATTTATTTCTTATCATTTAGTACTTTATCGACAATATGCTTATTGTTTTATTTTATTATTACATATATGTTATGTTAATGTTTTCTCAGCTTCACCAAAATGGTGAAAGTAAAATGGGACAACATTTTTTATATAAAGTTATGTCTTCAGTTCTGTTGTCTATGTAATGATGTAATATTAAATTGTATTTTAAGTGTACGTAAATAAAGTGATGAATCCAATTTGTATTTTATTTACAATCCACTTCTAATTACTAATACGGTAGGTAGTTTATATTCAATAATTCAAAGTTAAAATTGTTGTCACAAACCTTGTTCCTTTTTAAATACTTAACTTTCCTTGAGAGAATTATCTTTGTAATAAGAATTTAAATCAAAAATCATCCTTGACTTGAGGGTAACTAAAATACCTGGAATGTATTGGGTTGATGCAAAAGTTATGACCGTTTTTTACATATACAATTAAACTTTTTTTTTTAGATTTGTATTATTCATTTAATCAATTATATAATTTCAACCAGTTTTTATAACCTTCTCCCATCTTTCTATCAACTTATTAATACCATTAGTGTAAAATTCCGTGGATTTTGATGCGAAAAATGTAGTAAGGGATGTTTTTACCTGCTCTATTGTATCAAATTTTTTATCATTTAAAAAAAAAAGCAGTGATTGGAATAAATGAAAATCGGAAGGAGCAAGATCTGGAGAATACGGTGGATGATTGATAACATCTCAATTCAACTCATTTAGCTTGTGTTGGGTCATCATAGCCACATGTGGTCGCGCATTGTCGTGATGAAACACTACCCCTTTTCTGTTTACCAATTCTGGTCTATCCTTTTGAAGGGCGATGTTCAATTTGGATAATTGTTGACAATATCGTCCTGTTGTAAATGTTTGATTGCGTTTCAAGAGTTAAAAATACACAATAGTGAAAAATTAGTGAAAAACAATTAGTGAAATATCCCCAGATCGGAATTTTGTAAACCATCTTTGTACCTGGCGAACTTTGATGACATCTACTCCATACACTTCGCAAATGTTTTTGGTTGCCAGACTCGCGGTATTGTCTTTACGGAATTCATAAAGTAAACAATGACGTAAATGCACTTTATCGACCGACATTTTGACAAAATACAAGGGATCTTCACTGTACTCTGGCCAGACCAAAACTGAATAGAAAGTAGAAGGAAAGCATCCTTTATACAATGGCATCATTTAAAAGAAGATACTATTCATCATTTCTTACCTAGGAATTTTTTTACCTGGGATCATGAAAAACGGTCATTACTTTTGCATCAACCCAATATATAGGGTTGTTTCATAATAAAAATAACACAAGCAATAATATAAATAGGAGGATTGTTGACAAACAAATGACAGCTGAAGTTTCGCCTATTCACTAGAAGAACCAAATTCACTTTGTACAAGACCCTCAGTCATTACGTAACCTGTAAAAAAATGTGTGTTTACTTAACAGGCTGAAAGGAGCTTAGACATCTTCCAAAGGAGAATATTCTGTAGAATTTAATGATGATGGTGTCTGGAAGCTGTAATAAAATTCATAACCCTATATGGATCCGAGTGTGGGCAAGATAATCGAAATTTGTAGATTATCCTGGCTTAAGTGTTTCCATCGTATGGAAGACCCGGAACTTCCACAAGAAAAAAAATCCTCATATTGATCCAATAGAGCATAGAAGAATGGGTGGACCCAAATTAAGTTGGATCGATGGGGTGGAGGTGGACTGTCATGTACTGGGAATGACAAGCTAGAGAAGAGATACCATATATAAACCAGTTTCTTTTTAGGTCGTCTTCCCATGGTAAGTTTTTTTGTTTTGTTACTTAATATGTTTTTCTAAACATATGCAGATGTGGAAAGTATTAGGTGTACAAATAAGTTTCCGCCGTTTTTTATAAAAAAATGGGCATTTATTGTGAAAGAACGGAACCTCATGTTTTATTCGAAGTAGTACCCATCGCTTGCCACTACTTTTCCCCATCTTTCTGTCAGCATACGAATACCGCGTCAGTCATCATCATCATCTTTTGAGGCTATCCACGAATCGACTCAATTTTTGGTATCTTCATATGATGTGAAGTGCTGCTCAGACAGGCCATGCGTCATCGATCAAAACAAGTGGTAATCAGAAGGAGCAATGTCTGGTGAATACAGCGGGTGGGGTAAAACTTCTCAATTGAGTGTTTCCAAATAGGTTTTGACCGGTGCCGCAACATGTGGACTAGCATTATCATGCAGGAGAATAATTTTGTCGTGTCTGGCGTAGTAGTGGGCGCGCTTTTCCTCGAGTGCTCGACTCAATCTCATCAATTATGTTCGGTAGACAGCCCCAGCAATGGTTTCATTCGGTTTGAGCTACTCATAATACACGACACCAAGCTGATCCCACCAAATACACAACAAGAGTTTTTTTCCATGAATATTTGGCTTAGCTGTAGATGTTGAAGCATGACCAGGGGATCCCCATGATTTCTTCCTTTTTGGATTATCATAATGGATGCATTTTTCATCACCAGTGACTATATGGTGCAGAAAACCCTTTCGTTTATGCCTGGCAAGCAGCATTTCACATGTGGAAAATTGGCATTCAAAGTTTCTCCGTGTCAGTTCATATGAATCCCAATTTCTTTGTTTTTGAATCATTCCCAATGATTTCAACCCATGTGAAATCGCTTGTTGAGTCACTCCTAATGTAAGTGCAAGTTCTTCTTGCGTTTGGCACGAATCTTGATCCAATAATACTTCCAATTCCGCGTCTTCGTACACTTTCGGCCTTCCGCTAAGTTCTTTGTCTTCGATGTCAAATTCACCGTTCTTAAACTTTTGAAACCACTCACGACAACTTCTCTCACTTAAGGCAGCCTCACCATATGCTTCTACAAGCAATCGATGCGCCTCAGCTGCAGATTTCTTCAAATTGAAGAAGTAAATCAAAAGTTCCCGCAAATGACGCTTATTCGGCTCAAAACTTGACATTTTCGAACACAAAAAAATATGTTATACTGATAAAAATTCACTAATATTTCAAGGTCATGTTGTTGACAGATGTTCAACCTTACGATAATGACATTTTACATCTGACAATTTTAACCATAACTTACTGGTGGCGCCAACTTTTGTCAAACGGCGGTGACTTATTTGTACACCCAATACTTAATCTAATGGCTTTCCTATCTATACACTATATATATTTTATTTTTGTAATATTTTTACATACATACGTACCGCTCTGTCAGGGTAAGCAGAGAGGACAGAGCACCATACTTACCTATCTTGACACACATTCTTAGCCTCTTCTGCATCTATACAACTTCTACAATTTCTCTGACTTTTTACATTTCCTTCTTTCAGAATATCATTCACTAGATCCAACCATACTTTCCTTTGTCTTCCTCTCACACGTCTTCTACTCACATTTGAATTATATTGTAGTTAAATAAAACATCAAATTTGCATTTAAGAAGAACAATCATTTTACAGAATGGAGCTCAACATATTTACAATTTTAATTTATGAAATTATTGAGACAAAAAAGTTGAGTAGACTCGACAAGGTCATGTCTCATGTTAACCACATTTAATGACACATCCATAAACTTACTTGCACAGAGTTTGATATAAAAGTGGTGGGATGGTGAATTCATGGGTTGGATATAACATTTTCTTGAAATTAACACATCACCAGTCATATTACCTGGATGATATTAACTTAAAGTGAAATATCATCTCTATTATTGGAACCGAATTTATACACATATAGAATAACTTTAGTTTTGATATATTTGAAGAATTGAGAGTAAGCAATTTTTGAATGATAACTAAAAAATCATTCAAAGATATAGATTCAAATATTGTTTGCGTGTGTTGTATCAAATATATTGGAAACCCAAAATTTTAAAATGCAGTCTAATGTCATGCTATATGAAAAGGAAAAGAGGTAATGAAAAACATGATTTTAAGCATTAATTTAACCTTTTGAACTCATGGTGTTTTCATAGGTGTTTCTAGTCACTTGAAGTAATACCATATTGATGGAAAATATAAATATTAAAAATAGTCAGTTGTTTCCTCATATAATGGCCGTTTTCGACTGTCATTGTATGGCAAAGCTGTCACCAAATAAATAAATAAAGGATTTAAAGTATGGAAGTATGAGAACATTTAAAATTTGATTTTCATAATTCTCAATGGAGTTCAATGAATTGAAAATCAATATTAATAAAGTATTAAAATACTTAGCTGCAAAAACTTTTTTTAGTGATTAAGGACCTTAATACATATTTAAGGAACAAAAATAACATAATGTATCATATTGGGTGTACAAATTAGTTCGGTCCGTTTTTTCGTGTTCAAAAATGCATTTATTTCTAAACAAAAGAAATGCACAGATCAATTAAAGTATTGTCCATCGCTGGCTACTACTTTTTCCCATCTCTCATGCAATTTTAGAATTCCATCTCGAAAAAATGACTCGTCTTTTGAGGCGATCCAAGTTTGGAGCCAATTTTCGGTTTCTACGAAAGAAGTGAACCGGTGACCTGCCAAATCATGCTGCATCCTTCGGAACAACCAGTAATCAGAAGGAGCAATGTCCGGGGAATACGGCGGGTGCGGTAAAACATCCCATTTGAGCGTTTCCAAATATTTTTTTACGACTTTTGCGACATGAGGCCGAGCATTGTCATGAAGAAGAATAACTTTATCATGTCTTTGCTCGTATTCCGGCCGTTTTTCTTGCAATGCACGGCTCAAACTAATTAATTGTAGCCGATACCGATCGCCCGTAATGGAATCACCAGGTTTCAGCACCTCATAGTAAACAACACCCCTTTGGTCCCACCAGATACAGAGCATGATCTTCGAACCATGTATGTTCTGTTTTGGTGTTGATGTTGAGGTTGATGGCAACGATTGACCGGGCTTAGCGTAGTATTTTTTCTTCTTGGGGTTGTCGTAGATTATCCACTTCTCATCTCCAGTTACAATCCGATGCAAAAAACCTTTTCTTTGTTGCCTTTGAATCAGCTGCTCGCAAGTGAAAAATCACCTTTCAACATCTCTCGGTTTAAGTTCATAAGGCACCCAATTTCCTTGTTTTTGAATCATTCCCATGGCTCTCAATCGTACGGAAACAGCTTGTTGAATCACTCCCAATGATTCTGCAAGCTCCTCTTGCGTTTGACTCTGATCTTCTTCGAGTAATGCCTCTAATTCTTTGTCCTTGAATTTTTTTGGCTGTGCAGAGCGAGGCTTGTCTTCGACGCTGAAATCTCCATCCTTGAAACGTCGAAACCATTCCCTACATTATTTATCAGTTGGAGCAGCGTCACCATAAACTTCGACAATCATTCGATGGGCTTCAGCTGCACTTTTCTTCCAATTAAAGCAGAAAATTAAAACCTCCCGCAAATGCTGCTTGGTTAACACAAAATTCGACATTTTCAACACTGTACAAAACAAGGTTTTTGCATGAAACTCAAAGCGATATAAACTGAATATTATTGGCAGATGTCTAACCTCTCTGAAACCGCCAAAATCGGTTGTCACTATGAACCATTCATAACAGAGCCATCTTTTGGAAACGGACCGAACTAATTTGTACTCCCAATAAACAAAAACAAATATCACAAAAAAAAACAATATAAGATAAACATGAAAAAAATAACTACGACTTATAATTTTTTAGCATGTGATATAACGTATGCAACAGTCATTGACATGCATGAAGATTTTTTACACGCATGTATCATAAAAAAAGTCGGTTTCTTTTGTACCACCTGGCATTTTTTGATTGAAACAAACTAGTGGACATGTGCTCCGTGACCATACAGTAAACGATATCAGACACAAAAGTTGCTTTGGTCAGTAATATTTTCCATCAAATTATTATCAGTTGAGTCACTCACTTGCTCCATTGGCTTACTATCACTTTCTTCAGTATCTTTCTGGATTCTCAAAAGTCTGTCTTCTGATAGGAATTATATCACTTCCACTGGAAGTGTTCCAAATTTCATTTAAATCACATCTAACATTTCCGCTTTCATTACAGTTATTTAAAATAGATTCATCGTCACTGCTATAAATTGCGCTACAACGTTTATTTTATTTTATCTACCATGTTTATAGATCTTCTTGGTCGATTCCTCATGAACGAGGGTTGTGATCTATTTGGTTTGTCTGCCCAACTCTGCCTACAACGGATCTCCACTTCTCCCTACTTTGGGCCTATCAGAGTGCTGCTATCACATAGGACCTTGTTGCGTTCTTGACATGATTAGTCCATCGGGTTGGTGGTCAGGCTATCTCTGCCTCATCATCTCTCCATACTGCCCGCATGAGTCTTTCCGAATTCTCCTATCCTCTGCGTGCTACATGGCCAAAAAATTATGAGTAAATATTGTGGAAAAATCGCAGACAGCCTGTTCTGCATCCCAAGTTGTTGTATGATGGATACATTGGTGCACTGTGCCATCCAAGGTATCCTTGTCATGCATCTCCAGCACCACATCTCGAGTACATCTACCTTTTCTCTCATTATTGCCCTCAGTATCCAGGTTTCTACTTAATATGAGAAAATGAAGATCAGGGAAAGGCATTAGCCTTTTTTTGATTGCTGTTGAAATGTTTCAATCCCCCATATTGGTTGCAGTTTTCCACCAAGTTCTATACGATCGTAATTCTATCAATTTCAGGTTTGCAATCTCGATCATTTGTTATGCAAGATTATGGATAAAAATTGTGAAAATGAATAAGAATACAGAGCACAGATATGACGCAAATCCATCCATTAATTACGTTAATGCCAGACTAATGTCACTGTTATAGCGCCTGCAAGTTTATCAACAAAAATAAGTAAGCACTGTTGTATTCCCCTCGTATAAAAAGGGTTAAAAAAATAATTATAGGAAATATAAAAACTTCACTAACTTTATACATGCAGTGGTTTCCTATAATTATGAACAATTACATTTTGAATATAAAAAGAATTTAATTGAGGCCATTTGGTTTATTGCCAGAAAAATGTAAAAACAATTTTATATAAGTATAATTTTAGTATTAAATGTAATCTTCGTGCATCAACAGTAATGTAGTATGAAACATGGATTTATTGGTTTTAACTGAATTTATAGTTTTATCCTGTATTTTTCACTATGGTAAGTCAAGTGTGTGCTTTTCAATGTCTGATTTTTCACAAAAATAATTCATAGGTTGCTTAAAACAGCATCCAGGATGGATTTTAAATGGATATTTGCCACTTCTAAGACTACGGTGTTATTTTGTTTTTATACATATTTTGCATTGGTTGTTGGCCAAGAATTGCGCTATTTTATCACTCACTATGACAATATAGACCACCCATCTTTCACCAGTATTATGATAAAGAGACTTTAAGTCTTGCCCTAACATGGGAGGACTTGGGAGTGCCGGTCTGCAGACCCACTTGGATGGAGACATTTTGTCAAATCCGTGTGTTCCTAATGTAATAAAAAGGCGTTCGAGTGAAACATCATTTGTCAAAAATTCATTCATCAAAAACATCATTTTAAAGATTTAGTACACAAATTATCAAAAATAATTATTTTATGAACACAAAGATATTTGTTGATAAGAAATAAGAATCACACCTCACACTCATTTCATCACATTCAATAAATAAAAATAAGGTTCGGTATCTTGCACCGAATAAGACTTGATTCATGGAACGTCCAGTGCTGTCCTGGTGGCACAATTCTGGGTGGAAGAGGCAAAGTGTCTTATTGAATAAATACAAAAATAAATAAATTTGTATACAAATGTCAAAAGAGAATTTATCCAATACAACGCAACGATAATTCATGTTGAGCATTTGCGACCTTCATGACATCCATAAGGGTTTCAGATTCAATTGACTATGATAGCTAAAATAAAAAATACGAAATAGTATTAGCTAGTGATGTACGGGGTACTAAAAATGCCGGGTACTAGGTAATGAGTATGGGGAAACCAAAAAATTTCCTACCCGGGAGGTTGGTCAAAAAATGGAGACATCCAAAAATATCAAAATTGACTAGACAATATTTATCACCCCCTCCTAGTTGCATACCCAGTGAAAGAATGTTATAAACTACTTCCGCGAAACGCAGAGATATTATTATTTCTGCATGATAATCTACCATTATTGAGATTTAATTATTAAATAAAAAAAATTGTAATGCATTTTTTTTCTCAAAAATAAAAAAAAAGTTAAAATAAATTTTGTGTACTGAATTTATTTTCATTCACTTATTTTAGTTTTCACGGGACCTCATACCCGGCACCGAATCCCAGCAATATTTGTCGGATCCTGGTCATTTGCGGGAACTGAAAATATTGCCGGGTACCAGGTAATTTCTGAGTACCCGGTACATCACTAGTTCACATTACCCATTCAAATTTGTTGAAAGGTACAAATGAAAGAATGAATGTGTATCCTTATACTTGGAGTGAAATAGGCCAGTCACTTACTGTAAGTTTTTGTAGAATTATTTCAAGTCAGTGAAAGTCTAAAATGGAATAAAACTCTACAATGTTAATACCAGATTCATAAATAATATCTTTTTACTTTACATGTTTACGATTATTTGAAGACATACACAAATTACTAAAAAACTAATAATAATTTCATTGTCTTGTGTTTTCCCTCATGATTTAAAATAAGAACAAATTTAAATATAAAGTTGCAATAAGAAAATATAATTGGCTTTCGAAAAGTACCTATTCAAATATTTATGTTCCTTTGTTTATCATCTTTTTTAATCTATAAAAAGATACGATAAATGTTATTTAATTTTTTTTCATCTACAATGGCTAGGTGCCTGCCTGCCTATGAGAAGTGAAAAGGGTTGACATTTCTATTAGAACTTTGAAGATTCTTATTTTTCGTGTTATGTGTTTGATTTTTGTTTTTATAGACGTGTCATCTGTTTCCTCACTGGATGGTATTATTGTTAAAACAGGAAAAGTTATTTGGTGCGATTGGTAAGGATGTTTGAAGTTGTCATGGAAGGTGGTTTTTCCCACCATGAGGGCTTGCATCTATTTCAAAGGGATAAAAATATAATTCTGGCATTGACGATTATATTTATATGCCATAAATTGTTATTAAAAAAAAAACACTCATGTATCCATTATTTTACGTAATTTGAAGAGCAACTAATTAGAAAAAATAATAAAAGTTAACATCACATGATTAAATAATTTAAGTAAGGTTTTATTTTAAACACTTTTCCCACTTTATGGAATGATTTGTAACAGGCAAAAGGATTTCTGTATTTGCAACTTATAGTTAAATTGTTTTTAATACAAAGCAAATGAGTTTGTCTCAAATATAAATTTTATTTTTTAGTACTTTTTTCCATAGAATAAATCATTTTTAATGTTGCATGAACCAAAAAGTATTAAGAATGCTCTGTGATTCATGGGATTATGATGCCATAATACCTGTTATTAGACGGTAAACAGTATAGTATTTGTATTGAGAATGTTTTGTTTCTAATATTTTCGATGATTTATCGTAATATATATTTATCAGTCAATAAATCTATTGATCATGACATTGTGTTTCTTTAGCAAGTCTTATCATTTTTATGTGTACATCTTTTCATTGTATTATACTATTTTTTCCTCATAACACTGCTATTCGATACACATATAAGTATCTTGTTTGTTGTATTAATGCACTTGGGCTCTATAAAATACACTCCTTCAGTAAAAAATAATATACAGTAAAATAAAAACAAACAAAAAACGTAAAAAAACCATTACATGAACAAGTATGGCTGTCAAATTTCATCGGGAGTTGTTGCGCGTCATAAGTTAAAGAGTGCTCTAATAGTGTGCCAATAAGTATTAGGTAAAGCGAAAAGAAATGTCAATTTTCATTTTGCGTCACGTTGAAACTAGTTTGCTACCAGTTACCGTTGGGTTAACACGTCGTGGTTGGTATCGTTTTGAAGCTCTATTAATATCCTTTCTGTTTTGATATTCATTTTTGGTTTTGGACCATAGTACAAAAATGCAAAAGCCAGAGATTGAAGAGACACATTTGCGGTATTTTATACTGTTTTTGTTCGATAAAGGATTGAAGTCAAAAGAAGCTACCCAGACCATCTGCGATATTTATGGAGACATCTTGAATCCTCGAAAGTGCCATAGATGGTTTTAAAAGTGTGAAAGTGGTGAAAGGGAATTAAAGGACAAACCAAAATCAGGAAGACCTCTTAAAATCGATGATGACACTTTAAACTCATTAGTGGGGTCCAATCCGCGTAAAACCATCAAGGAATTGTCACAAGATTTCGGTTGTCCGTGGTCAACAGTGAAGGACTATTTGAAAAGGCTCGGAAAACAAAATAGACAAGGAATTTGGGAGCCGCACGAACTTTCTCCAATGGCCATGGAACAACGAATAACAATCTGTTCATCTTTACTCTCCAGATATGAAACTGATCCGTTTCTTAGAAGAATTGTTACTGGGGATGAGAAGTGGGTCTTCTATACCAATCCGAGGAGAAAAAAACAATAGCTTTCGACGAATCAGGTACCTGTGTCTACTCCTCAGCCGACATTGACTCTGAAAAAGGTTCTCCTTTGTGTTTGGTGGGATGTTTTGGGAGAAATTCATTATGAATTTCTAAAACCTGGTCGGACTGTTACAGCAGATGTGTATTGTGCCCAATTAGAAAGATTAAAGGCAGAACTGCTTAAAAAACGATCACTTTTAGTAGACAATCAGAGACGAATTCTACAACATGATAATGCAAGACCACACGCAGCAAGGATTACGCAGGACAAAATAAGAGAGCTAGATTTAGAAGTTCTGCAACACCCACCATATTCACCTGATATTGCACCTTCGGATTACCATCTTTTTAAGTCGATGGAACATTCGCTTCGAGAAAAAAAAAATTACGAATGTCAAACAAGTCCGAAATCACTTGGATTCATATTTTACCGAGAAACCGCCAGAATTTTACGAAAAAGGTATTAAAAAACTGCCTATTCTGTGGAGGAAGATCATCGGTAACAACGGAAATTATTTAACGGAATAATATTGTATAGTTTTTGTTTAAATCAATTTTTTGTCGCATTAAAAAATTTTGTCATATCTTTCTGCTTTACCTTATATTTGAAATTTGATTATTCATATATAAGTTATTACTGGTTAAAAAAAGGACAAACTGTTATGTTAAAAAAAACTAAAATTTAAAAACAAAATATTTTTCGTAACAAATATTTTATGGAACTTTCAGTCATGCACAATTAAACCTTCATTTGAATTGTTCTGTGAATGTATCATGCCATTGAATTTCTATGACATCATGATACCCGAACAATGCTTAGAGAGCATTTAAAAAAAATCTTGCTGAATTGTGTTAATTTTTTTATAAATTAAGTGATTTGTTATTAATTCAACCTTGTTTGAAAGTTACCATGTTACACTTATCACAATATGGTCTCGATTATACTAGCAGTCTATTTTATATTAATTTTGCATTGCTATCTATGTGTGATATGAGAAATGTTATTATGTCGGGATTTTTATTTTATTTTAGGCTTATGTAGAAGAAATGATACAATAGAAGATATACAAGTTAGATTTTACAACGGGTATGTAAAATAAATTACATAGTGATTTACTTATAAAAATTACAAACTTTCAGAAATATTTTTTTAAATTCTGCTGCTCCATTCTGAATATGGAAAATACTAATTTGAATTTTTCCTGATATCTTGTACAACTGTCCATCTTTACTTAATATCGTCAAGATGGCAGCATTTTGATCAGACTTTGAAATTTTCCACTGTCTTATTTCACTTTTTGTTTGAAATTAAATTATCTCAATCTTCAACCATCTACTATACTCTGGAATAAATCCTACTAGGAAGCTTTTTTCCAGCATTGACATATTTTTGGCCAATATTAAGGTAGATTTTCACCGATTGAATGATTCCAGTAATGACAGTTGTACAAAGCTAATTTCTTAGTAAGGGACTGATCTTTTATGATTGGTTTGGCTATCTGAGCCAACATTTATTTGATTTGTTATTAGAATAGCTTATTGGTACAATTTTTTGTTCACAACAATATTTATTTTATCCATGCTCATGTAGCAAATTTCTTTTGAGTGATAGAGCAAATTTTGTAAACTTCGTACATTAAGTAGCTCAATGAAAATATTGCTGCCTTATTTAATAAATAAAATAGTTTGGATAGAAACTTTATGAACTTTTTGCTCACTCTCTCAGCTAGTGAAAATTCACCTCCAATGGATATTTAGAGAAACCAGCCTGTTTTAAGTCTAAATTAATTTAATTGAACTAAGTTTTGACAATTTAGGGATTTTTTTTAATTGAAAATTTTATAAAATGTTCAATAAGATATTATTTTACTATCTCATTAATTACATATATCTATAAAACAAGTATTTAAAGCACATTTATTGTTAGTTCATATTTGGTTATTTTCAAGCTAATAATTAATTAGAAATTATTCATAATTACCTTGTTTACATAGTAAACAAATATTTTGTATTCAGATCCACTGTAGTACACGGAAATTGTGTTCTGGAGTAATTATATTATGATACATGCAATTAGTGGAATAATAAAGTAATTCTTTTATTAATTATTCTAACTGGGAGTACACCAAAGTTAAATATCCTTGAGAAATAATTGAAAATTTTATTACTTACAGAAAAACTACTAATAGTTCAGTGAAATATCCTATTTCAAGTTTTTATAAAATTGTACGATTGAGCAAATTTAATAAATTTGACAGAACGGTAATATACATTCATGGATTTGATGAAAACGCATCATCAAAGTCAGTTAAAACTGTTGTGGGTGCCTACCTACGATATAGGCCGGACATTAATGTTATAGCGCTGGATTGGGGAAATATGGCGACAGGTTCTAGTTCTAATGGTGCAGCTTTGAATACTGAGAAGGTGAAGTATAAGCCAATGATTTTATTCAATTCTTAATCATCATCATACCATTTTTTCCATCTAAAATCGAGAAATTAAGCAATAATTAAATGGAAATCCTTGGATAAGGTATTTTTTGTGATTAATATGACTCACTATGTCAATTTTCCACTCAGTGTTGGTGTATCACTATTGAGAAATGGATTTCCTTTCAGATTTGAGTGGTAAGCAATCCATATTCTTTCAATATTGTACTGAACTGAAAATAGTTGAGAGATCTTTTTCATTTTAATGCCCCTCTTTAGAGAAGGGCATCTCATGTACAAATGACAAGAATTAAAAAATATTTCTGTTACGAGTATTGAAATAACAATAGTGTGTAGATAAACAACTAAGCTTCTTGATCATTGTTAAATTTGTCAAGATTCACAATTACTTTTCAATAGTATATATAATAAGTAACATACATGATTGAAAACTTAATGTTATGAAAATATTTCGTGCAGTAAATTTTTAAGTTCTTAAAAATATTTTAGAGTTGAACAATTCACCAGGACAATTATGAGGGGATGAATAATTTATTCATAAACATAATTTTTTTTTCTAATTTTTAAGTTTTTTTATATACAATGTGGTTGATTTAATCTCATAAAAACCAATAGTCTTCAATATTTTTTTCACTTTGGTGAATTAATCTGATAAATTTATTCTAAATAGATTAATGCTTTGTGCACTATAAAAAAAATTGTGCAGTGTCAATATATGAAAGAAGGCAGAATGAAGATATTAAAAATGTTTGCGTGCATAAAATGGATATTTTAAGAGAGCATTAATATGGTTTGATATGTAGAGACAATGAATGACGAAAGAATGTTTTATCAAATATATACGTCAAAAGTGCAAGAGGTGTGTCGGAGAGGTTGACTGAGGAAAACGTGGCTCGATTAAGCGGACCAGATTTTGAAAGAAGGTAATGTTTGAAGTATGAATTATAGAAGATTGTGCAAGATGAAACATATGAATGTGAAGGAGGTGAAAGTGGTATGCTTGGATAGGAAAATATGGAGATCTATTATCTCTGCCTACCCCGCAAAATATATGACATGATGATAAGTGTGTATGTAATTAGTAACTTAGTTTGATACCATTATTAATATTTTCCATATTGATTATTTGTTCATAGATTGGTCAAGCAGTAGGACGCTATTTATTAGATGCATTAGCCATAGGTATGAAAGGCAACCATCTTCACATTATAGCATTCTCTCTGGGTTGCCATATTGCTGCATCTATAGCTCGGGCAACCAAACTTTCTGGAGTCACTATATCAAGGTATTCAAATCAGAGCCGTAACAGGGGGAGTGGGGCACTGGCCTCAGGGCGGTAAAAAAAGTAAAATAGCATAAAATAGTTAAGAAACAAAATTAAAAATTGAAGTCTGGGAAACATTAAAAATTACAAACTAACAATTAAATTAATTAAATAAAGTTATTGATTATTTTATAGTCCTCGAAGTTTTAAAATATAGTTTTAAATATTAGAATTATAATTTTAAAATGTTTCAATTTAAATGATGGGGTAGCAAGGTGACCACATACACCATATGCCCCTAATATTCACTTTTATTGTGGACTAGGAGGATGACTTTGTTACACAGTAACAATCTAAAAAGTGTCCAGAAACAAATTTTCGTTATTTTTAGAATGGGTGCCAAAATACCTCATCTCGGCCCTGATTAAAATATGTGAAATTATAAAATTTTAAAATATAAACTTATGATGATTTGTTAACTTGATGACTATCCATGTTATGCATGGTTTCAGAGTTTGTTTATAACATTTCAGGACTGTTATAAAATGGTATGTGAATAGAAAATATTCATGAGGTTTTAACTACTTTACTTTAAACATATTTAATATCAATTTCCCATGTAAAATATTGCTTTAAACACAACAATACTCTCCCGACACATCACCTGACAGCTGAATGTCAAAATTATAAAATCTTCACTTGCGAATATTATTTATCCAAAACTACATCAGGATTTAGATTAAAACGAATAATTTCTGTTATTACAAATCACAACTATCTAAATTATTACAATAATGTGCTATTTGGGTGACATATGTTTTAAGATTTCATAATTTTTTTTCAAATCAGTTGCAAAACATGATTGACAAATATAAATCCGGTATCAACAATTACTCCCAAATCTTTGAATTTGTTTACTTGATGTAATACTTCTGCTTATATTGTATATTAATAGTGGATTGGTGAAGGTGATCAACTGGATATACAAACACACATTTTAATATTGAAATAGAGTTGATTACACGCTGACTAGAAACTAAGAGAATTTACATTAATTTAATGCTGTAATTTTGCGAAATCTTGAATACTGGGCAGACTCTAGTTACTTTTCAGCTTGAGGGAAAACTATTGCTCGTGTTCAAGTTATATATATTATATTATATATGATAAATGGGTGCACATATATATTCCACACAAGCTTTAAATAAAACATCGATTGACAATTCACCTGGTCCAAGTTTTTGATCTTCATCACGTCATCTTTGGATGCCGAACAAAGTGATATGGTTCTGCTGTCAGATGTTTTACATTTTGTTATTTGTGTCATATTTAGCCAATTTATTTTGCTGGATTGATTGAAAATACTTTGCAAAATTTTCCAAAATTAATTGGGAATCCTGAATTATATTATTATTTGTTTTCATAGATATAAACCTACTGATGAAGGTTACTCTGGATGTCAGTTTCGATCGTGGTAAAATACTTGTGGCACATTTATTTTATTTGATTTTTGAAACTAGGTCTCAACATTTTAAGAAATCATTCTATATAGTGCTTACTTCATAAATAAATGTTTCTTAATCTTTGTTTATTTTTGAGATCACATACAATATCAACATTGAACCAAATTGGATAACTAGGTATATTTGATGGTTTTTGTTGTTTATCAATGTACGAGGCGTATCCAGAAAGTAAGTGTACTGAGGCTCTCACGACCGGATGGATTTTATTTTCGACATGTTGGCTTACACTTACGTGTAGCCTGACCCTTCCCATCCGCAACGAGACCGGTTTGAGGTCAGTACGTTGAGAAGTGTCGACGCGACAACACGTTTCGTGAAAAATGTCAAACAATCTCCCGCCAAGTGCGAAATTTTGTAAAAAGGCAAGAGTTTTTGAGGCGCTGCAAACTCCATGGAGATGAATTTCTCCGCTCCATCGTTACTGGAGATGAAACTTGGGTTGCACACTACACGCCTGAAACCAAAAGGCAGTCTCAACAGTGGCGTCACACCTCTTCACCCTCCGCCACAGAGTTCAAAACCACAATTTCAGCCAAGTAAATCATGGCATCTGTGTTTTGGGACTGTCAAGGCATAATTTTAATTGAATATATGCCTCAAGGGGAGACCATCAACTCTGCAAGATACTGTGAGACCCTAAAAATATTGCGGAGGGCGATTCAGAACAAGAGGAGAGGCATGCTGGCAAAGGGAGTCTGCCTGCTGCACGAAAATGCAACACCACACACGGCCAACGCCACGAAGGAACTGCTCGCCTCGTTTAAATGGGATGTCCTGAACCATCCCGCGCATTCCCCTGACCTAGCACCTTCAGATTACTATCTCTTTACCTTCCTGAAGCTGCACATGGGTGGAAAAAGGTTTTCAACCGACGAGGAGGTAAAGGAGGAGGTGGAGAAGTGGACGGAGGGGTTGGCGGGAAACTACTTCGAGGAAGGCATCAAAAAGTTGATACCCCGCTTCACCACCTGCATTGAGAGGAATGGCGACTATGTCGAAAAATAGCTTACATATGTACTACGGTAACCACGTAATTTTTTTGTTTAACACTTCCCTTACTGTGCTAAAAAATTACGCCAGTTACGGTGTTGGACACTGAGGGTACACTAAAAATTTATGTTTTAAATTAAAATTATGCAAAATCTATTAGTTTTTTTTTTAATTAGCTATAAACATCATTTTATTGTGTAATAAAATGTCGAATAATATAAAATAAGTGTAAGAAATGATAAAATAATAGTTGAAACAGAGAAGTGACATTTCTATACGAATATAATTTTCCCACTGCGTCGTTCGGTCTGCGCAACGTTCAGAATGCGCATGACTGAAAAGAGGTCTCCAACCTTTTAACACTTCCCTTACTGTGCTAAAAAATTACGCCAGTAACGGCGTTGGACACTGAGGGTACACTAAACATGTATGTTTCAAATTAAAATTATGCAAAATCTGCTAGGTTATTTTTTGTTATTAGCTATAAACATCATTTTATTATGTAATAAAATGTCGAATAATATAAAATAAAGGTAAGAAATGATAAAATAAGAGCTAAAACAGAAAGGCATTTCTATAAGAATATTATTTTTACGCTGCGTCGTTCGGTCTGCGCAACATTCAGAATGCGCATGCGTGATAAGAGATTTCCAGCCTTTTAATTTTTTTTCATAAAATTATACAATAAAATGTAGCGTGTATTTTTTTGGCAATAAAACCATAATTCGAATAAAGACAATAAATAACATATAAACAAAATATAAAATGAATATATAAATTCAAAAATCAAGGTTTTAGGGCGAGAAATTTATATAGTATAAACAAACACGAAATTCAAAATTATATATAAACAAACACGAAATTCAAATCAATAAAATATATGCAATTTGGAAAATATAAACACTACAGAAAATTTGAAAATAGGACAAACATATCATATAATCAAAGTTTAATCCTGTAGAGAAAGTTATCGCAATTGGGGCATGAAACCACTTTTTTTTTACTATATTCTACGTACTAAACACGCAGGTGTTTGACAAATATTGCAGAATAGCCTGGTTTTTTTTCTCGAATGTTTTTAATAAAACCCACAACTTCCTCTTTTGAGGACCTCACGGGGTGCCAACAGGGTATTATTTACTAATGTTTCGGATATTGACTCGCCACAATATGTTAAAACTGTATTAAAAGCATCTTGTTGTTGCTATTTTTCCTTTTTAAGATATTGGGCATTGCCAATTCCAAACTTAACTCTCTTGTGAAATGTTTTCGGTGGTATTAATTATTTTGTTTCCACTCTGGATATTTGTCTATCCATAAGAGGTATGCATTCAATGTAGCCATATCTATAATTTCCATAAAAAGACGGAAAGGCCATCTTCTCGTTGACCTTGAGCAAGAGTACTCTCAAGTAATTTGGTCTCCCGTATCTACTCCAATTTTCGTATTATTATAATGATGTATAATTACTATAGTGGCTTTTGTTTTTCTGAATAATCAATTTCTGCATCATTGAATTGAGTGGATAATAATAATACTGCTTTATTTTTTGTGGTACACACGAAACAAGTATTTTATTTTCAGCTACTATGGATTGTTTTCTCTCTAGACGGTATAAATTCAAGTGAGATTACTCTTTTATTTTTTCGAAGCGTGCCAGTTAGAGTTAAACCTTTTAATAAAAGATTATCGGCTAATTTGATGGAGGTAATAAAAATACCTGTGGTTATCCTCCTGTTCGTGCCATACTGCGGTTGAACCATTTCTATAACTACTCAGTTACCTTGATTTATCTCTCTTTACGATTATTTATCATACCAGAATAAGCCTGTAAATTTGTTATGCGTCATATGCCGCCGCAGTCGGCAGCAACCCAGATTTTGATGCCATATTTACCAAGTTTAGACTTCATGTACACGCGAAATGAACAATCCTCTCTAAAGTTTGCCAAACGTTCATCTACAGTTATATTCGAAGATGGAGAATAATTGCTTTTGCACATATCCATAAACATTTTTGAAATCCACTTAATTGGTTCTAATTTATCTGAAAAAACTCTGATATCTCTCTTCTCGGGTTTCTTTATCATCAAAACGAATATGACTGTAAATATAGATGAATCTATCTCGAGACAGAGCTGTTGTGAAAAATGACTGGCAAAAGGGACTTTCACTTATCCACAATTCACTCAAAGATAGCTTTCGTGTTCGATTTCTGCCAGGTGCGAGCAATATTCCAATGAATTCATATAACTCGTCTTTTGATATTGGTTGGTTCTTTTCTGAATGAATTCGATTTAAATGACGATTTGTTTCTTAAACATCACTTTTACCACCTCTTCATTTACAAACAGACAACACATATCTTTTATGGAATGTACATTTATACTTGAATTTCTCAGTCCAGAATCTTCGATGAGAATATTTGATACCCGACCGATGCCTCGAAGATTGAGGTGGTACTCGTAATGAACTCCATTCGAATCCATGTTTTGATGTAAATAATATTTCTTCGTCTTCTTCACTCGTCTCCAAATCAGAATATACTTCATCCTGTACCTCGACAAAATCTTCTGATTCTGATATATTGCCTGTCGCCTTAAATTCCAAATCGCTATCATCGCCGTCGATATTTCCCGCCATCTCAATTATTATATTTTTGAAAATGAAATAATAAATAAAATGTACATTTATTATAAAAAGAGTAATGGTACAATATAACATACCAGATAAAAAATGATAATAGAAATAACATACCAGATAAAAATAAAAAATTACAATCAGGATTATAAAACTGGTGACGAACCCCTGGAACGGGGCGCTATACGAACTGTCAAAAAAGAATGAGTGTTTGACATTTCGTCAATTCGCGATTTAAAATCATTAATTTCTGTTGAATTAACTATGAATGTTTTGTTTCCTAATGACATCATTCAAATCATAGAGGTTTCGATGAGGAATACATAAAGTATGAAGACCCTGCAAGCAGTATATTTCGAGAAATTAAATAAAATATAAGTCATGATCACTCGCTATCCATCACCGTACGGCAAGTGTTAAATAAAAAAAATTGTAACCTACAAAAATTCAGTACACTTAGTTTCTGGATATGCCTCGTAATACATAAATTATGTATTACATTGATAAACAAAATAAAATAAAATCTTGTATTCCATAAATTATGATGTGAAAGTATTCTACAGCTGTGTCAATATTTCCTATATTATACAAAAAATTCCAATCAAAATATAACATAACATTCCTTAACGTGTTCCTCGCGGGAAGCACAAACGCCTGTGATCTGACCACAATCTAAGTTTCAAATCTCCTTAAGAGTAATGACTATTATTTATTATCAGAAAATTACTTGAATGTCATGTTTACATGGTGTTGTAATCAAATATCAGTGGTTCTAAACAAAATACGCGTTTAAACTTAGAAATTAAAAAACGCCGAAATTGTGCCGCGCACAGGATTCTTGGAATTTGATTTTTAACGCGGTGTACAGGTTAAGAGTAGAATATTTTCTTAAAATATTATGGGACAACTGTATTTGGTCATTATTGGGTATTAAATTTTGTTAATATTGATATTGATTGACGAGAATTTTACCGTTAGATTATGGAGAGTTAAGTAATGTTTGGCGACTTAATTTTTTTATCTTTCGCAGACTGCGGTATTTATTCAAATTTCAAATTCCAATAATTAAAAATGTCTTAGAATTACAGGTTTAGATTGCACTTTTCCCATACTTTACCCTTCAGTTGCTGGGAGAAGACTTAAGTACGATGCAGCAGACTTCGTGGATATAATTCATACAGATTCTACTGGATTAGGAGTACCATTAAGTGTAGCCCATGCAGATTTTTGGCCCAATGGAGGATCAAGATTTCAACCCGGATGTGCAGTAACTGGTGTTTTGGCCACATTTACATCTCCTGCACTAGGTATTGTAGTACATTTAATTTAAAACTGAGAGCAAATCCAAATTTTCATGAATATTTTTTAATCAGAATTGAACAACCTTTTATAATGAAAAATACTCCTATCTATTTATTCAGTTCTTGGCTGAAATAAGTTCTGTAGCCAGAATATATTTTTTATAAAAAATTATGTATTGGAAATATCAAACATATTGCGAGTATCATATTTTTTCCTCATTATGAAGAGTGTTTACTTTTTTCTTTGCAATGGCGATGAACTTTTCCAACTTCACCATGACAACTTCGAAAATTCTCACCTATCCAAATACCTTCTTTCCGTCTTGACAGTGACACTACCTAGGGGGAGACACAATGTCAATATAAAAACAAAAAACAACCCCCTAAATCTATGAAATTGGATATCTCAATAAAAAGGTTGAACTACTGATTAATAAATAAAAAAAAATAATATGAATCATTGAAGATAAACATGGGATCAAAATAATAGACATAAATGCTGTAGTGAGTGAATGAAAAAACTATTGTACAGAGCTCTCTCAGAGAACGTCAAAGTCCAGAAAAATCCACAAGAGGTCATGGAAATATTATGCCGAGTCAGTATGTTATCCACAGGCTTTTCTTGCTGTGCAATGTTCAGATGTGACAAGAGCCTTTCCACAAATATGAATTATCACTTTTTTATTATTTTACAGAACTTTGCAGCCACAAGAGGTCATGGAAATACTATGCCGAGTCAGTACGTTATCCACAGACTTTTCTTGCCGTGCAATGTTCAGACTACCAATCATTTCAGAAAAATACATGTTTTGACAATTTTCAAACAAATATGGGATACAGTTCTTTATTTAAGTAATTATTATTGTTTTCTTCCTTCAGATTATCAAAAATATTAAAGCAACCGGAAGTGCACTCTAGCATTTGGTTTAGTTATACGTCCCTGCACAAGCATTTCGTACATTCTTCCATAAAGGAATATTTGACAAATATCAAAGTTTTAAATTAAAGTATATGCAAATATGGCTTCAGCTAGGAAACATTGGATCATATATTTTATAAATACCTACTAAATGATGCATATCTAGCTTTTTATGAAGATCTATTTTTGACAAATAACTTATTGCCAACCAATATGAAAGTATTAATTTCAAACATGTCTTCCTCCGTTTGTAGTGTGCTTAGTAAGTTTCTAGTTTCTAATGATAAGATATAAAATTAGTATTCTTAATTGATAAACATGGTAATATTTCAAATTTTCATTGTGAGAGGTTACTGTGATTGTGTTTCTAATATAGTACATATTATATTCTATATTCTCAATGAACATAGTTAACTCATAATTGTTTACTGGCTGGGGACACCCAAATTTAGGTGAAAAGCCATTAATGAAATAAAAAAGTAATTTAGTAATTCTTACATAATATTCATCTCATGCTTGTTAAATTGAAGGTCCATCACTTTGATGAATCTTTTCTTCTGGTCCTCTGTATTAAATAAATAAATAAATAAATAATAGGTTTATTGATAGCAACATAGTATGTACAGATTATATTTAAATAACATTTCTAAAACACATAAATTGCAGATAATACATTAAATACAGAAGCTATCAAAAGGTCTGGGCTCATCTAATAGCATCCCCTCGGCCAAGATACACCCCACCAATATAGGGCGGACCCAGCCACGGGGACACCAGATGTTTTTCAGCCCACACCCTTGAATTGTTGTCCTTGAACAATTTTTTTGTGACTCTTTGGCATTCATTTTTTACTTATAGCTAGGATTGTGGAGTCGGCAAAACAATTTCCAGCTCTAAAACTTTTAAATGTTTGACTCTGACTCCGATTCCAATTCCAGCTCTGACTCCGACTTAATTTGTAGTATATACTCGTATATTGCTTACCATATGTTATACTTGATTACATGGAGTAATTGCTTAAATGTAGGTTTTTTGGAAATAATGTCTACTGGGATTCCTCTTCATACTACACGCTATTTGTACTAAGTGGTACATAGTTCATAATTTCATAATGTAACCAATAATCGCCAAAACCATTAGAGACATAAACCTAAATAGCTCCACAAGAATTCGCGTAGACAGAGAACTCTCTAATGACGTTCCAACACCAACCGGAGTAAGACAAGGAGATAGTTTAAGCCCATTTCTATTTAACTTGGTTGTGGATAAAATTATAGAAGAAGTTGCCGAACTTAACCTGGGATACAAGATGTGCGACAATTTGCTAAACATCATATGCTATGCTGACGATGCCACCATCATAGCCGAATCAGAGGAAGACCTGCAACAAATGCTACATCGATTCCACACTGCTTCAAAAAAATACAACATGTCTATCTCCATCAGCAAGACTCTAGCCAGAGAGCAAGTTGAATGCAGTGTGGCGATCGACAACACACTGATTGAACAAGTAACAAAATTTAAATACTTGGGTGCTAGCATAATGTGCAATAATGACCTCTATGGCGAAGTGCTTGAACAATCACAAAAGGCCGCAGCGATGTTTAAAGAACACTATCTGGAAAAACAAGCATATGAACATCCAAAGCAAGATGAGGATATACAAGACCTGTGTCCGCCCCATAATGACATACAGCATAGAGTCCAGAGCCGACACTGTCATAACCAAAAATCTCCTTCGAACCAGCGAAATGAAGGTACTCAGGAGTATCGCTGGCAAAACCCTTCGTGATAGAGTATGTAACACAGAAATCAGAAGGACGTGTGAAGTTGAAGATATTGTCAGATGGGGACGACAGAGAAGAAGGTTCTGGAACGAACACGTATCCAGAATGGCGGAACCAAGAGCCGTAAGAATGGCCAGGGACAGTATCCCCCAAGCAAGCAGACCTCCAGGACAACCTCCCAAAAGATGGAAAGACAGCTGGCAGTCGACGTCGCAAGAGGCAAACAATGATGCAGGACCATAACAGGCCAACAGGCCTAAAATAAGATGAAGAACCAATAAGTTTTAAAAAATGTAAAAAAATTTAAGTCTGCCGACTCCATGACTCCGACTCCACAACCACCCTGCTTATAGCTGTTTCACTTTATCTCTGTGTTACTTCAGGTTGATATTATGATTTATGTCCTATCATGACATACATCTTCTCAAACGTTTCCTTCTATTGCTTTAACTCCTTTTGTTTCCTTCTATCAAAACTGTATTCACTTGGTTCTATCATACTTTTTTTAGTTATTGTCTACCACAATTCTTACTCACACTTATATTATAAATTGGTTTAGTTAGTTCATCCGTTTAATTTATTCAAATCCCCTCAATATGCTCTTTTTCAACTTAACATCATCACTTTTTCAACTTAACATCATCACACATCACTTTTTAGCTCTTTAATAATTCCATTTTTTATTCTATCATATAATGATACATTTCTTATACTAACGTACACATATTCAAGGGTATGTTTTTCCACCGCATTTACTCAACTTCTTTCATTAATTTTCCACATCCACATTTCACTCCCTTATATCAAAGTTTTTCTTATTAAGAACTTTCTTATTCTTTCTAGGGCTAGAGGGGATTTTTATTTGACTACCAAAGATAAATCACCATATGGACGTGGATCTAAAGGAATGAAAATAATAAAATAATTAAAAAAATTTGAGACTCATAAATATGATCAAATATTTTTACCAATGTACAATTTTTAACAATGGATTGATTTGAAATAAAATTTTATATTTTATTAATATCTCACCCAATTTATTTTAGTGTAAGGTTATAAAAAAAACTAGGTATTAATATTGAGAAGAGAGTGCTCTCTAAATATGTAAATTTTATTTCAATGTGACAATATTTCTTGTCAATATAGAAACATTTTATTTCTTTGATAAATAGTAGCCCTTTCATTTTTAAGCAATGTCTGAATACCATCATCCCACTTTCAATGTTTTTAAAATTTCTTTTAATAAATATGCTGCTTTAGAGACAAATATATATTTCTTACAATTATAGATTTCAAGAAAAGTTGCAAAACTTGATATAATATAATATATCAACTATGTGACATTTCCAAAGCAAAAAGCAAGTCAGAATAAAAAGAGAAAACATTTTGAAAACCAATAATCTTTATCAAATTCCTTGCAATGGTTAGTTTAACCATAAATTTAAAAAGAAAAAGAAAAAAACAGAAATAAATACTTACAATATTTTCAAAAACTCCATCTAATTATAAATTTAACTCCCATCCAATAATTCGAGGGACTGATAAAGTAAGCAAAAGACAGTTATCAATATAAGGCAGGTTTATTGATTGGATATTGGATGAAAATTTAATGGAACTACAAAACCAATTAGCTTGACAGTTTGGGGCTTTAAATATTTGAGTGCCAGTATTTATCAGAGCATCATTTTTATTGGTTGATTGCATGCAATATTATTCTTAATTTTTGGCTATTTATTTGATCTTGGGCCATCACAGCAGTAACATATTATGAGTTCATAATTTTCTTTTTCTTCAATACTTTTGTGGCCTACTTTGTAAGATGTTTGACTTCCACCAGTAAGTTTCTAGTTCAATAGCCGATGGTACTTGAAAAAAATAAATAAAACAATCCAAATTCTAATACATAGAAAAATACTATACAAATAAATAATATTTTCTTCAAAAAATTAAATATACAAATGAAATCTTTGATACCCTTTTTCTTAGAAAAATCAAGCGGAAAATTTAGACAATATTAGAAGGCAGTAGCACAGCACAGAATTCACACTGCAGATATTCTGTAAAGTTTTGTGCGTTAATGCACCTCATCCTTACAATATGATTAGTCCATTTCATGTTTTTTCTAAATGTCCTAAAACATTTTAGGATCACATACAACTTTGTTAATTAAAAAAAAAAAAGGATTATACCCTGGGTCTTCAGACTCTTAGAGGCAAAAATAAAACAATTTGTTTAAAAAAAGTTTTGGTTTTATTTCAATTTTAACTAGTCATGTGAAATTAGTCATTTCTATACACAGAATTTCACTATAAATACAATTCATGAGGACTTTAATAATTATATACAGTTCTTTGAAAATAATCTTACAGGCTCATTGACATGACAATTTATAATACCAATTTATTTGACATGTACACTATTTCTCTAGAATATTATTATCTTTCTTCTCTAAATTAATGAATTACATTTCAAAATAAATAAAAGCATTAATTATTTATTCACAAATAAATTAATAATACTATGGGAATCCATCACATTTTAACAACGTAAAACAATTTCTAAATAACTTTTGTATCTTTTATCTGGATCTCTTTTTCTTCAATAATTTTATTAGGAATTTATTTACATCAAATTTATGTGTAGACATTATATTCTTTGTTATTTTTCTAGATATTATTGTGAATATTTTTATAACTATTAACACAACCATGAAATAATTATGCTTTTAATGTATTATGAAGAAAAATGAGTAGATGCATCACAAATAATTTTAAATAAAACAAGAAAAAGCTTGTGATTAGAAGAAGAAAAGTGCTGAAGGGTATTTAACCACATGAAAAAAAGCTTCAAGGAACATTTTTTGAATTGATAGCCCATCTACAACAGGGCAATTTTCACTTGACTGTGGTCACATCATGAACTTGTTTAAATTAACTTTGCTTCGATAATCCAATAGAGAACAGCATGAATTCTTCCTAAGGCACTATGCTCACTAAGAGTTTCACCATAGTCAAGTGGGAATCCAGTCTTATGATATTTTACAAGTATAAGGCTGGACTCCCACTCAAACATGGTGAAATGTGCTTGCTAGAAATTCATGACTATTAATCAATAATAAAAAAATATCAAAGGAAGGCAACCTAACAATCTGACATGTAATGTAAAAAATGTATGGAAGTCCTGTTGAATTATGGGCATGCTATAGTTAGCTCAGAACCTATCCAAAGGCATTTTGTGAGCAACTTTCAGTGTTACCATAGTGAAATGCGAATTCAGCCTACAAAAATGGTTAATATTTCAGTGAGTTGCAGTTTAAATGATTAAATTTGAAAATATTTATTTTGGTTTTGTAGGAAGGGCGGGGATTTATTTAATGAAATTAAATAAAGTTCATTGAACGAGGAATGGAAACAATATTTTTAAATATATATTTTTTTAAAAGTAGGGTAGTTTTATACAGTGTAGAAATCTGTTACATAAGTAATTAAATACATAATAATAAAAACTTGTCATGTTAATATTATATTATTGATTTTAAAATTTATCATTAGGTATATGAAATATAAACACCAAACAAAGGAAATCAATGACAAACACTTTGATTTAGTTTTAAACATTCATAGTCTAATTCATATCATAGGAAAGGATTCAAATGTAAAATTTAATTTAATTAATAAAAATACTTAATTTTCACCAGATTTTTCAATAACAATTTTTAAAATATATAATAGTATCCCAAGAATAAAAGAGGATTTTCTATTGACGTTGCAATTTGTAAGATTTTTTTTCACACATTTACATCCTTAAATGCAATTTTCTTTTTAAGGTTTTAATGTGTGAGTTTCTCAGATAAATCTTTATTGGTTTACAAAACTACTAACAGATGTCACTAGTGTTAATATAGATAAGTAACAATTAAATTCAGTTTGCTTTATTTTTATTGAGTAGAATATACGTTTTTTATGATTTCTAGTGAAAAAAAGAAATAATTTCTTTCCGAAATTTCATATTTTTGTTTATCTTTTTTATACAAAATTAAAATATAATATTTCTTACCTACTACAACTATAATAGAAATAAATTGAAAATAATATTTTTTTCAACTAAAATTGATATTCTTTAAAAAAATAATTAAAGACTAAGAGACACTTGTACGTAAGAAAATAGATCGAGAGAATTTGTATTTATTTTCATTATTTTATTACATAAATTTAATTTTTTACAAAATATAATGTTTATTTTATAATAAACGGATTGATATTTAAATATTTACAACGTAATTTCGAATTTTTATTTACAATCAAAGCGTCTTTTATTCCCTTTCGATAATTTACATTGTTAATTTATTACACTTTACAAAATTCGTATTTATAATTTACGTTTACGTTTTATTTGTAAATATAAAAAATTTAATTGAAAAAGTAAAGTAACGAAAAAGTTTAATATTTATAAAAACTCTGGTTTTAGATTTCCCTTGATACAAGAAACATAAAAATAATGAAAATAAACTATTGAGACCGGTCAATGCCTGACAAGTTAAAATTGGCATTTATAAATTGCGAAGTTTTGAAACTTGATATTTCTCTGTAAAATGAATAAATGCTGCAAAGTTATATTATAAAAAAATTAAATGAACATTTTTATAGCAATAAACCTCCGATTTACATTCAAATTTGATACATATTTAAGCGTTTATGAAAAATAATACAACATTTGTGTCTGACGGTTATAATAATTAAATTACAATTTATATCGCACCCTTTAGAAAGCAGACTCGCATCAAAGGCGCTCTAGCTCGGGATTGAACCCTTTCTTATTGAAATATTAAAAATAACCCAATCAATAAAATAAGATGAACGTAAGGATGGGAAGGTGGTGGCTGCCAATGTTTTTGATTTTTTAGAAATTATCATCGAAATAAAGCTCTTGGGTACCAAGTAAAACTGTTTTAAATCTTTTTTAGAAAATCACTCTTTCAGCTAATAAATTAAACTGTGAAACTTGTAATTGCGAAATATGTGACTAAAACACCCGCTTCCAAAGTTTTTCATACCAATGGTTAAATTAAATTTCAAACCTCCTTGATGGCTTCTTTTAATTGCTTTAAATTTGAATTAATAAACACGATTGCTCCTTTTCAGATTAATTTAAATGTAATGTAAAGTAAAGTGCAATTTAATAGTTTGCATAAACTGCATGCCACCAGATTCAAAATAAGGTATTTTGACGCCTTGTGTTCCCATTAGACGACACTCACTCATAATAAGAAAACGTTTTTCTCTAAATACTTTCGGCAATAGGGAAATTGCTGTAATATTTTCCCCTTATTTGAAAATGGGCATTTTTTTGCATTCTAAACCCCCCCCCCCCCCCCTATTGTCTTAACAACGTGGGAATCGGGAACGTAAGGTCACTTAAATTCACCACATATTATCAGTGGATGAATTTTCAAATGTATGAACTTTATCACGGGCATTTATAAACATATACAAAGCGCAACATCAAAATTTGCATACGGATTGTAATATAGTGGGATGTGATTCTTATTATTTTGTGATATTTTTGCGAGCAAGTGTTCTGGTTGTCCCATTTTTGTCTCGGATCTGATCAATAGCTACATTAAATTTTCAAACCTTTTTGAGAGCTAGTAAATTTTAATTGTATGGACTTTTAATTAAAATCATTCTTTACGATTGCTCCTTTAAAGAGAAGTTTAAATTTAATGTTTAGTCGGTTCGTTCCAATGTCATGGTTCACAATACCACACGTGCTACTGCGCACCACAGGACTTATGGATCCTTGCAACATTTTCTAATGTATTCTTTATGTACCGGATTTTTAAATGAGTGATTTTTCGGTTAGTTTGTAGATAAAAAGTTTTAATTTTTAAAATTTTAAACCATAAAATGTTTATTTTAGAGCATTTTGCGTACTCAACAATTATCATATGGAATAACGGAATTATATTATATAAATACGATAGATACTCGTATGAGAGCGTATTGGAAAATGTGGTTGGGTACATGGTACAGAAAGTGGTTGGGTACATGGTACTGTTAGTTTGTACTATATGTAACGGAAGTGTAATACAGTACAAGATAATTTGGAAAATTATGTTCTTGCGGAAAAATGATATAACATTGTAGATATAACGGTTGGTATGAAAATTGGCTTGATATAGAAAAACGAGCTATAAAAGAATTTTATGTAAAACTGGAATAGTATTTTTGTTGGTGGAAATATACTATAACATTTTTATTTGTAATATTACGATGTAGTTCAATATGGCAGGCATAAAATAATTGGAATTATAGGAATAAATCGGAGAATTTGTTATGGACTAAATTTATATTAAAATTCCGGGATTTTGCCATAAAATAGTTTATTCGGTATACTTAAATTATTCTAATTTCTATTTTGCATAACTGAAAACTTTTTCTTGTGATCATAAAAAAATATTTTTACAAGTTTCCTGAATAATAAAACTTAAACAAGGGTTATTCAGCGCTTTTATAAAAAGGCTAAATGTTAAATAATGTTTTTATACATATAACTCGACTGAACATAAGTTGATGTCAAATTAAAAATGATCTTTTATAATAAATTGATAGAAAAGTTTAAGTAATCAATTTATACGTTGATTTGCAGGGATTTTGGAGGGATCGTAATACAATACCAATAATTTGGTTCAAGTCATATACGAGTACATGAACTTTACAAATATGTCAAGTTTCCGTATACTCGTATTTCCACTCAACTAATTTATTCATTTAGTAACACTTCAAATTATTCATAAGTTTTAAGACATACCGTGCGATTATGCCAACTTTTTAAAAATAATTAGTTCTCACATCTCAGTGTGTTTTTCATATCACTATGTTGGGACTGGGAGTTAACTTAAATGTATGACACAGGTCAAATCGCTACCATTTATGATACGCTCTTAGTGAGACTTTTTCACCTTAACAAGCCCATACTATGAGAATCATATTTATATTAGTGTAAAGGTCGTTAAAAGTTAAGGTTTTCTAACAAGATTTCAACGTTCAAAATGACAGATTAAGTACATTATTTATATTATTACGTATTTTTAAAATCTATTATTTTTTTTCGTAACAATGGCGAGCTTTAAACTTGATTTAAATCTGACCAAAATTGTATTCTTCCGAACATTTACAATTCAGTGAATAAAAATACTTAGAAAAAAATGTTTGTTTACCGATTTAAATGATTAAACCTCGTAGGCCTGGCACACTTCCAAAAGCACTTGACATTGTGAATCCAAGGGAAGCTTGGAATTTGTAATACGGTTGAGTAAGGGATGTTTTTGACGAAGTTACGTATACGATAATAGGCCACTGGGAAGGGATTTTTTAAATAGATTTTTCGTTAATTAAAAAACTTTTAATACCCCCCCCCCCTCCATCCCCCTTTATTCCTCATGAAACCATGAAACTGTTCATTAACACGATTATCATCTCTCTTTAAGTTGTAAGGAAGAAGTTCTGGGTTTTTAAAATTCGCTATGTTATCCCTTTTTTGTTTTTGAGACCAAACACTAAATCCTTCGAGATACGATAAAAATCAACAAAAATTTGCACGTTTAGAGACATTCTAATCAGAAATAATAAAGTTATATTTTTTTCAAGTAATTTAATTAAGCCTCCAAAATTTTTTAACTCGATTGGCCTTAATCTTAAACTGTTTAAAATACCAAATGTTATGATGCTAATATCCAACTACTTCACTCAGTGAATAATAATAATAAAAGGATTATTTATATAGCGCCGTTTAGAGAGCTAACTTTCCTCAAAGGCGCTCTAATTCGGGACTCAAACCCTTTATTATTGACCGATTAAAAATATTATGAAATAAATAAATATAAGTCGAGTGTAATTGCAGGAAGGTAGTGGTTGCGTCCATTAGAAAAAGTACTTCTCCGCATCTGCATATGTTCAGAAAAAACATACCCGTATTTGGCAAGAAAACCACAGAAAACTTACCAATGTTAGACGAACTACAAAGAAACCTTTATAGACTTTCTGATAGTTGACAGTAACGTATTCGTCTTAAGATGTTCATATTTGATATAAATTTTCTGATTTTTAAAGCTGCACACGCCACTCATATCTCAAACTTAAAATATTTCCAATCGATTTATACTCAGATTTCCAGAATGCGAATAGGTCATTCATTGTTCGATCTTTTTGTATTTGACGAGAATTCAAATCCTTGATATCCCGATATGCGAATGTGGTCTGGAGGAGGAAATACTCGATCACGTATTTTTTGATTGCAGGAATCACTCCTCGAGCAATATGTACAATATCCCTGTTAATATTACTCGCTCTCTTCCCCTCAATATTACACATATTTTGTTTCTCAGTAATCCAAAGATTTTAGCCGTTTATTTTTTCAAAATGTATTTCCAATAACAATATACATCTAAATTTATCAAATTAATATGAATCCTACATTCGCGTACCGTACAAAGTATTCTCAGCAGGGCGAATTGCCTAAACCATAAAAAGGCCAGGTTGTATAAAACGAAAGTGTAAAACGTTAATTCACTATGATGAATTCATTGTATGAACACTACACTCGACCTAATGCCGAATGTATTGCTATCACATGTCGGAGGGTCTATAGAAGTTTATTTGTAGTTTGTTTTCCCTTGGTAAGTTTTCCGTACTTTTCTTACTAAATATGTTGTCCTAAACATGTGAGATGCGAGGAAGCACCCCATTTAACGACCGCAACCCCCTCCTTCCTATGTTGTCCTAAACATGTGAGATGCGAGGAAGCACCCCATTTAACGACCGCAACCCCCTCCTTCCTATTCTAACACTCAACTTGTTTTTTGTCATACTTTTAATCTATCAATAATAGTTGGTTCAAATCCCGAGTTCGAGAGTCTGGTTTTTAAACGGAGCTATATAAACTGTTCTTTTATTATTCTAGATATGTAGAAAAGAGGATTTCAACATTTCCAAATATAATATGCATTCAGCAGCCTCTGCTACGCAATTTTTCATAAATCATTTAAATGCTGAAACAGTAGTAAACCATCCAGACTTTGTATGAACCAGTCAAATTAATTACTCTATAATGATGTATGCTGAACCCTCTTTGTAAATATGTCACGGATTGTATTTGCCATTAATGTATCTGAATTTTTAATATTCCCGTTTCATGTAACTTTTCAATCCATGGCCAACTAATTTTGCCTTTGATAAATTTTTAGGTTTAAATAAGTCTATTAATTATTCAAGTGATTTGTTAAATCAGGTTAAAAACGCTTTTACTCGCTAATAATCGAACACTCATCGAACACTTTTTTTTAAACATTTTATCATGAAACATTTTCTCAAGTCTTATTGATAAACAAACATTAAATACAATAAAAATTTGCACAAATATTACGAAAATAAAATGGTTAATATGTAAGTTTGATTTTAACAGAGGAATGTATAATAAAAAGAAATTAAGATACTTTCAAAAAAAATAAAACAATTGAATTATGCAAAAACACATGCGTACATGTGTGAATGGAATTAATTTCACAAGTTCGTCTATAAAATAAGGATCATGGTCTAGGTTGTAAGACGTCTATCTTCCGATCTAGTGATTGCGGGCTCAATTCCCTTTGGAACCCAGATTAAAAAAAATCTATCTTGATTTCCCGGTATTTCAATAACGTATTCCGGGTTGATTGGAAGATATTGCCGCATGACAATAAGCTTACTAAGTTGCACGATATTTTATTTTATTTCAATGGTGGAATGATTTTTTATACAAAATATTAAAACACAACAAATAAAATTTAACATTAACATGTAAACAATGTTATATGCGCAATATAGTAAAACCTGTATAAGACGAACAACAAAATAAATCAAACCTATTCACGTATAATTTAATCAATTTATCCCGGCAATAACAACTTCTTTACTTTACTCCTGTAAGTAGTCAAAGTCACATGAAAATCAAAACAATACCCATATTGATTGCCCAATCGGAGTAATCTTGTTATGCAAGAGTTGTACAAGTAATAAGTTACAAGCACTTCACTATGGAACAAAATTTTTTGCTGGATGGGCCCATAAGGGACGCGTAACATAACAAGTTGAGTTCGAGTCAAAAACTTACGCTGAATGCGTTATTTCTTTCAATATTTATTTTTATTTCTTTATTTACATACATAAATTCATTTAGTGTATTACTCTTTAGTTGTATACGATGCCCATATTGAAAGAAATAACGCATTCAGCGTAAGTTTTTGACTCTAACTCAACTTGTTATGTTACGCGTCCCTTATGGGCAAAATGTTTTGTTCCATAGTGAAGTGCTTGTAACTTATTACTTGTACAACTCTTGCATAACAAGATTACTCCGATTGGGCAATCAATATGGGTATTGTTTTGATTTTCATGTGACTTTGACTACTTACAGGAGTAAAGTAAAGAAGGAAAGTAAAGTGCTTGTATTATTTTTCGTAATATTGTTGATCTTTCTCTAATAGTGGGTTCAATTTTAGAGTTAGATTGCCCTTGAGGAGAACTTTCTCTCTGAACGGCGCTTTATAAAAATTGCCATTTTATTATTATTATTAAGATATCATTGAATATTTTTAAATGAATGAAATAC
The DNA here is from genome assembly GCA_949825065.1 of Odontocerum albicorne. Lineage (NCBI taxonomy): Eukaryota > Metazoa > Arthropoda > Insecta > Trichoptera > Odontoceridae > Odontocerum > Odontocerum albicorne. Next base: position 23,388,461 of record OX463849.1, on the reverse strand, counting down.
GAGTATATAATTTATTTTAAGTATTTCAAACCACTCAAAATAGTGAAGTATTTTCATTTTCAAAGAATGAGAAAATAAATGTTCTCAGTTTTATTTGTAAATTCTTCTGTCTGAGGACTGTGAACTTAGCAGGACATTAGTTTTGTGGGAACGAAATTCCTCCATTCAGAGTATTAAATCAATATATTTGGATATAACGTGTGGATGAAAAAAATCGTCCTTATGAAAGAATATTACTACAATTATAAACTTATTAAAAAAATACGAATGAATAAAATTCATAGCGCAAAATATTAACGATATCTTATTGTTATGAATGATTTGATTTAGTAAAATAATACAGAGGAGGGGTATACTATACTTAATTTAGAACAAAGTGCATTAACAAAAGTCAAGAGTTATATCTGGAAGCAATCAAAAGTTTGAATGATGAAATTAAGGGAACCATAATGATAACTGTGCAGCGACCCAAAGGATCCTGGAAAAGTAGGCTAAACTTCAACGTCTTTTATTGCACGGGGCTACATTTAAATAGCAATATAGATAAGAAATGTTATTTTGAAGCTAAGAAACATGTATACTGTAGATTCACGATAATCTGGGATCGCATTAACCGGGTCTCAAATTACCCGGTACAGTAATATATACGATTCTTTTACATTTCAAATAATATTTCGAAATGTTATAAAAAATCGGATTTTTTTTACTGCCCATCCCGGTTAATGCGGTTCTGGAAAATCAAGTCTATTTTAATAGGTACCTAGTTTAATAAAATTAATTTTTTTTTAAATTTTTTCAATATTTTATTCTTCACATTTTGTAAATAAAAAGTGGAAAGAAACTTCTGCAATATCCCTACGCCTTAAATATAGTACGTAGAAAAATAAGTACATGGCAACAGAAAGTTATTTGGGGATCTGTAAAAGATCTAATGGCACGTTATTGAAACAAGAGCTGACATCATACTCCTTAGAATATCAGAAATGAAGGTCTTGCGAGAAGAAAATAAGTAATACATAAATAACAAGACTCAGTTATATGGAAATGGCAGACAAGACGTTATTGGCGGGATCACGTTCAAAGAATGGATGAGACCCGGATTTCCCGTAAAGTTTTTTAATGGCCACCAAGCAGACTCCCAAAGAGATTTGAGGGGTAGCTGGCAGTACACATCCCTGGTATGAATACGTTTTATAACATAAAAGACACCCTTTACTTTAAAATTCAATTAAGTTTTCTTCTTTCTTAAACAAAAATAGATGATTTTATATCGCATAAAAACATTACATATCTCAACTTTTAAAATATATATGTTTTAATATTGAGTTTTCTTATTATTTTTCTTGCTAAACCTCATTACCGCGTCAGCGTATCCTAATGATGACGACATTAAGGACACATGACATAAAATACAAGCAGCTAAAGCACGTCTGGGATTGAAATAATAAATTGTATGTCAGGAGATACCGAGTTGAGATGTGACATACTTTGCCATAATAAATTTTTTATACAGCTTCAGAGGTTATTTTCGGTGTATATTAAATAAACAACGCAGATATTCAAAATCTACTTTCACAATGTAATTTAACATAAAACTGACAATTTCAAAATTCATAAAAGAAGCGGTTTATGAGCACAGGTTTTATATTTCAATTATACTATTCTTCATCGCGTGTTCAATGGTGAGCGTCGTTGTCCTTTGCTACATCTGGAACTTGGTGCACTACATGTCTCCATCTTTCCCGAATGAACACAGCGCTGAAAGAAGATTCTGTTAACTCTTTTATTTGGTCCGTCTATCTTATCATATAAGACACCTTCCTCTTGCTCGTTTTCCTCTCAAATGTCCCGTGATCACCAGCTTCATACTTTCGTTATTCTTTCTTGCAACATGTCAAAATAATGTTATTTGGGAATGTTGCCAGACGCTTATTAATAAAAATCTTTAGATGATTAGCAATTTCCCATTACATGTTTTGTGATCACCAGCTTCATACTTTCTTATTCTTTCTGGCAATATGACCAAATAACGTTATTTGGGAATGTTGCCAGACGATTATTGCTAAAAATCTTTAGGTAATCTCTAATTCTTGAATTTAATAATAAAGACGTTGGTGTGCCTTGCGATCCATGGGATACACTTCATCTGCGTCCAGCACCATAACTCGAAAGTATGTATCATGTTTCTTCTTTCTCATTGCCCAAGTTTCCATTCCATACAGTGCAATCCTCGACATTTAACTGGATGTAACATGCTAGTATTTTGGTTCTTCTGCGCATAAACTAGTAAATCCATATTTGGTCAGGCGTATCATAGTATTTTTTTCTATTTCAATTTGGTGTTACTAATGACTGAGAGGATAACCAAGAAAAAGAAGAATAGAATGTATTTAAATACAATAATTAGCTATTTCAAAGTAACGCTTTCGTACAGAAATCGAAATATTCTATTGGTTTTGTCTTCAGTTGTTATTTATCGTTATCTATCCACTGTACGATGAAAACCTACCCTTGACGTCCCCATTATCTTCTGTCTTTGCTGTCCTCTGTTAGTATGTGTTTTTTCGTCAATTCAGCAAGTTTTGAGGTATCTTCGTGGTAGATACTATTTAATCATAATGCTTCTTGATCCTCCAGCTTTTAATATGATTAGCTAATTACCACTTTTGTCATAGAGCGGGCCCAAGTTAAAAGAAAACTACAAATTAGCCATTTTAATTCAATACATATATACCTCATCTCGCCATCTCCCTTTTGGGGTGTGCAGAGAGGATAGAGCGCCAGACTTCCCTATCTTGACACCTTTAGCCTCTTCCGCATTCATACACTTTCTCATACAACTTCTACGATTTCTCGGACTTTCTACGTTTCCTTCTTTCAGAATACCATTCACTTGGTACAATCAGACTTTCTTTGATCTTCCTTTCACACGTCTTCCATTCACATTTGCACTATATATATGTCTTGTAAGATTTTTTTCTTTCCTACGTTCCACATGCCCAAATCATCTTAGTGCTCTTTTTCATCTTACTCGTCACATCACCCTTAAGTTCACATTCATCCCTTATCACTTCATTCCGTATTCCGTCATAAATTGTCACTAAATGTATTCGTCTCAAAGCACGGATTTCAATAGCATTTATTCGACTCCTATCGGTGTTTTTCCTGGTTCACGTTTCACTCACATGCAACAAAGTTGGTACTAAAATACTCTTGTGGTAGATCATCCTAGCAGATTTTGATATTGTCTGGTTCGTGTACATATGTTTTAGTGCCCCATTGATTTTGTTTTCTATCGCTGCACGCCCTTCAACATCTCTTTTAACTGTCATCATTTGAAAATATTACACCAATAGCAAAAATTATCTGCTTGCTCCAATCTTTAATTATTCACAATTGCATTCACACCTTTATATCACCTTTACTTTGTATTTTGCAACATTCATTCTTAAATCTTTCTCTTCGCATATCTCATATAATATAATTATCAAACTCTGCGATTAATTTGTCTGCATATTGCAATTTATATTCTATAAATACGAGTATATGTTATTTATATATTTGAGGTATTTGATTTAAGTAGAAAAACAGTTGAAAGAAAATCTAACACATATTCAACTAAGGCAGTTGTTGCTTTTTTGCTTACAAGGGAAGATATGACGCGTGGCAATAAAGGTTACATTTTTAAAATCAGAATCTAGTTCTGTTGAAATTGCTATAATACATTACCACAAGTATATTTGTTAGTTTTTTTTACTTATCTGAACACTACAAATTATTGAGTTTTTGAAAGAAAAGTTTTTTCAATTAGCGTACGAGTACTATTGATCATAAGCACGTTTACACAAAAAATGCTGAAGAATGGAAAAAATCGAAATAAATAATTTAAACAATATTTCCCGATTCCTAAGAGAGTAACAACATGAGAATGAAATGTTGATGTTTTTGTACTAGGTAAGTCCAGAAAGTAAGTGTACTGAATTTTTGTAGGTTACAATTTTTTTTATTTAAACAAAAAAATTACGTGGTTACCGTAGTACATATGTAAGCTATTTTTCGACATAGTCGCCATTCCTCTCAATGTAGGTGGTGAAGCGGGGTATCAACTTTTTGATGCCTTCCTCGAAGTAGTTTCCCGCCAACCCATCCGTCCACTTCTCCACCTCCTCCTTTACCTCCTCGTTGGTTGAAAACCTTTTTCCACCCATGTGCAGCTTCAGGGAGGTAAAGAGATAGTAATCTGAAGGTGCTAGGTCAGGGGAATGCGCGGGATGGTTCTGGACATCCCATTTAAACGAGGCGAGCAGTTCCGTCTGGCATTGTTGTGCAGCAGGCAGACTCCCTTTGTCAGCATGCCTCTCCTCTTGTTCTGAATCGCCCTCCGCAATTTTTTTAGGGTCTCACAGTATCTTGGAGAGTTGATGGTCTCCCTTTGAGGCATATATTCAATTAAAATTATGCCTTGACAGTCCCAAAACAATTTCGTCAGTCACAATTGAAGGTCTTCCGCTCCTCTGATCATCATGCACAGACGTACGACCGTTTTTAAACTCGCGACACCACTTGTACACACTCGTACGATTCATAGCTTTATCACCATATGCTGTTTTCACCTCATTATAAACCTCAACCGGAGGTTTTCCCTTCCAAACGAGATAACGGATGACGCCCCGTATTTCGCACTTGGCGGGAGATTGGATTTACATTTTTCACGAAACGTGTTGTCGCGTCGACACTTCTCAACGTACTGACCTCAAACCGGTCTCGTTGTGGAGGGGAAGGGTCAGGCTACACGGAAGTGTAGCCAACATGTCGAAAAATAAAATCCATCCGGTTGTGAGAGCCTCAGTATACTTACTTTCTGGATACGCCTCGTATATAGATTTCATACGAAGTTTTTTACTAAAATATATTATGTATAGTATTGAAAGAGATATTGAATTGTTGTTATATTTTTTTAGTACATGTACAAGGAGAGATATTGCATATCCAGACATACAATTGTAAAAGCAAATAAATCTTTAACAATTTTGACATTCAATTTTGACAATCATGTACAAAATAATGTTGAAAAAAATAATATTTATTTTCCTAAAACTTAAACATAAAACAATATTTAATTTCCTCAAAACATACAAGCCTGAATATTTAATCAATATACATTAAATCTTTGAAACATATTAAGTTTTTCATAAATTCAAACACTAAAATAATGCTACATACATACCCTCAAGCCATTTCCCTGTCGGGGTAGGCGGAGAGGACAGAGCGCCAGACTTTCCTATCACGAATCACATCCTTAGCCCTCTTCATATCCATACACTCTCTCATACAACTTCAACGATTTCTCTGACTCTACATTTTCTTCTTTCAATGTATCATTCGCTTGATACAATCATACTTTCCTCGGTCTTTCTCTCACACGCCTTCCACTCACATTTGCACTATATGTCTGTTTTGTTAGTCTATCTTCATTTATTCGTTCCACATGTCCAAACCATATCTACGTCTTCTTCTTCATCTTGCTTAACTCATCAGCCTTAAGTTCACATTCATCCCTTATCACTTCATTTCGTATTCTGTCATACATTGTCATTCCATGTATTCTTCTCAATGTTCGTATTTTTACAGCATTTCTTCGGCTTCTCTCAGTCTTTTTCTTCGTCCATGTTTCATTTCCATACATCAAAGTAACACTTAATGATGAAGCTACAGTATTTTATATTCGCAATATTCGAATCGATTCTCTTTACGAATTTTATCGAAAATCCGAGCCCTAGTGACACTCGGCAAAATAAAGCATTAGTTTTATAGTTTAATTTACTTAAAAGGTTCAGCTGAAAGATTTTTCTTTTTCTTTTCCGCTCTGCATTCAAATATTATACACGTTGCGAGAATGGTTATTCTTCTATCCATTCAATCACAATAAAAACGAATACGATGAACAGGATCAAGCCTTAATGATAAATAATTGAAAGCCTAAAAATTCTTTCGTTTGCAAGACGAACACCACTTCTTACCAAAAATCACATTCTTAATTCATGTTTCATTTCTATGTTTAAATGTTTTGAAAATCATAGAAAAACTAATCACTTTACTTTTTAAGGTTTTTTTCACCTTTGTGTCTTTGTTTATGATTAGCGAAAAAAGGGGGTTGTTTTATATATTTGTTTATACTTTTGTGTACATGATTACGCATGATGCGTCAGGAAGATCATTGCTATACAGCGATTTCTTCCAACCAACCAACCAGCTTATCTTGGATACGTTACGCTGTTCGATTCTATAATATAACAGATTTTATCAAAAAATATTTATTTAAATTCAAATAAAAAATGGCAAATTACTAACCAATAATGCTAAGACTAGAAGAAAGGAATTTGTTCGGGATAAGAAAGGGAAACAGAAAAAAAATTAGAATGAAAGGATAATCTGAGTAAAGTTATATTTTTTCAATTTTCTGTCGAAGGTGATTAAATATGACATACATCTGAACTATTGATACGTTTGGTCTACAGTCGCAAATGAAGATGTGTAAATAAGGTGTTGTGTGCTGGTATACAAGAAAGATTTTAATTGCCCGATCGAAAATAAACGACTTTGAACTAAAATTACTTCTTAAATAAATTTCCTTTATATCAATTTTCTTGATATTGTTAATATGAGAGTTTTTATTTAATGAAAATAAAATGTTTAGTTCTTGAATCTTAGAAAAGACGTTTGATTCACTTAGTGGTGTCATGTTTATACATTCCTAATAAAATATATAAACAATTTTTTATTTGAGTTCACACCACTGTTTTATTTGAGTTCACAATCGGTTTCAAAGACATCAGTCGTCCTCATCAGGTCAAGATGAATTAAATTATGCCTAAAATATATTTTTTCTGATAGGTACATGAGAGGAAGAGGGTGTAGTGGCTTATAAAGGGAGAGGAGTGAATAGGCGTCAAAAGGATGGCTTTTGACCGGGATACATACGAGTATTTAGTAGAAGAATATTATTGAAATTATCTAGGTTGTTAAAAAACAATATGATTTGAAATAGTGATTTTTATCCTTTGCATTTTTTTAACTTTTCATATTTGAAATTGTTGAATTTACATAGACGATTCATAAAAGATTTTTAAATGCTCATAAGGAATAATTTTGCAGTGTTTTTTTATAAATTATTTATCGCTTTATATGTGATTGACTCGCGGCGAAGGAACGATCGATCGCTAGAATCTTTTTTTAACATCTCGTCGGATTGAATTTGCTGTAATTTATGCAATCAACTTGAAATTACACCAACATTGTTTTTTTTTTGCATTTGTGTATTGAAGGCTGTCAAATCTCACGAACAGCTTTAGTTCACTTGACAAACATATGTGAACTTTTTATACATGTTTTGTATACGTATATAAATATGCAAGTAGTTTACGTCTAATGTCTGATGTACGTGTATATATATGTGGACATAAATTCCTCGGGCGTAAGTCAACTGTTTCGGAACATGCATTGGGCCTAGTGATATAACCTGATATAAAATATATTGTCAAAAATATGCGTTAAAATAAAACAAAATAAAAGGAGTTATGAAAAATTGCGATAGAAACCAATAAACGAAAAAACAGGAACGTTTCGTCATTAGTTTATTTTCATTTATTATACTTTGAAACTTTTTATGCAGGGTAATGTTGATTGAAGACATGTAGAATATTTTAATAAGCCCACCAGATTGTATTTTAATTTATTACTATTAAATAATCAATAAATTAAAAGAAATAAAAAAAATAATGCAAAATAGCAAGAAAACAATAAGAATTCATATTGAATAAAATATCTCTTATAATTTTGCTTTTATTTCAAATAAATGGACTAAATTGATGACTAGATCTTTAATTATATTTAAAACATACGTTTTATACTTATTTAAGTCCGCTAATTTTTTTGGTTTAAATAAATGATTTCACATTACAAAAATATGTACATTGTAGATAGTAAAAAAGTTATCATGAAAGCATAATGACGTCAGTTGTATTTTGATATCTGACACGTTTTTTGGCCGGAATCTTACTACATCCGGCGCCATGCTGGAACACGCCAGAGCTGGCACTGTTTAAAGTACAGTCTCCCGAATTTCGTTGATAAACGCTAGTGTTGCCAGAATTAATACCACAATCACCGGCATTTCTCTCGTTTTCTTCATCGTAGAAGCTGTCGGAGCTGACTATAGCGTCTTCTGCGATGGTTTTGATTATTGATTTGGAGTTTGTTGGGCGGAAGTCCCCACCCTGATCCCTGGATCACGAGAGCCTCGGCTGGCGACTGGTTCTTCGGCATTTGGAGGCAGGGTGGCCCTGCCTGGCGTGTCGTCACATAGAGCATAGCTCGTGTTGGCTTACGGATGTATAGCTGACTGCGTTGTTGGATGCGGCCATCATTGTTGATACAGGATACTGAAAACAAAATTATAAGAAGTCAAAATATGTATTTTGTTTAATCAGTAGGGAATATGACGCATTGAGATTTTTTCTTCATAATGTATCCATTATTAATTTTGTGGAACATTTTTATAGTATTTTTTGGCAAATGTTTAACTATCTGTAGCCTTAAAATGTAACATAAGAAGAAGAATAATCCACAGTAGAACATTTTTGCACTTTGTTCTCAATACAACAGGGTTGTGGCCGACAATAACAAGGAAAACTGGTCAAGTAAAAACATTCCTTTTTTTATATTTTAGAATGTATTTCAATAAAAATACAAACGAATTAACGTATTTTAAAGGTCAAATATAATAAATTTGCACTTCAAAATGTTACAGGTAATCTAACTGTCAATAGAAGTTTAAATTTAACAGTGATCTAACTGTTCTAAAGTTTATTTTGAACAAAAGGCGTAACATCGCACCTTTAATGCATGTTTGTTACAAGGCCCTATTTTAGAAAAATGGCTTTAAATTTATTTTAACTTAATTATCCTTTATAATAAAAAAGGTCCCGATCTCTTAAATTTAGTTTTTTAAATGCGTTGAATATTTGATACACTCGCATGTAATTTTTCCTGTAAAAATTTAAAGCTCAGAGTGCCCTAATTGAACATTTACTAGTATAATTTTGAAAATAGAAAAATATTTTTATTTTTATTCATAGATGGCACACAATGTTCTCATGTCATATTTTTAGTTAACACAAAAATACAAGTTTAAATGTCCGATTCCGATTCGAGACTCAGAAGTATGACTATTTTTTTCAAAATGGTTTTGTTTAATGATGTGAAATACCTTTACTATAAGTGTTTTCCCAAATAAGGTTTAAATTTAAGATGCATGATTATAAATATTTTATAGGAGTTCTTTTTGTGTTCTTTAAAGCTCAATAATCTTCAAAGTATATAATTTCGACTTGTTACATGTTTGCTGAAAAGGTGCAATATCTTATCATTATGAGTTAGAACATCTCAAATAAAAAAAACATGCGTTTTAATTAGAAGTTCAAGTAATATATTTGATTTATTTTTTAGTATTTGCTATTGCTTCATTCTCTTGCATTCGTTTTTTGAATGCTCTCAATTTGAAGGGCAAATAATATTTTTTCCATTGCCTACTCTTCATAAAATAATATGTAACTACATTTGAAGTTTATCGTTTCTATTCGGTATCAACTACTAAAAAATAATTTTGAAGGAAAAAAAAACGTTTATATTGCTGGTAAAAGAAATTATTTCATGCAAGAAACAAAACGTTTTTAATTTTAAAAAAATCCTACTAAAATGCTTATAAAATATTTGATTTTTCCTCTTTTTTTTGTGCAAAAATCAACTAGGTGTTAAAATGTTCGGCTCGTTAGAATTGTTTTTTGGTGATATTTATACATAATTAATTTATTAGATAAGAAAACAAAAACTAACCTAAAAAAGGTTTTATTTCATTTTGTCCAGTTACTATATTTTATACACAGTATAATAGAGTTATTTAAATATTGCCTAGAAATAAATGCGTACGGTGGAAAAAAGAATTTTATAAAAACTCCAAAAAGAGATTATCACAGATTTTTTGCATTGAAATTTAATTAAACTATAAAAATGTTAAACCCTGTTCAATAAAAATAATTTAGATTTTAATGGGGACAAACTTCAATTTTTAATAAAATAGTCATTTTTTTAGAACACTATTTTCCCTTGAACGATCAATCTAATATCTAGCCTTAAGGACATTTTTTTAAAACAGTCATTTGTTTATTATCAAAATGTAATTTTGATTAATTTTGATAATCCCATTTAAAAACATTGTTCGACTTATCGTTTATATACTTTTAAATTTCGTAGTAGAGAAATAGACAAATAATTAACATGTCAATTAATTTTTTTCTCATATTCAAGATTATTTTTTGTAGGAATACTGTACAAAAGTATATTAAAAAATGTTCGACTTTATTTAGGTTTTAATATAAAATCATGCTGAAGAACTTTTATAACATAAAATGAAAATAAATATAATTGTGCTGTTGGACAAATTATAAAAACATGCAGATTATAACAGGTCAGTAGAAACTAAGCCAATTTATGAAGGTATGTACGAGTACGTATTAGTCGTTAGTTGAGGTGAAATTTGTTTAAAATAGAACATGAAATTCGAATTTTAACTTCAAAACTGATATTAATGCTTTATAATCATAGAAAATAATATTTTAAATTCACAATATGAATGATTTACACGTATGTATGTCATTATTTTTTTTAAATAAACATAGGTAGACCGTAACACCTCATTATCAGGGAAGCACAAACAAGACTTATTTGTTCTCCCCTGATAATGAGGTGAAAACATTGAAACCAGTAGGGTTATACCATTACATAAAGTGGAATAAACAGTGTTTGATAAAACAAATTACAATGTCTTTAAACCTCCACAAAGTTAATGCCTTAACTACAAATAATATATGTAGACCGTGTTAACAATTTACGTGAAACAATGCAAACAAATCGGAATTTTTCAAAGTCAGGCATGCAATAACTCGAGAATTAGATAATTTATTGGAATAAAATGATAAGTAATATATAACAAGATGAACTCTTAGAAAACACGTGGTATATTTAATTACGTCATTTAATTAATTTCAATAACTGTATTGAAAAATATTATTTTTTGTTTTATTTTATTACCTTTTTTATATTCTTGGGCCGGAAACACCTTATTACGCATGATAGTTTGTCTCGTGACTGGCTATTTCTGAAGATCAAAACCATAAAGCCCTTATACTCGTAATGAAGATATTGTTTAAAATATATATTATCGTCCATATTATTAAGTCGGCCGCATCAGCTAACCCATTTAAATCTAAATAATAACGGCAAATTTTAAACGACGAAATTTTGCGTGCCTAAATTCTATAATTAAGATTTTCACGAAAGCTTTCATATATTTAGTCAGACAGGAGATCGTTGGTGTTTGCGGCCCGCCGTCATAAAGCAGACAAATGAAAAGCTTATTTAGCGAAATTCTCTGTTGAACATAAACCCCGCACTTTTGTATTTCTACTATTTATTAACTCGATAAGGACAGGATAAGGTCGTGCTCCAAATTTTTGATAAATGTTCAATCATTCAAAACTACTTTAAATAGTTTTCAAAAAAACATGTTCCTATGTTCTCATACTTAAAAATAAATACCATAACGTTGTATTCCTATCGGGGTAGGCAGAGACGACAGAAAGCCAACTTTCATATCGAGAAACACATATTTGGTCTCCTCTACATTCTTCTACTTTCTTAAAAAATGTTATACGATTTCTCTTATTATTTATATTTTCTTATGCCAAAATATTAGTCACTAGGCCCAACCTTATTTTTCTCGGTCTTCTTTTCTTGCAATATTTATTTACGAGTATTTTGTTAGCCTTTATTTAAAGTTATAAATCTTTGGACAGAAACGATTTATTTACTTTTTAATTCGTGTTTTAGGAAGAACGTATAGTGCTCATTGCAAATACGCGTATTCGTTTTTTACTTCTTGAAACTTAACTTACATTTGTTATTAGATAGGTTATGGTAGTTCATAAAATAAAATTATTGAATAAAAGAAAAAAAATATCATAACCATAATTTAAGCCAATTCAACACTGCGTCAACTACAAAAAACATTTCAAATTAGTGAAAAACAAGCTAGAAATTATTCGGAGATACCGATAAAAAATATATATAAAATGTGTATCAATCAAATGATCTTTGGCCTAAATGGAAATAAACTTGTCTTGCAAGCCGGGGGTTGAGGAATCGATTCCCATTCTAAGTCAGAATTAAAAATAAAACTCAGACTTTGTTAATAAGCCCCTTTGGTTATACGGTTTACAATGAATTGAATAAAAATAAATTAAGATTTGGTAGAAATACTCGTACATTCACCCCCACAAGTTCTTCGTCCGAGTATGATATGAACACTTAAATAGAAATGAAAGTTTTTAAACATTCAACGTTATATTCAGAACGTTTTCAAAAGAAACTATAAAACAATTTCAAGAACAATGAATATAAAATATTATAATTCCAGTAACTACCATCATTAGCTTCTTTTGAATAATTAAAATGGGAGTAAGAGCTTCATTTTTATTAGTCATGTTTCTGAGTCATGCAGTTGAGCTCCTTCCATTTTTCATCCCCCTCCAGCATCCACGCTGAGGTGGAAGAAGGGTTGGTGATTAAGGGAAGGGGTGATCGTACCCATCACTCTTTTCTTCTTCTTCCCTCTTAAAATGAAATCTAAATTTCTTTACATCTTTGCAGAAACAAGAGTCTTTGTTGTGAAAATTAAAAAAAAGCTTATTTTTGAAAAATAAACTTTTTCCTTCATAACTCTAGCTTATTTATTATAATAATTATTAATAACCCGTCAATAAGGCCAGAATTAAAGAAACTCACTTTGATATTTATTTTTTAATGTTCAATAGTAAAATCATATCCTAATATTTATTGACATTACATATAAGCCATTTTTATTTTATGTTTTATAATAATCATATCGAGAAATGACAGTTATCAAATAATATTTGTAAAATAAAGATGTTCCGAAACAGGTTTGAATGCTGAGTTTGCTTACATTACTCTTTTTTAATAGGCATTCCACCCACACTAGGATGATTTGTGCCCTCAAATCAAAGTCATTATGCAAATATATGACGGTATAATAAAAAAAATTCCAAAATGGCAATTTTAGACAATTTAAAGTTTCAACTAATTAAACTTTAAAAATTTAACAATCGATCTATAAGTGGAAAAGTTCCTGGAAGAAAGAAAAACAAACGCGAATTAATTTTATTAAGAGAATTAAATACCGTACCAACCATGATACTCAGAAACTCAAAAATACACCCAAAAAAATATTAAAAATTCAATATTCAAAACAAGTTTCAGGGCATCTTTATTTTTCCAATATGACATTTGGCACTTTTTGCTTATTTTAAAATTATTTTGTTTCTACGGTTTTTGTACAGTATCCAACGTACAAATGGTGAGATTCATTTACGTTGATAGAGGAAAAAATCTAAAAATAGATGTCACTCGAAAATCACATTACTGTCAATAATACGAGTAATTTAGACAGTGCTGATTTATAATGGCAAATGTCGTACTATTTTTGTCACTTTTGTATGTAAAATGATGCGCTCGCTGACAAAATTGAAAAAAAAAACTTTTTATTCACTTCCTGATGTAGTATAGTTGAATAAATAATAGACGCGAGTGAAGATTTTATAGTTTTGACATTCAGTTCAGTTGATGCGTTGAGGTGGAATAGTTGTATTTAATGTGGTTTTTTTATTTGAAATTTTAATTTCAAATGTGTTTATAGTAGTAAATATTTAACCTCGTGAGTGGAACGCGTTATCCCTCTAGTTTTGGAATAATATTTGGATAGAAAATTCAAGACACATATATGAGTCTTTTTTTTATACAACTATAAGTGTTGCATGGGGTAAAAAGTAGAATTCAGTATTTTTACGTGTTGAACACCTTTGTGGGTACGGGTCACTAAAAGACATATGAGATTCACGCCAAGCTATAACACAGTTTATTTTATTGATGCCTCATGATATCGTTTAAGTGCAAAAAAATATTTATGGGCAAGAAACCTGAACAGGGAAAATGAATGAACAAATTCGAGATAATCCGGTGGAAATGCGTGCACTGAGAAAAATATGTTATGTGGATTTATGAAAATATAAGAAACGTATAATATTTATTTAGGATAAACGTGAGTTAAAAACTGGTGTGCTATGCAGGGTGAATAAAAGCTCGTTGATGTATGAAGTTTGAATATATTGAATGGATGGATGACGAAAGAGTGACTAAAAAAATATGAACGGAAGTCGTGGTAAAGCACAACCCATAATAATATGGTTGTACGAAGTGAATAAGATTTTGTAAGATGGGATGGCAAGGAGTAACGAATGGAGGAGGTGAATGATGTACGAGTATGTCTTGATAAGAAAAGTTGAAGCTCTGTTGTCTCTGTTTATACTAGCAGGAAAATGGGGTGATGGAGTATAGTATATAATACATCGATCAATAAATCCCGGGACTAACTACTAAAACAACGTTTGTTTGCCAAAATTCTTCTTTATTCATCAACATAATCTCCTTCAAGAGCGATACATTTATTCCAACGCCTTCCTAACTTTTCTATGCCAGCCGTGTAGAACGATTTATCTTTGGTTTCAAAATAGGCGTTAGTTTCGGCAATCACTTATTCATTGGAGCCAAATCTCTTTCCCTGGAGCATCTTTTTAAGGTCTGCGAACAGCCAAAATTCACTGGGGGCCAAATCTGGAGAATACGGTGGGTGCGGAAGCAATTCGAAGTTCAACTCATGCAATTTGGCCATTGTTACCATAATCGATGCGTTGTTGTTTCTGTTCCATTATGAGTAAACGCGGCACCCATTTCGAAAAAAGCTTTTTCATGACCAAATTTTCTTGCAAAATAGTGTAAACACTACCAAATGAAATTTTCAGGATGTCAGCTATCTCACGCAATTTTACTTTGCGATTTTCCATCACGATTTTGAGTTTATTTTTTTATTTTCTGGTATAACAGACTCATTTGGATGACCAGAGCGTTCAGCATCATTTGTGTCATGAAAGTTTGACACGTAACTTCTAAAGGTTGGTACTTACTGAGAATGGTATGGATTTGTTATTATAGGCGCCACCTGTTGGTTAGTCCCGGGGCTTATTGATCGATGTGTTATGTATTTATACCACCTCGTGGTCCAGTAGTAAGTAGATCGTGTTTTCCGTTCGAGGATTTTGGTTTCCAAAACAGATGGTATCCAAAATAATGGTGTCCCATAACGGTATTTATGATACGTTATATTTTGTAAATTCAAGTTGAGTAATTATAACTATTATTAAAATGATCAAATTGAATTCTACTATACTAGTAGGTCTCCCTCTACTATGCCTTCCACTCAAATTTGCGTTATAATTTGTTTTGTCAGACTTTCTTAATTCATTCGATTTACATGCTTCTTCATCTTGTTTAAAACAGCAGTCACTTTCATCAATACAGCATCTTTCATCAATGAATTCCATGATGACATCTGTGACCTAGTTGGTAAGACGCTTGATTTCGACTCAGAGGTTTCAGGTTCAATTTGCGATGGTACACAAAAGAAATAAGTAAAAAAGGGTTTCAGTTAGGTAAACGAGTTCGACCGTTAACAATATTTCTATGCGGTGCGTAGGAGTACGTTTGTTAGTATTGTTACATTTTCAAGTGCGTTAACACGTGCAATAACGTAACTATGCCTATCCCCTCTTGGCCTATTCCAGTTGTTTTAAACCCAAAGTCTCGATTACTTAAAACAGTCTTAAGTTTCCATCCACCCTCAATCATATTCTGCTAAACTTTATACCCCAACATAATCGCTTCAACACACATATTTTAAAGCATTTATTTTACTTTATTTTAGTCTTTTCTGCGTCTACGTTTCACTATCTTAAATGAAAGCTAGAATAATGTTACTATTTATTAACCAAGCAGATTTTTAATAATATTTAAATCCAGTAAAATAAAAAAAATAAAAATTCATTTTGAAAAATTCTTATGTGAAGAAAAGTAATATTTTATTTTAATATGTGAATTTTATACGCCCTTCTATGGGTCCGCAAAAATAGTGGCCACCTTAAAATGACAAGGTTTCAACTCATGTGGTGCTGTCACGTAACAC
Source organism: Odontocerum albicorne (assembly GCA_949825065.1). Taxonomy (NCBI): domain Eukaryota; kingdom Metazoa; phylum Arthropoda; class Insecta; order Trichoptera; family Odontoceridae; genus Odontocerum; species Odontocerum albicorne. The sequence goes on along the minus strand of OX463849.1, from coordinate 23,372,254 downwards.
GGAACCTTGTCATCACAGGGTCACGATACTCTAAACCTGTCTCCTGACATGTTGGCTCACAAGTCTTCAGGACACGACGCCTGGGGTGTGATGGATAATACTCACGAAGGGTGGCAGCTTGATGGAGGGGTGAAATTTTGTTGACAAAGTTGTAATTCTAATAAAGGCAAACGTAACGGATGTACGAAACAAGCACATGTTTTACATCAAAATAATTTTAAGTAAACAAACATACAGAAAAAAAATTGTTTTATCTTCAAAGAAAATATTTTAAGAAAATGTGTTTTTTACATCCTTATACGTACACCAGAAAAAAATCGAAAAGATAAACTTCTTATTCGAGAGGTGAAGTTCAATACTGTTTTCAAACTATTAACATAATTGTTTACACAAAATTTAAACGAGTTAATCACACGAGGAATTGCCACATTTTTTTTAAGGAATTGAGATTTTTGGTTTTTCCTTCTTTAATATCATATCCTTCAACACACACCCATCGCTTCTTCCAAATTTATACAACTCTTACGATTTTTCTGACTTTTTACTTTCCCTTCTTTTAAATATCATTCACTTGATCCAACCATAGTTTCCTTGGTCTTCCTCTACCACGCCTTTCACTCACATTTGCATTATATGTTCGTTTTGTTAGCAATGCTTCATTCATTCGACTTACATGCCCAAACTTTCTCAGATTGCTCTTCTTTATCTTACTCAAAACACCAGCTTTCAGGTCACATTTATTTCTTATTACTTCGTTCCGTATTCTGTAATATATTTTCATCCTAAGTATTCTTAGTGCATAAAATATAAATAACAAATTTTGACTGTTTAAAGTATGCCCAAATGTGCGCATTTTCAAGGTAATAATGAGAAATTAATTATTCATAGCATCCTTGTTTACCTAGTTAACATATATTGTGTATCCAGATACAATATCAGTGTATTGCGGTAAATTATAAACTGTTAAATATTTCTTGAATCTTCGAAAAGACTACAGTTTCACTTTGTGGTGCCATTTTTTAAATAAAAGGAAAAAAATAAGTAAAATAAAAAACTTATTTTCTATTTTTGTGTTCACCACAGGTTTAATTTAGGTTCACAACTAGTTTCGAAGACCCCCGTCTTCTTCATCAGGTTTATATTGACCTGATGAAGTTTTTTATTTTAATATTTTTTTTCTTTTATGTTAAATATTTACCTAATCGAATATTATAAGTGAACATTTTTGGCATTTCCGAGATATACGAGTAAGTAAAATTAAAAATGAATTGCCTTTCCAGGCCTGAGTCTCATATTTTTTTTTATTAGAGCGCTCCCGGAGCAATAGGTGTTACAAAAATGCACAATGTAAATTGTTAAGTTTCTTAAAAATAAGATTCATAACTATCGATGTCTTCATAACCCTCGTAGTGATTTTCAAATTAAAAAAAAACACATAAATCAGTTCACTTTAAATAATTCACAATCAAAATAAATTTTGTGTTTTCTCGAAAAACTCGAAAAAATCGTTAAATCAAAAGTCATCGTTCTTTAAATCTCGAGGTGAATATTATATGAAAAATGGTATTCTTAAGTATGATTAAAAGTCTCAAACAAGAATCTATTAAAAGTTTCGCCATTTGAAACAAGATTGTCAGAATTGTCGTAAAAAGTAACTTTAATTTTTTCATGGACTTAGTATTTAATCATTTTTGCTTTCTAATTGAAACACTTGATGGGTAAGTTTAAGAAAAAGATTATTACTACAGATATTGTAATTTGAAAAGGTAAAATACTTTTTTGCGACTGAACAAGTTATCTTCAATACATGGAATGGAGATTTTTGTTCAGTCGCTTATCATTTTGAACTGATTTATTTTTTATTTTGAACTGAAAAAATATGTACAGTTTAATATTTTCGATAACATCAGATGTTTATTTGAGTAATTATTAATGAAACTACTATATTCAAATAAGTTGAGGCGTTTTATTAAAAAATGACCCATAGTTGTAAGTTGCTGGAAAATAAAAAAAGCTTTTAAGATAATGTATTTGATTATATTTTGTTTATAGTTAAGGCATTAACGTTGTGGAGGTTTAAAGACATTGTTATTTATTTTATCAAAAAGTGTTTATTCTACTTTTAAAAAAGTGGAATAAACAGTGTTTGATAAAATAAATTACAATGTATTTGATTAGATGTGACATTTTTTTATATCTTTATTAGGGTTTAAAAACTCAAAAATATTACGAATAGGTTTTGGTACAAAAACGTCATTATCGTTTCTTCGAATGAAAGTTTCAACTGACACAAGAGTCGTTCATGGATTATATATTGGATAAGATGCGTTTTGGAATCGTTAGAACTGAACAAGGTGTTGTTTGTTTTTTAACAACTTTCTTATATTCCAAAAAATATTAAAATTACTAATAAAAAATGGTTTTTTATAACTATACTAGCGGACCCGGCAGACGTTGTCCTGCCCGAACGTTTGCCTGCTATTAGCGGGTTCAGAAAACGTTTTTTCGATGTTGGAATTTTCGATAAACTATATACTTATATATAATTCTTCTGTTTTCTGAACCATATGTACACCGAAGATGGACTGCGAGTAGCAGAGGAATGTGACGCCTTACCAATAACATACGATGCATATTTAAACGATTTTCATTGTGATTAAATAATAGCAAACAAAGAAAAAACTCAATTCATTTCCATGGTAGTCATATTTTTTATTAATGTAAAAAAAGTAAAGTTTTTAAATAAATGTTGAATCGTAATACTAACAGAAATAAATTTTGTTTTGTTTTTCTCTTAATGCGAGTTGATGAACAATGTTTTTCTTCAATCCTTGAGGTGTTTAAATGATCAAACTTGGTGGTTTACCAACGCGAGAGCACGCAACATATAATTGGCCATGTGAAAAGCATGGATTTTCTAGATCCAACCTACAAATGGACATTGTTTGCCCTTGTAACTTATTAATAGTCATTGCGAATGCCAAGCAAATTGGAAATTGCAGGCATCTGATTGGAACAGGTGAGTCTGAAGGGATCATTGGGATCCGTGGCAGGAGAATCACTTCACATTGAAACTTGCTGTTCAAAATGATAGTTTCAAGAACATTTCCCATGATTTTTTTTATGACCAATCGCGTGCCATTGCATAGCTTAGGTGCATTTAAATTCAGAAGCAAAATGATTGGTGAACCAATTTTTAATCGCAAGTTATGTGGTAGCATTCCCGGTAAATCCAGTGAATTCAATAATTCAACAGGATAGTTGACTACTTCGTCAGGATCGACAACAGTGTCGATCGATTTGAACGACATCTCATTGCCAGGCAATGACTGTTGTATTTTAAAATAAATAGCGCCAACATCAATATTGTCTGCACCGTGTTATCTCTGTGTTGAATCCGTATATCTCGACGTTCATCTGCGTCGATAACCATAACAACTGCAACGTCATTAACGGTTGGTGCATTGTATTGGCCCGCGTGCTCTCCAGATGGTACTTTGTCTGCTTTGATGACGATCATGTAGTTGTCGTTTTGCAGCCTGTTTGAAACGTTATTGAACAACTAGACCAACTCGTTGTGATTTCTCAAAATCGGTTACAAAGTCGTCACAATTTCTTGCTCCTCCATCTGCTCGATGTGGTTATATTGACACCGTGTGTTTATTTGTGGCTCCTTATCACCCATGAAGTAGATTTGTAAGAATTTTGGATCGGCATCAGGCATTGAGATAAAAAAACCAATTTGATAATACACTTGGCCCTGAATCTTAAACGTTGATTAAAAATTGCGACCATTCTCATTCTGAACGATTTTTGTTGCTCCAAATGATGTCATTTGGAAGCAAAAATTGAATTTACGAATTTTACGCAAAAACAATTATGATTGAAGTGTGGCTCCAGCCAATAGTGTTTTCAATGGTTCTGGCGGCGAATTCAATGGTGGCAGTACAACTTTTCCATAAACCGACCGATTCACCTTTATATTTGAATGCCTGGCAGTGTTGGCATTCTTTGTCAATAGCGCCGATGACAATTTGTGAATGTGACGAATAGTCGATGTCCGACTCATATTCTAACGCAAGGTGGAGAAGTGATGCACGTGTCAATGCGCGATGCACTTGCAGGCGCTGTCGTTCATGAGCTCTGTGTGCGTCGGTGGCTCGTTGATGCGCCTGTCTTTGTCTCTGCATTTGCTCGAAGGCGTTCATTGCGTTCTTCTTGACTTTCATTTGCACGTGTGTTTGCAACCTGGTCTCTTAAATTTGCATTGTCCATCAGTTGATCTTTTCTATTTAACCGACGGGTGTGGATTATTTGTGAATTCTGTGTACGTCGACCAATATTTTCTCCTCGTCCACGAAGACGTGGCATTGTTCTTTAATAAACACACAACACATAAATATAAGTAACTTATATTTGAATTTTATAGATGTTATAATTTGTTGAACAAACTTACATGTTATTTATTTTCGATGAGCCGTTTAACACTCCGTAAATGATATAGAATCATCGACACAAATAAGCACATAAAATCAATTTTTGCAGGCTAGATTGATTATCATTGAATGCACATGTATATAATTTAAATTTATTGAAGATCATGCAAGATATTCACTTCAGCACTGCACCTTACACATTTGCACAATGTATGTGTTTAAGTACACTTAATTTATGATTTTAAACGTTATTTCAATATGTTTTGTGGATGAATAATACACACAATATTCACGTAATTGTGATAAATGGAATATCGAAACACAGCGAACAGAAATTGAAATGTCAAAACAACGCGAAGCTACGACGCAAGTGACTTGCGCATGTATTGGATGCGTACGTCAAATACCACAGAATTCGACATCAGCGCCACCTATGGTACACAAACATAACTATGAATTTTTCTCAGAAGGTCAATTATTCATGAACTTCTCAGGTTTTAACGGTCAATTATTCATAAACTTATGATTTTTTACATTTAAAAAAATATGAGGTTGGTGAAAGAGGGGGGAGGGGGGTGAAATTTTGGGGTTATATGTTCTGATATGCGAAAAATCTTAAAATAATAAAAAATAAATTTTCATCAAAAAATTAAAAAACTTTTCCTAGAACCCGATTGCAGCGCCACCTACCGGGTCCAATTGTAAATTGAAACCATTCAGGGACCCATTCAAACACACACAAAAAATTTCATCAAACACACAAAAAATTACATCGCAAGTGACTTGCGCATGTATTGGATGCGTACGTCAAATACCACAGAATTTGACATCAGCGCCACCTATGGTACACAAACATAACTATAAATTATTCTCAGAAGGTCAATTATTCATGAACTTCTTAGAAGGGTTTAACAGTCAATTATTCATGAACTTATGATTTTGTTCATTTTAAAAATATATGAGGTTGGTGAAGGGGGGGGGGGAGAGTGAAATTTTGGGGTTATATGTTCTGATATGCGAAAAATTAAAAAAAAATAAAAAATTTTGTTTCGTCAAAAAATAAAAAATTAAAATTCCTAGAACTCGATTGCAGCGCCACCTACCGGGTTCAATTGTTAATTTAAACCATTCAGGGACCTACTCAAACACACAAAAAAAAAATCATCAAAATCAGTTCAGCCGTTTAGGAGGAGTTCAGTGACTTACACACGTACAGAAGAAATATATACATAAAGGTGTGCTAATTTAGTACTATTAATTTATTTTCGCCAATTAAGTACCATTTGACAGATTCATATATTATTTATTTTTTATAAATGTTAGTACTATTTTTATAATAAATCAAAAAATAAATAAATTGAAAACAAGAACTTTTAACGTATGCACATTTTCTAGCTAAGCTTATGTTTCCATTAATTCTTTCATTTGAAATTAATTGTTCCTTTTTATTCATGCATTCTACCGATTTGTAGAGTAAATGACAAAATTTTATGTGCTAAAATATATGGATTCAATGTGAAGAAGGGGACAGATTAGTTGATTGTAGATAATTCCAAATCAACTTCTAAGTACGTTCAAACTATCGATTTAGAATTAAGATTATACGTAGATTATATTGTTGGTTATGGGTTAGCCCCAATGTACGAGTATAATGCTTACTGGGTAGGTATTATGTGATCAAAAGATTATTAATATTTCTTCAAGAATTCTAGGAAATGGAATGCTGTAGAAAACCTCGAAATAGTGGAGAAAGTAATTTTTAGCAGAGAAAGTAAGAAGAAAAATAAGGTTAAAAGATATTTATAAGCTAACCCTTTGTTACCTGAAAATAGAAATAACTTGTTTATTGCATTTTTTTGTTAAATATCTCTTGTAGTAGGATGTTAGAGAGGGATTACATTTTTTTTATTTTTTTATTCTAAGCCACCCAAAAAAGGGTGGTACAAATTTGTACCATCAGTGAACAAAGGCATAAAAAAACGACAAATATATTTTGAACAATCTTAATATTACAATATATCAAACAATTTTACAAAAACAAACGTTAATGAACTTTTACTTTCAAAAAACACACTTACCTGCCATTTTCATTAATATTTTTATATCCAAAAATGAACAATAAAACACGCGTCCAATCAGTGTGACATTCAACATTCTCCTGAGATACCTGATGGCATTTTTAATAAATACACGTTCCAATACTGTTTGCATTGTAAAATATTAGTACACATATGTGATGACGGATTGATCAAACAAATTTTGATGTATAATGCTAGAATTAACGTTTAATGGTGGTACAAATTTGTACAGTCAGACGGCAAAGGGTTAAACCAATCAAACTTTAAAGTTAAATCATATCAATAATGGTCAATATTATTTTAAAACTATTCAACATCCCAATCAATATAAAATGATATGTATTATTTTATTCCAACCTTTGAAAACGTTTTTACCAAAAAAATATGCCGCTTATACTTATATTTTTCAAATATAATATGTAGGCACATGTAGAAAAAAAATGACGGCATTTTTATTGGATTTTTAGCGGGTTATTTTTTCGGCTAAGGTTCCGAAAATGTCTCGAATTCTTTCAGCCATATTTGATTTGTGATGGTTTGCGCTCTCAAGGGATTTCCCTCATATGTAATAGGAATAGCTAAATAACAATAACAGTAAATCTTTATTCTAAACAAGTACCATCTTTATTGAGCTACATGCCTATTTATTGTAGAAATTTGAATTAGTGACCTCCGAGACCTAATTGTTAAGACGCTGGTCTTCAAACCGGGGGTTGCGGGTTCGATTCCTAAAAATAACAAAAAAAGGGACCCAGTATGGTTAAAGAGTTTCATCTAGTAATAGTGCTCGCACGTGCTAAACGAGTGCGAAATTTTCCAGCACGTACGATGGAAAACTGTAAGTTAATTGTGGTTCCTTGTGGTTAATTATTCAAAGGCTCAATTGTTGGGGCCAATGATAATATTGTCTCTCAGCCACGCTCTTCAACACGTCCGTATAATCAAGAGATGTTGAGGGCCATGCATGAATGGATGAATAAAGGAACATAGAAAATAAAAATAAAACGAAATATTCAAAAACTATTTTAAATGTAATAACCATAGTTTTGGTCTCATTCATACATCTCGTCACACTTATTCTTCTGTTTCTCATAATTGAAATACTCTGCATAAATCAGAAAAGACCATACATAAAAAGTATTAATGAAGTTTGGCACACGCACAAGAATTTTAAGAAAAATGTCAACGATAAGTAAAATATTTTTATGTTTCATGTGTATAAAAAGTGAGGCAAACAAATTCAATTTATTAGTAGTAGTAAAAACTCCAATATGCACCGACATAACACAGTGCAATTATTATTTCAGTTTGTTGTTTTTTAATTTTTGTATCAAAAAGGCCATTTGACCGTTGAAATAACTAAATAAATAACAAAAATTGTAAATAATTACAGAATTGAAAAATGTAACGGAGACTTAACCAAATTCAATACTTTTTTAAAGTGTTGATAAAATAATGACCTCAGTGGCCCAGTTGGTAAAACGTCTGCCTTTTAGCATGGGGGTTGCGGGTTCGATTACCGATGGAAGACAGTTTTTTTATAACGAATACTGTCTGGTTTTTACTTAAGGATTCGAACATATTTATGGTTGGTTAGGAGCGATTGCCACATGGGAATAAGTTTGCCAGGTTGCACTGTATACAACGAAAGTGTGATAATACGATACAATATAAAACATTTCTCGCTTCTGCCTCGTCCATATATCTCGTCATGCATATTCTCCTATTATAAAGATTTTTAACTCTTCAAAACTTAAGAATTTGATTAATTTGGCAGTATCGCGTTTTTCCTGTTCTTTCTAAACTACTCGTACCTTGTATAATAGAAGTATAGATTATTTATGTTAATTTTTCATTATTCATTTTTCTACGAACCATCTAATATTCCTTTTTTTAAATCTTATACACCACTTTCTATAAACTCGCCAAATTATACTTTACACGATAATGTAATACAATACGATGAGTGAAAAATGAAATTTCACCAATGAACAAGAAAAGATAAAAAAATGTCAAACTAAAAAGTTTATTTAGTCGAAAACCAAGCTTTTGGATTTAATAAAACCGTGTTCCAATTAACAGAAGTTAACGCAAAGGATTAAAACCTCGGTTGTCGGGCTCCATCGCAGTGTAAATTTTGGGTATCGGAATAATTATTTCATTGACTTTATCCTTCAATAGCCGGAGTAATCAACCAGTTTTTTTTGGAAAATCTATACTTTTCTTCAATTTTGTATACATATGCAATATCTGACGGCCTCCATGGTCTAGTTGATAAGAGGCGTGTCTTTCTACCCGGAGGTTGCGGGTTCAATTCCCGCTGGAACGCTAATATTAAAAAAAAGGTTTTCAATCTGATTTTTACTTAACATATTTTTGATTGGATGAAGAGATTACCACATAGTGATAATTCCACAAGGTTGTGCTGTACACAAAGAAAGTGTTCTTCATATTTTGCTCGGAAGCTGCTATAGCTGCTTGACGTGATTGTAGTTAGAGCGCTTTTGAGGAGAGTTTTCTCTCTAAACGGCTCTACGTAAAAAAATGTCGTTGGAATATATACATTACATACATACCATAGCGTCGTTTCCCTGGTGGGTTTAGCAGAGAGGACAGGGCACCGGACTTCCTATCTCGCTTCTTCAACATCCATACAGCTCATACGATTTCTCTTACTTTTCCTTTTTTCAAAATATCATTTATTTTATCCAATCATACTTTTCTTCATTTTCCTCTTCCCTACCTTCGGCTCACATTAACTCTTGATATTTGTTTTGTTAGTCTTTCTTCACTCATTCGTTGCACGTGTCAAAACGATCTCAGAGAGAGTACTCAACACACCAGTCTTAAGATCACATCTCGCATCAAATACCTCATACTTAATGCGACATATTGAACGAGGTGACTTGCACTTCAAAATTTAACTTGTTTTTATTGATAATTGTTCACAAATGTTAAAAATTTTATTATCATTTCGTATATCATTCATTCCTGGTAAAAAAGTAGATTGCGATATCGATTTACCAAATAAATGGTTGAGTATCCCTGTTTACTAGTGTTTCTAATCCTTGATTCATTCAAAGACCCTCTCCTTTTATTCCTAAATGGTAGATGAACTCCTTGACCGTAAAATCTTTGAGATAATAAGAATCCGATCTGTAAGAGAGATCCTAATTGCCACTTAAAATTGAAAGCAAAAATCGATTATGTCCCCTGAAACCCTTAAGAGGAATACTCCACTGGTCAAAAGTCTTTCAGATTGAAAGGTTTATTTGTTTCCGAATCTTATTATTTGCTCTTTAGTCTTTAAATGGATTTTCTCTCTACATTTTGAGATATTTGATGGATATATTTATAGACACAAATTAATATGTATTTAAATTTTGATTATCACTATTAGAGGTCGTTTTAACTTTCTATAACACAACAACATATTTAACCTATATGAAAGAATAATTAATTGAGTTTAATTAAATAAATGAAATAACTGATATGTTTGACTCTCGTTGATTTTTTTTAATCTTTTTTCGTTGATTTGTTTCTCTCGAATTTCTCGAGATATTTGTAAATACGAGTATGTCGAAGGTTCGAAGACCGTTGTTTTGTGTATTGGAGTGGATTAATTATACTAAGCATATTTTTGTTATGTTCATAGATTATTTGTTTCCTTTTTTTATAAGTGAGGGTCTTTGATTACATAAACCTTGATCTGACTTAAGTTTGTATTTTATGGGAGGTAGGCTGTACGCATGTGCGTACTGTTTTTTGATACATTTATTTATATGATTCTTGTAAATGTTTGTAATTTTTGTGACAAATTGTATTTATATTCATGCGCATTTAAAATTCTAATTTGAGTATGTAACTTTTTTAATTTTCGATGAAAGATTTTTCGATGAAACATTGCCATAAAATCAAATAAAAATTACAACAATTGCCATAAAATCAACAATTGCCATAAAATCAAATAAAAATTACAACAAATATTCATATTCAGCTCTATTACTTAAGAATAATATTCAAATTTTAAAAAACTATTGAAAAATATATCATGAGAAGGTAGAATAGAGAAAATATAACATTTTAACAGAAAAAAAAAAAAAATGATACATCCGTCAAGTCTACCTTTATGTTTTTATTGTATAGCATTTATTACACTTTCGTTGCGAACAACACGACCTGATGAACATATTGTCATGTGGCAATCTATTCCAAGCAACCAGAAATATCTCTGTTAACCTACCTGGAGGTTGCGGGTCCGTTCTCGTTATACTCGATTAAAAAATTAAATCTTGTCTGGTTTTCATTAAAGCCCCTTTTCACATTTTTGGCCAAGTTTGCCCCATGACAATAAACTCGTCAAGCTGTACTACGAGTATAATATATACAACGAAAATGTAATACAATTATACAAAATATGTTAAAATGTCTTAAGAGGAAACCTTTTTTTATATTTTTTATTAATTGGGTATCGACGAGAATGGAGCCCACAACCCCATGAACCAAGGAATGTATGGTTGGATCAAGTGATTGATAAATATATTTAAAGAAGCAAAAGCAAGAAGTAAGAGAAATCGTAGGAGCTGTATGAGAAACAGTGGAAGAGGCGACATTCGTTTGTCGAGATAGAAAAGTCAAGCACTCTGTCTTCTGTCTACTCCAACAGGGAAACGTAACCATTAGGGTGTGTAGGTTATTTTGACGTTGACAATTAAATGTTTAATGATCAAATAAAATATGTTTAGTTCGTTTACATAAAACAAGATAGTAAATTTATCTCTATTAGTGTACTTTTAAACAGAATTGATTAAGTGATACAATTCCAAAATAAGTTTCAGAATATATAATAACGAGTATATAATTTCAATATATACATTGAAAATAGTATTTATTGACTTTGCATGAATTCCACGAATTATTCATAATATTACGAGTATCGATAGGTCCAAATTTTCAATTTCGTGAGAGCTGAAGCTTAAACAACGCAAATTTTCTGTTGTAGAGAACTTACTTATGTAAGATCACCACTCCAAAAGGCGGGCAGAGGTAATGAAAGACTTGAAGTTCTTGTACGCTGTCAAAGGATTTCTCCCAGAAAAGCATAAAGCAATCTCTGAGATGAGAAATGATCTTCTGCACAATATACGGGGGAGTAACGCTATAAATGCCATTCTTCGGGAAGGCTAAGAATTGCAATGAATAGATATCGGAGGAAGTAAATACATTATATGCAGTAATAAAGTCGACTTTGTAGTATGCAATTTTGTACTCCTTCCACTGATCCATCAATAATTATCCAGGGTCTCCAAAGTACACCAAGAGTGTACTTTTAACTAAGTGTATGTAAAAAAATATTTAAGTAAAACCAACAGAAATAAAAATAATAGATACATCTCAAGAAAAAAGGGGATTAGAATGAGAATTGTACTGAAGTTAAGAACGAGGAATATTTTGGGATAAATAACGCTTCTTTAGTTAATTTTTAAACATCGATAAGGATGAATCACACCGGATTCAGGAATATTGTTACAAAGTTGAATCGAGAGATCCTCAAAAGATGATGTTGGGAATTATGTCTGATCCGTTAGTACAAAAATGATTCTGCCATCTTCAGATCGGAGGGACAGTCAATTATAGTTATAATGTATTAAAGGAGAATACTCATTTGTATGTTAGCCCTAAACTTATCCGAGTTCATAATGTGGAAAAATTGAACTGCGTGGTGGGGACACAATATTGTTTTCGGATCCAGAAATCAAGCGTTCGGGTAGCTGTAACCACTAGTAGGAAAATAGTGTAGCTTACAGCTCGCCAATACACGTGTTGGAAATACTACCGCAACGCATGTGGACGAGTAATTATATTCGTACAGGTCTAGTGTAGTTTTTCTTTTTGATGTAGATCTTGGATCTGTTATGTTGCGAAAATTATTCTTGGGAGGAAGAGCACTAGATATCAGCCCACTTTTAGGCGGCCTTCCTGGCATGCGCTGTCCCGCGTAGATCTCGTGAGCCGTTTTGTATAGGATTTTGCCTCCGCTCATCCTATCCACATGGTTACGTCAGTACCGCTTCTTTCTTTCTCCTTTGTCTCCATGCTCACGATATCCTCTGTTGTAGGTTGTCGAATGTGAAGTTTGTAACCGATTATGGTGCATAATATTCTCATCTCGGATGTTCGAACACGGCTCTTTATTCTAGTTGTGTCGGTTCTAGTTTTAATATTATAAGTCAACTGTCGGCTGTACACAGGTCTTATATATATTCGAACTTTGTTATAGATTCACATGTGTTTATTTTTCTTGATCAATTTTCTTCAGTTGAAGGTTTGAAAATAGATCTAGTGAAATCAAAGGTTATGATTAGAAAAATAAGTGTAGTAAAAAGTGTATGCAATGTATGGGTTAACTGAGAAAAACTGGAGAAGTTTGATAAATTCTGTTATCTGTGCAGTTTGTTTGCGTGTGATGATCGATTTGAAAACGACATTAAAACACAGTAGCGACTGGAAACAAAGTAAACGGAGTACTTAATGTTATATACAACCGCGTAATATCAACAGTAGCAAAAATAACAATCAATAATGCATGTGTTGGTGCCCTACCTTGACGTGTGGAAGTAAAACTTGGACTTGGCAGAAGAAGGGTAAAAGTAAGATTAGTTTTGTGGAGATACGAGACTCGCGGAGAGAATGAATTATGAAAGAATGACTAAGCGAATATACAAGTCAGAAGTGCAAGGTGTGCGTAGAAGAAGTAGACCGACGAAAACGTGGCTCGACCAAATGGACCAGATTTTGAAAGAAGGTAAAGTGAGAAGCATGAATAAAATAAGATTGTGCACAATGAGATGTATGAATATAGAGGAGGCGAAAGTTGTGTGCTTGGATAGAAAAAAAATGCAGATCTGTTATCTCAGCTTATCCCGCAAGGGACACGGCGTGATCATAGGTTTTTATGTGTAAATCTTTTAGGCAACTAGACATTGCGATTGTCTAATTTGTTTGTTCCCTTAATTCGTTGTAGAGATCATTGTAGCTAGAGATGTCGACACCCAAGTATTTAAATTACATTACTTGCTTAACAGACTTACCATCGATGACTAGTTTGCAACTTCTGGGCTGTTTGGATATTGTTTAACTTTTGGTTTTGTTAAAGTGACGCTAGTCAATAAGTCAATACACTCTTCAAAATTGTAAATACATTTTCTCTTTTACATGGTCGTGTCCGGTCTCCCTGATGTTCGCGATTAAAATATATCCACAATTTTCTACATGCCTGTTCATTCACGAATACCTCGTAACCAAAACCGGTACCTTTACCGATTCCACGTCGACTCTGAATTTTGTCTATCAATATTAATTTTAGGAAGTACTATTATTCCCTTCTCAATGTATGACCCAGATAGGTAATCTTTCGGCATTTTATGCTATGTAAGAACTCTCGTTTTATACCTGCTAACGTATTGCCTCGGTGTTTGAGATACGATGACGTAAATAAATTCTGAGCATTCTGCGATGAATCCACATTTCGAATGCTTCCAGTTTATTGAGCATTCTGGTCTTCATGGTCCATGTCAAAATAAAGTAGAATGTATATGTATACCTTAATAATCATCCTTAATAAATGGGTGCAATATATGACGAAACTGCACTTAATCGGCATTAAAAATAACTTATTTTAATTTGTTTTATCAAGCATTGTTTATTCCACTTTTTGTAACGCTATAACTCTATCGGTTTCAAGGCTTTCATCTCATCATCAGGGGAGCACAAACAAGAGTCTTGTTTGTGCTCCCTGATGATGAGGGGGAAGCCTTGAAACCAGTAGGGTTATACCGTTACAAAAAGTGGAATAAACAGTGTTTGATAAAACAAAGTACAATAACTTTAAACCTCCACAATGTTAATGCCGTAAATATGTTATAAACAATATAAAAATAACTTGAGTTAAAGTTTGATTGCTGTATAAAATGTAGTCAGTTTGAACGTGAAGATCTCTGACAAGATAAATTAAAGTTTTTTGGTTTAGGCAATTTCCCCTGCTGAGGGTCATTTGCAAAAAAGTTTTACAGAGCGTTTGTTAATAAAAGTTCACTTATTTATTACCATCTGATCTGTTATGCTTACATAAAACCAACTTTTTAGGTTCACCAATACTTATAAAGAACATAAACTCTTAGCTTGAAAGGAAACTAAAATGTGCTTAATATATCTCTTTTCTTCTTTTTACATAGAAAAAGAGGATGATTAAATTGATCTCCCCCACAGAGAGAAAGACCGGAATAAATTTAGGATTTGCGTAGGAGTGGCCAAGAATATAAATAAATCTTTCTAAATCTGGTCAACCCTCGACCCATTTTATACTTATTTCTTCATAGGTGAAATAATATAAAGTAAACGCTGGTTAGAAGGATTAATTTAAATCTGACTTTTTGAACTTAATATGACGTCGATTCATTTATATAAAACATATCTTTATTATTCTAAAAGGAAATGATACTATCTGTCTGTTTCTTGGTAGAACTATTTAAAGGATTTCAATCATATATTAGTATTTTGTAGGTTATTTCTTGAGGAAGGTGAAAGTGTATAAGAAATACACTACCTCTTTAGGATAGTGAGCAGGAAATATTTATGTAAACCGAAGTGAAAATGTCCTTCGATACGTCGCCAAAACTATTGTATAAGAGGTATATCGAAACAACGTATAAATGTTTTCCGGACTTTTGCCGAATGGATTTGACTTAAATATTAGCCAGTGTTTTAAGAACTATGCGGCTGTCATCTTAAAAAAATACTGAACAATAATGTACTGAAGAATTGGACGATTTAATAAACCCTACATAAATAATTTGTTTTTTGATACGATAAAAAATAATGTCAATAGGCTTCTAAATACATACATTGAAACAAAGCAATATTAAGATCTGTCAAAATGACGGTTCACTACAATGTATAAGTATTTACATTTATGTATGGGAATGAAACGTGGACGTGAAAAATACACGAAAGAAGTAAATTTGATAGAAATGCGTGCAGTCAGAAGAATATAGTATATGGTGTATCGATGTGCAGTCAGAAGAATATAGTATACGGTGTATCGATGTGCAGTCAGAAGAATATAGTCTATGGTGTATCGATGTGCAGTCAGAAGAATATAGTATATGGTGTATCGATGTGCACTCAGAAGAATATAGTATATGGTATATCGATGTACACATGACAGAATATAGAATGTAAGCTTAAGGATAAATGTAAGCTTCATACTGATGTATGAAGAAGGGCTAAAAAGTTTTGGTATGTTGACGGATAGGTCACGAAAGACTTAATAAATAAATTTACAATGCAAGCATGAGTAAGAGTTGTGATAGAGGACGTTTGAAAAACGTGTTTTTAGTCCAAGTTATTATACGTAAAAAAACTAAGAGATAAAGAACAAACTTAATGAAAATATGTATGGATATGGAGGAAACGAAGACAGTGTGTTGTGATAGGAAAATTAAGTAAACGAAGACAGTGTGTTGTGATAAAAACATCAAAGCTTTATTAAAATGTTGGCCATTCTTTCAGTTCATTGCAAAGGTTGTCAGATAGTACGACTTGGCACCCTGGGGCGCCGCAATTAATTCCTAGACGCCGCGGGACACTCGAAAATGTTTATAATTCTAGACAATTATAGTACAGTGAAAAAAAATTGGACGATTTGTAATGGGACGAGTTTCGACTTTCAGTAAAGAGGAATATCCTTTGCAGAGTGCTAAAACTTGACGAATCTAGGTTCCATTTGCGACAACTTATCTCTGCGAAGCCGGGTTCTCGGCGGTAGCTATAACCAAAACCAAATATCGTGGAACAAGAAATTAAGGTACCTATATTTAGTTCAGTTCCAAGATTTTAAAATCTATGTGGCGAACCATTATCTAACCCATCCCATTAATTGATAAGTTTTTTAGGGTGCTGTGTAAAAATCTTTATACGATAAGGGTGACGTGAAATGAAAAAGTTTAAAAACCACTGGTTTTTGTTTAGTCTGATATTATTTTGTGGATGAGTGGAAGTTTATTACAATTTTTGGTGGAAAAATCTACTACATACTCGTAGATAAACTGGGCAGGTAATAAAAGGCAGCTTATGAACTTACATACAAGTACTCGTATGTATAATAGTACTTACATACAAGTAAGTATTATAAATTTAAAGGGAATAAGGTCAAAATGGCTTTTAAAACCAAGACCAGTACTAGCAGCAATGCCACCTGTATGCGAGAGCAATGCAGTCATCAAATGACGAAGAATTTAGGTTTTTAATTAAATTTCTAGTATGTGTGTCTTAACACTTTTAGTTAAACATTAATTTGAAATTATATGATTCATTTGGTTTTTCATGACGAATAATTGCATCTTTTTTAGAAAAATGTTACTAGTATTTACTAACAAAGCTCAGTTTCAGAGAAACTGGAGATGTGATATAAGGAGATGTATAAAGAGTCAAACATTTATGTCGTAATTCATTCGTATGTTGCCTCTTAACATAATCAAATTGGAGGACTTATTGTAGAGCGTGGACGAGAGATAACATTATATTCTTCCTCAAGAATCGAGCCGTCAGCTTTAGAGAATAAGGAAATTTATTTCCCGTGTTAGCAATACTGTCCGCATGTGAAAAAGAAAAAATTGTCGCAAACATATAGTGCGTGCGCATTGTTACCAGACAATCTTTTTTACCAGACTGGGTCCTTTATTTTTTACTAACTTTGAATCCAAAACCTCCGGGTGGAAGTTAAGCGTTTTACCAACAAAGTCACGGTAGTTGTCTATGTTGTATCGATACAATATTATATATTTTGTCGTATTGATACAATGTTTTATATTTTTTTAACAAAATCCTAGGAACCGAACATTAGAATTCTCGACATTTAAAATATGTATTTAACAGTTAACTAACATTTTTGTGAATTATTTTCCATTACGATTAAAACTATATATTTTTTCTTTTTATTTTCAGTAATCATATTTCTGATAAGAAACAATTATGACAATTAGACCACAATCAAAATTTGGCATAATTAGGTCAGTATTTAAAATAATTTTCGTTAATAGGTAAAATTTAAGGTTATTTCATCAAACTTAGTTAGAGAAGCATTATTGAAGGTTTACTGTAAAGAAGTTTAATTTATCTTAAACTCTTACGCGTATTTAAAACAATAGTTTGATTTACTATGGGAATGGATTTTATGAAACGTTTTATTGATTTTATTTCGTTCTCTAAGCCTGAGGTAAAAATAGTTAATCTTTGTTTCAAGAATTCAAAGAATCTTTGATTTATTTATTTTGTATCAAAATAAAATTTAACGTAAAGGGTAGATATTGATAAATTGATAAGTTCTTAGGAATAATCACACAATCTCATTTCTAAACAAAATCAGGACAGATACGAATACTTGGATATTGATTGATCGAAAATCAGTATCATGGGAATATTTTCGAAACGCGAGGTAAGTTTCTTCACCTCTTCCATACCGCCTTATCAACACATATTTAAGTTATTTATATAACTTATTGACTATAACATATAACCTTTTGATGCTTCAAATGAGTTGTTACTTAAAAACATTTTTTATTCTTTCTTTCTTGTTTTTTTTTTTGCAGTTAACCCAACAAATGTGTTTTTCGGCAGCATTTGTATAACCATTAAATAAATATAATATAAATAACATTTAAAAATAATTTTTTTAAATAATGAATTATTTTAACGTCTTATATGAAATAATGAACATACGTGTATGTATATCAAGCGGTTAAATTGAAATAAAAATACGAATATAACTCAAATTAATGTAAATACAAATTTAAATAAAATACGAGTATAATATTACAAAATAAAAAAATACGGATTAGAATATTTAAACAAGCCAGAAGAGTCGAAATATTTATTTGCCGTTGATTGGTCACTAGAACTGCCGTTGAAAAGAATGTAATTAAATTCCTCGTCTAAACCATATTTACATATGTAGAGTGCGCAGCTGTAAGAAGCATTTGAAGATAACCCTTTTTGGGAAGTCTTATCAAAATGTTTGATTATATATGAACATTACACACATACATTACACTCCACCTAAAACCGAATGTGTTACCATCATATATTCGAAGATCTACAAAGATTTCTCAGTAATTCGTCGTTCCTTAGTTAGTATTCTGCGGTTTTCTTACCAAATATGCCTTTCAAACATATGCAGTTGCGAGGAGGTTCCTAATCTCACGGCCGCAACCATCATATTCATATTTAATTTTTTTTTGTAATATTTTTAATCTGTCAAAAATATCTGGGATCGAATCAAGAGTAGGAGCGGAACACCCTTGAGGAGAATCGGAACTCTAAACGGCGCTATATAAATTGTTATTTTATTATTATTGCGAAGACACGAGTTTTGGTTAAATGAAATTAGGTACAACTACTAGTATGATATACTCGTGTGTTAGTGTTTTAACATGTTTAGAATACATTTCAATATTTTCAATACATTTTTTTGATTTGGAAAGTATTTTTAATGATTATTTGTTTTATTATGAGAATTATTCGATATTGTAAAAACCTTTTCAAAATAACTGAAATATACAATCATAGATATAGACACACACCATAGGTATATACACACATCATAGATATAGACACACACCATAGATATAGACGCACACTATGGATATAGACACACACCATTGATATAGACACACACCATAGATATGGACACACACCACAGATATAGACACACACCATATATTTTGAAAGTAAGTATATAATCTTCATCTCCTAACCTTTTATTCTTCTCACATTGTTCTTCATCCATGTCACATAACTTGTGTAATACTGTTAAATTTTTTAACATTTATTTTTTATGTATATTTTTTCTTATGATTTCCTTACATATTTTTCTCGGTTTTCTGTTTCTCGTTCTCATTCCTTCTCTCTTTCTCATCTGAAAAATAGGAGCTATATTAAGGGTTTTTTAATTCGAGCGGTTTTTTAATTCGAGCGGTTTTTTAAATTCTTGGATAAACCACATATGGCACCGCGAACTTGCCTGGGTCTTGTGATATTTGAGAAGTGTAATGTATGAGTCGTATACAATACAACGCGTTCAAATTGTTGAATTATTTTATGTATTGTAATCTCCTGAAACGGTGATGTTAATTGGTCACCAATATCATGTGATCTGATACTGTTGGACTATTTTCTCTGAGGTTACGTGAAAAGCCAGGTCTATAAGAATGACCCCCAATCAATTACTGAGCTGAAGGACAAAATAACTCGCGTTATTGGTGAGTTAGAACCGCAATGATGCCAAAATGTCATTGAAAATTTTGACAAAAGGGTGGGCATCTGTGGAGCTGCAAGAGGTGGACATTTGGCGGATATTGGTTTTTGTATTTAAATGTCATACATTATACTTAAATTACCAATATTTTTTTTTTAAATCAAAGCAAATTTTAAATCGAATCAAATGTTTATTCAAGAATTAAAAAAAATATTAAAAAACCGCTTGGAATTTGGAAGACTCTACTCAAAGCACCAAACCCACATTTTACCTGTTCTAAAATAATTGACGAAACATCCCGCCCCTTTAGTAGGCTTGTTCAAAAAAATATTTTTAAGGCGTAATTTAACTATGAAATACCCATTTAACTAGCATGATATTGTTGTAGTTGGCTGGATTGAAGTATGCTTATTCGATATTTGAATACATTGAAAAATAAATTGTTTTACAGGTTGGTTCTTTTTGCATATAAACGTCCATTCGTGTTTCACGTTTGCCTTTGATCCTTAACCAATTATTTCTATCACCTTAAAATAGCTAATGTTGTTTTGATATACGAGTATGAGAGGTACTATACACTTGTTAAAAATATGCATTGAACACTTCCTTAAAGCTTTCTGGGAAAGGTTTCCAACAACAAGAGCTTCGTTCAGAAACAAGATCTTCTTAAGTATCCTTAAAATAACTGATGATAAATTTCTGAAATAATTTAATTTTGTTGGATTGCTGTGATGATGGTGATTCTTTTCATCCACTTAACTATTTGTTTTGAAAAAATCCATTGTGGGGGAATATATTCCTGTGGAAAAATATGCTAACTGTAATATTTATTTTGGCATTTTTGATAATTATTTGGCCTAGAAAGTTGCTTCGAGATATGAATAAAACTATATTAAACATATTTGTCATGATAATGGTAATAAATAACATACATCCCTAGATAAATTATATTGTTTTTCCAAATATACTTTTTCCACTTTGATTTATACTGAAGTTAGATAATATTAATTTAGAAATATATTTTAATACATACCATTACGCCATTTCTTTGTCGAGGTACTAAGGCGCGTCCAGAAAATAAAGAACGATTGCGCACCAAACCATCCAAACCCTGCGCCGATACCCCACCACCGCGATCGTACGCGTGCCAGTTAGGTCCTTTCCTTGCTTCAGTGCGAGCCAAGATTTGTTGCTGAACGGTCATGCGTCTTTGTTCTGTAACCTTTCAAAATGGCTGCGCCCATCGAAAATCCCGCCAAATGTGAAGTGCGTAGTGTCATTCGTTTTCTGAATGCACAAAATGTTCGGCCTATCGAAATTTATAGACAACTTTAACCACAGTACATGAATCTTTCCCACAAATTTCACAATCGCTCCTACATGAAATAGTGACAGAGCACCTTGGCTACAAAAAAATGTGTGCTCAGAAAAGAAAAACCCAATCTCAACACCAGAAAAGTGATGGCAACAGTTTTTTGGGACCGAAAGGGTTTGATCCACGTGGAGTTTATGCCAAGAGGACATACAATAAACTCAGAGGCCTACTATGAAACTTCAACGAATTAGACGCGCCATCCAAAATAAGAGACGTGGAATGTTGTCGGGAAAAGTGGTTTTGATTCATGCGCAGCCTCTTGCATCAGCACGAACACAGCGAGAACTTCAATGTCTTAAGTGGGAAATTTTTGGACATCTTCCTTACATCCTCCCTGACTTGGCAACAAGTGATATTAACTTATTCCCGAAACTAAAGGATTTTTTGGGTGGAAAACAGTTCGCAAACGATGAAGACCTCAAACAAGAAGTGACATCCTGGATCAAATCTTTGGCGGTAGAAGAGTATAGCATCGGAATTGAAACATTGGTTCCACGTTACAATAAGTACCTTGACAGCTATGGCGACTACATCGAAAAATAGAGTAAGGTATTGTGACTTTGTCAATAAAGTTTTGTGTTGATATCTTTCGTTTTTATTTAGTTATGTCAAAACGTTCTTTACTTTCTGGACGACCCACGTAGAACAGAACGCCAGACTTTCCTATCTCGACACACATCCTTTCCCCTATTTCTCAACCATACCTTCTCATAAATCTCCTACGATTTCTCTGACTTTCAGTTTTATTCTTTCAACATTTCATTAATTTGATTCAACCATTCCTGGTCTTCCTCTAGCACGCCTTCCACTCAATTTGCACTATATATATTTTTTGGTTTCATTCGTCTTTTTTCACTAATTCATTCTATAATACATGCCTAAACTACCTCAGAGTGTTCTTCTTCATCTTACTCAACACACCTTAAATTCATACAATATGTTTATTAAACGAGAAAAACAGTTAATCGTTGACACAATATAGTGCCTAATGAAGACCTCAGTAAAATGGAAGGTGGCCGACAGGATTCGTATTAAATGTAATAAATGAAGAAATTTATACATTGCTATTTCGTAACAACGGCTACCTCAAGAGTAATTCGAGAATTGATAGTAGAATCACAGCGATCCTCATCAGGCGTGTATTATATAGCAGAATCACAGCGATCCTCATCAGGCGTATATTCTACAGCAGAATCACAGCGATCCTCATCAGGCGTGTATTATACAGCAGAATCACAGCGATCCTCATCAGGCGTGTATTCTACAGCAGAATCACAGCGACCCTCGTCAGGCGTGTATTCTACAGCAGAATCACAGCGATCCTCATCAGGCGTGTATTCTACAGCAGAATCACAGTGATCCTCATCAGGCGTGTATTCTACAGCAGAATCACAGCGATCCTCATCAGGCGTGTATTCTACAGCAGAATCACAGCGATCCTCATCAGGCGTGTATTCTACAGCAGAATCACAGCGACCCTCATCAGGCGTGTATTCTACAGCAGAATCACAGCGATCTTCATCAGGCGTGTATGGTATTCCATAAATAATTTGGTGTTTTTCTTCTTTCATAATAAATTTCATTTATTGAAAAATTCATTACAGGTTCAGCGAGAAGGTAAATTTTCTTAAGAATTCATATCATGCATTATATTGCTTTAACCTGTCAAAAACACTAAATAATTTAGATTTTAGAGATATAAATATGGTATTGTATTACGCTTTCGTTTTATATCATATAGATCAACTTTGGCTGGCCCTACTACCAAAAAGATGTTAAAGAGGTCTGTAGGGAAAACCGGACTAAGACTCTTTTAAAAAAAAAGGCACGAAGGGTATTCGAATACGCTACCTTCAGATAAGAAGAAAGGTATTTACCAACTAGACCACGGATGTTGTAAGTAAAAAGAGATACTAAGATTAAAAAAAAAGTTTTTAGTTTGATCTCTCACATGATCACTTATAACATTCTGCTGGTCGATTGGAAGAAATTACCATTTGACATAAGTCCGCCAGGTGGTGCCGTATACGAGTACAATGGAAGTATAACGCTACAAAATCCTTCATATACATCTAGACTAATAACTGTTGGAAAGCAAGTTAAGATAAAATATACGGTCACTCGTATATTTCGTACATAAGAAAAAAAAAAATTCAAACAAAGGGATTGGTTCTTTTATTCTCAATCCCCGAATTGAACAAAGCAGTTTACTTTTCAACGAGAGAATATTGTTTAAGACCAGAATAATTCGAGATAAGTCATATGAATCAAGGTAATGGCAGAAGAGGGCCCATAACCGTTTATCCGTATTCACTTTATAGCGGACTTTATGTGCCCGCCGGCCCCTGTACTCGTTGCGTAGGCAAATATCTCCACGCGCTACGCGCCAGTCAGGGATGGAGCACGGATCTAAATAAGTCTCCTTAAGCTAAGAAGACTTTGACCAAATCCAAGTTTAGGACATAACTAATGGTGCTCCATTTTTAGAAGATGACGAAATTCCTACTATCTTAATAATCGGGGTATTTTGCATAACGTAATGTTCATATTCTAGTTTGTGTTAATATAATATTATATAATACAGATTTCATTAGAAATTTAAATATATCACATTTAATACTAGTACATGTAATAAAGACACGCTATTAGAAAATACATTTTCCCGTCATAAATTAAATATTTGACTTGCTTACTTAGATGGATTAACGAATAGTACTAAGCGTGTTAAATCAACTAAAAATATTTTATAAGTGCGATCATTAATTGCATGTACTCGTCTACTTTCATTTAAACAGTTTTGTGTCTCGTTATAAAAAAATGTAATTATTTACGTAAAAACATTCTCTTTGTAAAATAAAAATAAACGAACTGTACTAATGAAAACATTTTAAGCCACTCCGTTCATGAGGACTTTTATGTCGGCCAATACATTTCGCATCCCGGGCCGCTTATCCGCACGGGTTTTATTGTCGGATTTTGTTTCTCCGTCGACTCCCGTAGGCTTCGGGTTTAATAACTATTTTTAAGTTAATAACTACTCCCTTTTTTATTTCACCTTTTCCCTACGTTTGGAGTTTCATTTGATCCCGGTGGATTGCTTTATCGTGTACGTAAAATAGATGAACGTTGATAGCAAACATTATGCTAAAAAAAATTAGAAGTTGTAAAATTTGTGTGTTGCTGTAAAATGTCTGTGTTGCAGAGGACGTGGTAAAGATATTTTATACTATTTTTATTAAGTTTAGTTAGATGTTTTTTTCAAGCTTTTTCTTTTATGTGGGTTACCTTCTCGAGCCCTTGATGAATCCTCAATTTGTTTTTGGCAAGTTTTACGTCAGACTGCCAACCTGAAATAATGATAAATTGATGACTTATATAGCTCTGTTTCTTCTATTATATCACCAAAGAGTGCTTTGTTATTGTATAAAAGAGCAAATAAGCGGCACTTAATACACTCAGGTCGAATAATGTCTGAAATTATAATATCATATGTTAAGAACAGAAATGTGATTAATGAATAAGAAGCAACATTTTTGTCGAAGATTTCAACCATAACTAAATTGTTAAAAGAACTCCACATGAGAATGTTTTATAACAAATTTCGTTGTAATTTTACTAATTATGTCAAACCGCGCCATACTTGTTCCTATCTCCTATCTCAGAGCTTCTTTTAGACGGAATGAGGATCTCTTCATTCTGCCCAAACAGAACCTCAAAAAAAGGTAGACACATGTGTCGCGAGAATAAATGTAATAAGTGGAATAACAAAGTAATTTATCGTAAAATATTCTAAGAAGTCTTCTTTATACCAGACTTTTGACATCGGTAATGATGTCTGTGTTATTAATGTAAACACTTCATAATTACGATTATTATGATAAGTCTGATGGGTTTGGTCATACAAAATTCAGAAGAAAATTTTAAAGACCGCTGCCCCTATTATCGGCTAGCATCGACCTGAAACTACTCTTGTTTATGTGTTAGTCTTTAGACAGGCATCGACTAGGTGCCTGGACAAGAATTATTCCATCGCCGCATTAATCATATTTTAATTAACGTTCAAAACTTAAAGGAGTTTTATCAATTGTAAAAGTATTGAATTAAATGATTTGATCCTATGATAAAACTTACAATTGTAATAATATTGAATTCAATGGTTTGATACTATGGTATGCTTTTTGGGTGGAAGTTCGTGATAATTTACTGCTTAGGTTTATATTTTATATAAATGTTTTAATATACGGACAACCTCATATTTAAAGTTAGAAAAAAAATTAAACCCACTTAGAAACTGAAAATGAAATTTGAGTTGGCAGACTCCTTAACCAGCATGTTAACTTTTAGAGCATTGATGTCGATTACGTATGATAAGGATCGCTTTAACCATTAGCTATATTACTTTTGGAGGGCCGAATTTGTCACTGTTCAAAGAAGTTTCTTATCGTGTCAAAGACACTAAATTATTTAAAACTAGACATTTCAGGAATCATGAGCTGTTTGGTGCAGTACACTGGATTTCTCAGGCATTCCAGCAAGTGTTACATAGACTACACGTCAACGCAAAAAACAGAGTCGATCCATCACGTAGCATTCCCTATTTTGACAAGTTATCATTCTCCCAATTCCAGTTCGGAATCTATTAAGATAATTCCAGATCCTCCAGGGCAGTTCAGTGGTCGGTGATAGTGCCTCTACAGGGTAAATATATCCATTAGGGGTAGATGGTCTCCTTCAATCGTTCATCTTAGACCCAGCAGGTGACTCAGTAGTCTTAATGAAACATGCCCGAATTTTGACCTAGGGCCTAGAGGTTGGTGGTTATCTAATCGGATATCTGGACAGGCATCAATGATAAAGTCTATATGGACAGACCACAATGGACATCAGATAAATAACCTAGAAAACTATCATAGAGAATTACGAATTACGTAAGAAATATTGAAGAGTGGAAAGATATAAAGAAGGTGTTCATAGTAACACTCGTATATTTTTCGCTTGACTTTTTTATGCACGTTTTTTTTAATTATTTGTAAAGAAGATTAATACAGAATCACGAAATAAAGATGTTTCTTCAATTTTTTTCAACAGCGTTGTGGTTCAGTTTTAATGGTGCTTGCTCAAGATTAAACCTATCTGGTTTTCATTTTTTAAGGTTGCCGCATTTGTTTTACTTGGAAGCCTTTATCATCTTTTTCGGTGTCCTGGAGCTCAGAAGGTGTCGAAAATCAGTTATCACAGTGCTTTGGAGAAAAAACGATGTGATGAAATGCATCGTGTAAATTCCTTTTTTTTAACTGTGAAATAGCATAACAATTATATTATCTGAACGTGGCTGTGGTATCCAGCCATAAAACAATATGTGAGTCATAAAAATGTTATCTTTGTAGTAAAATTGAAATATTAACCGGTTTTTCTGAAATATTTAAGATTGCTATTTTCATTTTAAAATATTGAATTTTTACTAAAGAAACGTGAATGAAAAAAAATGTCTCAAACATTCCAAAATTCTTAGAAAGTTTCTTACAAATTAATTTTAAAGGCTTTGCCCGAAACTGCAATAAAAATATTCCTGATTAGTATGATATATTTTATGGAAAATATATAAACTACGCTGTAGGAGTTTATGAAGTTTCTGCAGAAACACTTGATACTGGGATAACGCTATTTTTTTTATACTTCAATTTATCTAAAAATGAACATGGTTTACAAAATTAAAAGCGATATCGTTTATGATATCAATTTCTTAACATTGTTGTACGAGTATAATGAGTTATTAAACGGGATTGGGTTCTTAATAACCATATAAGATGTCTTAGAAAAATGTATTATACTTTTACACAGTGTCGTTTAAGTATTCCGTTTCAGTGAATGAAGAGGACTTTTTTTCAGCAAGACTGTGCACCTCACCACTACCATCGTCACGTGAGGGCCTGTCTTGATTAAAACTTGCCGATCAGAAAGATTGTACATAGATATAGCATTGAATACCTATCGCGCTCTCCAGACCTCACGCCAATGGCCTTTTTTTATGGAGACTCATCAAAGATAAAATTTGTGGCACAAAACTAGCAACAGTTAATAAATCGAGAGCAGCCATTGAATGAAAATGAATCCAAATATACATCTGTTTTCTTTGATTTGAAGTTTATATCTGAGATAAACCTTAATACATATTGCATTTGTAATCATTCAAAGTGTGCATATATTTTTTTGGACACCCCTGTATATGGAGTATCTGTGATTGTACATATATCAAATTTTCAGGAACCGATGTAACCAAACGTTCAAATTTTCATTTAATGTTAAAGAAAGCGACGATGAAGATAAATATCGAGAAAAATTTAAAGAATCTTGTTGAAAAATTGACGCGGCATAAATGCTTTCGAAATGTGGCATTGGCGTCAAATGCTTAGTGACTGCAAGATGCAGAGATGTGTCCAGTCCAGTCCAGTCCAGAAAAACAATTAATAACTAACAAGAAGAGAACACTCTCATACGGACATGTCGCTATAATAAATTTAGGTAGTTTAGATAATCTGGTCATGACCACTCCAGCAAGGTGAACAGATCAAATCAAAGAGTTAACTAGTTCCTCTTTGAGTGCTGCTCACATTATAGTTCAGGACTGGAAGAAGTGGAGACGAATCATCCGCTGAGTTCCAGATAATCAGGGAACACGACGCTCAGCAATAGACAACACGACTAAGAAGAAGAAATTTAATACGATTGATTGACCGAACAGTTGGGAGTTTCAACCAATCGAGTGCAAGTTTTTTTCATTCTATTGGTTGATTGCATACAATAATTGGATGGAATAACAATGTGTTCTAAAAAAATTGCTATATAAAATCTAATTTGATTTTTTTGGATTATATCTATGAGGCTATAGTGCCCCGAGCAATCAAATAACACATTTATGTTTGAGAGAAATTACATTAGTGAGACAGCGTATATATTTAAGCATAATTAATGTCGCATGTTTGGAATAATAATAAAATTTCATTTATTATACGCGACATGCCGTGACAGGTTTTCTCTCATGCTGTATAATATGAATTTAAAAATATCAGTATTGCTCGAATTTAAGTTCAATTTGAAAAGGAACAAGTTGAGTGGGTTTTTAACAATAATAATTTAATACTAATGCAAGCATTTCACAAAAAATACAATTTTATTGGATGTGAAACTTGGACGAAATGAGTAAAACACAAATCAAATGCAATTGTCTGCAAGCGACCACAGACAGCTTTCAAATGGCTTGGAACAGTCTATTAATAATATAATAAAGAAGAATTTATTGACACTTGAAAATTATCGTGCGAAGCATCCATAGTCTTGGGGAATTTGTAGTAACTGAAAGTATTACATGGTGGTACGAGTAGCTAGAGAACGGGCACAAAAAATATCCGACTCTCCGCTAAGGGCTACACTCAACATGGTCCGGGATTTCAAAAAATGAACACAGATAGCTTAAACAGTTCTGCAGCAAATATGGACTGTGATAAACTAAACTATCAATCACGAACAATTAATGCGATATGTTGAAGAAGGCGGGGAAGGGAGGAGAGGGGGCGAGGCAATACAAGCAAAATAGTTTTTATGAATCTTCTATCAATTTTTATCCTAAGCAAAGCTAAGAAGCGTTGCCAATCGATGACTGAATGTTGAACCTTGTTGAATGATTTTTTTGATATTTATAACTTCCATATTTTGATAAATAAATTGAGGATTGTGCTCATTATTGAACTATGTATATATAATTTATGAGACATTTTACAGGGAACTATGATTAAGTATTGTTTCGATTCTTATTATTTTTAGACTTTTATTTTTATATAATGCATTTTGTTTAATGTAATTGATTTAAACCATACATTTTGTTTAATGTCATTGATTTAAACCATACATTTTGTTTAATGTCATTGATTTAAAACTTAAAATTTGTTTTTAACATCATCGCTCCATAATAATAGTCTTGTCACTGAAACCTTCTTAATTGTGTACTTAATTGATAAATTTTATCTTTAAAAATTATTTCATCTTTTATAATCATTATTGTTTACATTAGTTGCCAGACTAAATTGTAAATCTTTACAAGGGGATGCGTCTACAAGTAGGGGGGGTGGGGGGGCGGGTGATTCAACTTTATAGGGGATGGGGCATAAACTTGAACTGGTAACCGAGAACACAGAATGGCGCACAGAGGGCACCGGATTGTTACAATAATCCACTTAACCTGCCTCGGATAAAAGTGCCGCTATCAATCATTGTAGAGTTTGCTAACGGTGGATGATTCGCACGATACGCGCTGTCTCGTGGAGTAAAACGTCGTATTTGACATATCGTTTAAAAATATTTATACTAATTATACAGTGCATACTTTGGTGTAGTGGCTTCCAATTATAGAGACAATATTTTGCAAATTTTATTTTGTTGAGTGGTATACGTATATCGAAAGTGTAGTGTCGATGAATTACATCGTTTTATAAGCGAATTGTATGAGAGATGTGAAAAGAACGATATGATCATTAATGATGTGGAATCCAAAATTTTGGTGTGAGAAAAGTTTGACTAGAATTTTTTTTCCCATTAAAAAAATATTTGGCGAAATGAAACGATGAAGCTCTATACGCAGATTGAGACATGATTAAACACATTGACATTTTGAAATCTGTAAATATGGTGGTTTGCATAAAAATGAATAAATAAAATAATTAATGATATGACAATTCAAATGCTACAGTGTTTTCACCACACACATTATAACGAGTATTATTTGAAGTGTAGGGCTTTTATTTCGGTTAGAAAATGTCACTTCCTGTAATTTGCAAACAGCTTTTCGCTTGACTGTTGAGTATTCAAAATAGGATAGCCATTATTCGCCATTAGTAAGCAATGTGTTGTCGAGTTTATTTCGGCAAAATCTAGAACAAAGTTCCAGAAATAGAAATTATTATTTTCGGTATCATGTCGCTGATTATTAAAAACCTTTGTTCAATACGTCAGCCATTACGAAAAGCAGTTACTTGACAAGGGTAAAAACGTTATTTGTGAGAGAGTGAATAAAATAAAAATGTTATCTTTGTCCTAAATTAAATGAAAAGCTTTACGATATTCTTTTTTTTAAAATTGGTCATATTTTTCGACAATGGTCATTTTTTTTTGGATTAAGGTCATACTTATCGATATTGGTCATAGTTTTCAAGATTGGTAATATTTTTCAACGATGGTCATATTTATCGTTATTGGTCATAGTTTTCAACATTGGTCATATTTTTGGCATTAGTCATATTTTTGACATTGGTATTTTTTTTTAATTGTTCGTATTTTTCAATGAACACCAAAAGCCCACTGAGAATTTCCCATTCCCAGGCTATTTTTGTGATATTTTTCGAAATGAAAGTATACAATAACTGATAACACTGTTTAACAAATTTTAACTTTTTGTCTGTAACAGAGATTAAATTAGCTGATTCTTATTAAATCGACCCTGCTGATAACGAAAACCGCAGTATAAAGTTTGCAACACGTAACATTTTTGTATAACAGAAAGGGGAGTGTTTTAATAAAATAAGTACGTTTTTGCGCATTTCAAAAGTCGTAATTACAACAATGAAAATAAATTAATTCCTGAAATACTAAATTTAGACACAAAATACAATGTTGTTACATAGGAAAATAAAAAAAGCAGAATAAAAGCGGGAAGCGTATTTTCAGTGACATTCGACATTCTAGATTCTGGTAACTGCAAGAGTTCTTGTACAACTGCAAGAGCTCTCGTAATTGTCAGCTTTATTGTTATCTAGGAAATCACTTAAAACTCTTCCAAAAGCTTTCCAAGCTTCTAGTTCTTCAACTTAAAATTTTTTCGAACTTTCAAAAGTTTCAGTTTCAGTCAAAAACTAATTTCAGATGTTTCTCTTAAAAGGTACGTGATGGAACATTTTCATGTTCATATTCATTATCAGCACACAAAAATTGACCTAAAATAGCTATTTTCACTCTTGTTACAATCCGTATTCACCCTTGTTTGAACATTTTATCTTTCAAATGTTTCAGTTTCAGTCAAAAACAATTTCAGGGGTTTCTCTTAAAAGGTACGTGATGGAACATTTTCAAGTTCATATTCGTTATCAGCACACAAAATTTTTCCTAAAATGGCTATTTTCACCCTGCTTACAAAAACCTTGTTAACTAGTGTAATTTACTGCAAAGGAATCGTAATTTTTTTAACGAGTCGAGTTTCATTGGTTTTATCTTAAAAGTTGTAATTTCAGCGTGAATGTTTTTTTGCATATCAATGCCACAATCTATGGATATTAAGATCAAGTTTCAGCAATGTGTGATAAAGGTTTATCAACAAAATAAACTCATTTTACAGAATGTTTATCTGTTTTTTTTTATCCTCTCCAGCATCACTGCGTTATTCCAGTCTTTACATTACATGATCTTATCTATTATTTGAAGAGGTATATAATATGTTTTATATTTTATATTTATGTTGTTAATATGTGCTTTTACATTCCTCTAGTTGGCCTTTTCACACGAAAAGGTACTAAAAAATCATTTACCACTCTAAATTTAAATTTAAACCAACTAATATATATATAAAATTTAATTTGACTGTATCATTATCAGAAAATTTGAAAAATATTTTTTCATATCTACGCTAACAAGGACATTTTTCATTTGAAATTACCTAATTTTAATATGTTTAAATTTGAAATAATCTCTTGGTTAAATAAATATACTACTACACTTACATAAATATGAATGTTACAGCTGAAAATTCGGAGATATTTTCCAAAATTCTGTAAAAATTCTGAATATTTTATTGAACTCTGTTTCGAAAAGGGACCGTGAATATTTTATGTTATGTTTGAATTAATTAGTAGGGAAAACATACATACATAAATGATTAATTAACATATATAAGCAATCTATATGTACTTAAAATTAACATCCAGGGTTTCTTGATACTGTTAATTATAAAAAAAATAATAATTAACAGAATCAAAAAACCCTACGCCATGTCCAATTCTAACAATTAACAGTTAACCTGTACAACTTGTCAACCGATATCAATTTTTGGGAACGTAGATAGTCGAAAAATGGCAACCGTCTCAGGAAATACAGTCGAAGATAGAGATAGTGAGAAATGCTTTCATAAAAATGAAGTTTCTTTTTAAGAATGAAGGCTTCGGCACTGAACGAAGAAACATCACATGGGATCGAGATTTTTAAAATGTGGATCTAAAGACGTATTCTGAAGATTCTCTAGACAGATTGTGTTACAAACGGTCGTATTTTAAGACCGCAAACTGCTTTAAATTGTGAAGGTTTGCAAGTTGCACTATCTTGGTTATATAATGAAAGTACAAGATATATCAAATTATTACGTAATTAATTATCCAGCAAAAATAAACAATAAACGATGCAAATGATGATGCCGCAACTCCTGGCTTAAGAACTTGTGGGAAAGATTTGGAGGCAGTTCTACTGAATTGT
Organism: Odontocerum albicorne; assembly: GCA_949825065.1. Taxonomy (NCBI): domain Eukaryota; kingdom Metazoa; phylum Arthropoda; class Insecta; order Trichoptera; family Odontoceridae; genus Odontocerum; species Odontocerum albicorne. The sequence goes on along the minus strand of OX463849.1, from coordinate 23,339,545 downwards.
TCCGACCTGTAGCGAACCGGATGAGGATTGCCATGATGGTGGCCAGCCTTCGATAAGATACAGCATCTCGATAAGAAAGACATCTCTCCAATCTTGTGAAAAATTAAGATAAAACTAATAAAATGAGACATTAGAAGTATGTTATCAAAGTGCAAAAACTCCAATATTTAAGACATGTCATTCTTAAAAAAACAACCAGGGCAAAACATCGAGGTTCTGGAAGGAGGTGACCATCACGATTTAAGAACCTGTGGCAGAGGTTCGGGCAAACATCTGTGCAGCAATTCCAAGCAACTGTAAATAATATCTTAATGGGGCAAGAAAGCCAATGTTCGGCAGTTGGAAAAAGCATTCTTAGATGAAAATTGAGAATAAATTAGTTTTATAAATCAAAATTAAAAAAGTTTAGTTTTAAAGCTCCGTTTTTTATTGTTGTCATTTAGCGAATGTACTCGTATAATAGATTTTGTATTTGTATTAATCAAATGCAGCGAACGTTAATGTAAAAAAATAAAGTCAATGTAATGAGAAATATGAAAGTTTTACTCCCAACTTATCAAATACTACAAAACTTTAGGAAAGTTTTCACTATTCTCAACGTTTTTTTTTATTCTTGACTAAAATTCTTGTAAATAGTTTGTATGAAAGCATATTTAAGAATTTATGCTTTTGAAATTAGTTGATACCACATGAACGAAGGCGCTCATTAGAACATCAGAAATTAAATTATAATATTTGCGATGGATAATTGGTAAATAAGTTATACAGAAATTAGAAGAATGTGTAAAAATGAAGACAATGTAAGATCGGAAAGGCATCAAAGGGATCACGTTCAAAGAATGGATGAGATCCGGATTTCCCGTTTTAAAGTTACATTATATGACGTCGACCGCCAGGTGGGCCTTCAAAGAGATGAAGAGATAGCTGGCAGTTGTCGATATACAGAAAAAAACATATCATAAATCTATTGCAAGACAAAGTTATCGTAAAAAGGTAAGTTTTTAATTTTTTCAACACTTCTTTCTCGTTTGTTTTTATGCTTATAGGTTCTGTGTTACATCCTGGATACCTCCAGTGAACGCATGGATGGGACAATCTTGACATGTTTCGTCACCTGTACTTGATTTTTTAAGACCTTATTTCTGCAGTGAATAGGCACAGCGATTGTGGCATTTGTGGACTTGATTGAGGCAACTCAAGACTCTCCTTCGCCTGTTGTGTCTAGTAAGTTTGACAGTTGGGTCTACTACTAGATCTTCGATTTTCATCTCTACTTTTTGCTTTTGATCTCTGATTTTTTCTCTTTTCTACTCTGATTTATATTTTTTTAGATTATTGTTTTATCACTGTTTGCCAATCATAATGATCATCTCAAGAGCGCTTCCTCATTAGCTCAATAGAAAATAAGGGAGGTTGAGGAATATCAATGTTGCTAACAAGAACGCCATCACGTGCTGTATGGTAGATATACACTACAGGGAAACATAACTTTAGATGTAAAATGGCTTAAGAGTAAAACCAGTCATGTTTAACTATGGCCAACGATAAAGTAATCTATAACCCATCTATATAAATAAAAATGTAAATGTTCTTATATTAAAAATCTCTAATCTCCGAAAGTTTTTCACCGATGGCTTTGAAATTTTGGCAAAAGGTTGCATTCGTATACAAGCATGTTTATGTATATTTTTTTATATCTGATTGTATATAAAAAAGTATATAAAACAGGCGAAATAACGGGAGCGCCCTTTGCAGCGACACACGCAAACTAAACAATTCTCATTGACAGTTATGTCACATTGCATTTTCGACGTTTTGGGAATTTATATTAAATATTAAATAATTAAATATTAAATAATGAAAATTAAATATCTATATAAATAAAAATGTAAATGTTCACGGATTCCTTTGAAATTTTGACAGTTTCATTTTGATTTCGAATATTAAATAATAAATATTAAATAAGTAAATATTAAATAATAAAATATTAAATAATAAATGTTAAATAATAAATATTAAATAATAAATATAAAAAAGTATATAAAACAGACGATATAATGGGAGCGCTCTCTGTTGAACGTAACGGCAACCTAGATATACTAAATATTTTAAGCGTCATTTCGTCAAGTGTGCGTTGCTAAGTTGACAAAAACAAGAATATCCATGCGCAGCAGTGATTCTTGAACTTTGGAATGCGTGACTCTGATGTGTAACTGCAAGAAGAATGGCACTTGATGTATCTCGAAATGTAATAAGTCGTTGACTGCAATAAATAAAAATGTAAGTAAATGGGGCTTTTTACAGTTTTATTTTAAATTTACTTTTTGCAATTCCAGTTAGCAACGGTTAAAACACTAGAAATAGTATAAAATCACTAGTTAATAAGGTGTCCCTAGCAGTTCCTTCGTTGTCATTACGTGACGTCGCACTCATAAAAATACCCACTCATAACAGCGTGGATGGAGGTGGGATTGAACTGAACTGAACTGAAGATCTTCTGATTAAAGATAGTAACAAATTTAGTTGTATGTGTAGTGTGTAGGTGGACTGTTTACATACAATCATACATTTTAAGAAGAGAAAATAAATAAATCAATTTTACAATATATACTTTATATTATAGTCAATGCATTAACGCTGTGGAGGTATAAAGACATTGTAATTAGTTTAGTCCAACACTGTTTATTTTACTTTAAATAATGGTATAACCCCTTCCAGTTTCAAGGTTTTCACTTCATCATCAGGGAAGGACAAAAATTTTTTGTTTATACTCTCAGGATGATGAGATGATAATTTCAAAACCGGCAGGGTTAAACCGTTATTTAAACTGAAATAAACAGTGGTTGACTAAACAAATTTCAATCAATTTAACGAGTTTTTACATCCTTGATATAAGAAAAATAAATATTGTTAGAAAACAAAAAGGAGAAAATGACATAGGATTATGAAGTGCCATTTACTTTAAATTAGAGAGAATCTCACGAGTACTTCTAATCGATTGTTGCACATGAAGTTCTTTGAACTTTGATCCTCTTCAATGATTGCATGCCTTTGAGCGAACTGTGGTTTATCCCAAAGCTTTGCCCAAGTTTTGGTTAGACGGTAAACTAGTTACAGTTGTTTGTGCTCGAGAAAGTTTAGGTCTTTTGATTAATCTAGCATTAATGTAAGATATTCAAGTAAACAAGACTTAAATAACGTCTAGTGCCATATATAATATATCTTTAAGAATTGATAAGTATAACCTGTTCAAAAAATATTCTAATAAATACGCAGGTCAGATTTTTTATGTATACTCGTATGTAGTGTTAAACATAATGAGATTTTTGATATTGCGATCTCAATATTGATGGTGGCTGTGGTCTAATGGTTAGTATTCACGCTAAGCAAACGGACACTTCAGGTTCCATTCCTGGCAGATTCATTCTAGACTGGTTTTACACTAAGATAATAGTTTTACTCTTAGATAACAACATTTATGTTATTCTGTAGCTCATAAGCAATTTTTCGTAAATTTTTAAAGCGCTGTAAAGCAACATACAATTAAGCGTTATATTAAAAGACTGCAGCAGATTAAATTGGCCGATCATCTTGGAACTATAATCTCCTTGTCTTTGGGTTTGATCTATCAAGACAGTTTGCTTGCTGAACGAAATGCAACAAATGCACACAATAAACTACTACATACACAGGCGTTTTACATCCCCATGATGGCTGGCAATAGCGATGTTAGACAATTTTCAAAAAGTGGAATATTGATTGTAGTGCAAAATAATAAGAGTGCTAATAAAATGAGAATTTGTCAAACAGAATAAATTATTTACAAAGGGATATTTAATATCTTGGTAGTGTAAGAAACATAAAATGGTAAATGAAAAGGACGATGACGAATGTAAGCAATGTGAAAGCAGTTTAATGCTAGAATCGAAAGATGTGGTGGTTCATTGTATTATTGAATAGTAGAACACTACAAAACCAATCAAGATTTTATAAAGTAACACGAGTCGCAAGTAATTGAAGATCGAAAAAGGCCACCCTACCCTAAAACGACCTATTTAAAAAATGAGTTTATCTCCTTAAATTATGTAAACAGCTTTCTTATTTTCCATTCCATTCTCTATTCCCATTTTTTCTCCCTCGTAATTAGTTATTGGTGATATTTCTTCTCCTAAACCTTCCTCTCCACGTTGAAGATAGACAATCATCATGACTATTTTTAACTTTGTCTGCTGCTGCTCTGAACCATGACTCCGTGATGCAATGGAACACTCTCCTTGTTTATTTAGCTAGGAGATTTCCTTCTTCCTACACTTTGTTTTATTGTATTTTCATGTAGGATGATAACATATTTGTTTCCTTTCATGAAATGCTTCAAGTATTCCAATATTCTCCTCCAAATGCAAGTAAGTACTTATTTGTCTTTTTCATGCGTCTGAAAACCTTTTCGTTGCGCATTTTTGTCAATCCAGGAATCTTTATCATTCTCCTGTAACACCACATTTCAAATAATTCTATTAGTTTTGTAGTGATTTGAGTGAGTCTTCAAGTCTCCACGTCATAAAGAAGTACTGGAAAAATGTAACATCGTACAATGCCCATTCTTAATTTGAGGTTGAAGTCTCTGTTACAGAGAATACTTTTCATTTTGAAGAAACAGTTCAGTGCCATCTCAATCCTGATTCTGATATCTCGGGAACGATCCCACTGGTCATTAAACCAGCGCCCCAGATACTCGTATTTCTGCGCTCTTTCAATGCACCCGGATTCCATTCTAAGCAATACGTCTGATTCCCAGTTACTGATAATCATAAATTAAGTCTTTGTAATATGCATTGAGAGTAATTTATTGCTGCATGCCACACATATAAATTGACGTTTGTAAATGTTTTTAACGTTTTTTTTATTTTGTTTATATATTTGTATACGAAATATGGGATTTATTTTTTCTTATTGTTTGTTTAAAAACTTTATAACGTATCAACTATGCTACTCTTCAATTCGAATATTTAAAAATTGTTTTCCTCTACTTTCAAATGTTTTTCGGAGTTCTTGTCGTTGCGACTTAAATGATGACATACATTTTTTAATGAGTCTTTAAGCTCATGTTGAGTAAAGTAAAGTTGTTTGACATCGTTCTGAGTATGAAGGCTTCAACACCTTCAAACTTTCAGCTATAATTTAAGACAAAGTAAAACGGCGACAACTCCAAACAAGATTTTAAACAATATTAATTTTGTATGGTTGGTTGGAAGGTATTACTCTATGACAGTAGATCCGCTAGATTTACCTTGTACAGTTAATTATCAAATAAATTTAATAAAACTACATTCAATAGGTTTGGAATGGACTTTAGTGACTTAATACCGCAAGAAAAATAAATTAATGTAAATTTAATAAATATGGTATGAGCTTAATTTATTTACGATTCATTAAACGTTTCGGCTTTAACTTGCTTTGAAAATCCATATTAAACTATTTAACAATAAAATATTCAAGTATGAGGTAGACTACAATGTTTGGTGCTTGTTTACAAATATTGAGCTAGCAAAAGATAAAGTGTGATAAATAAGTGTCATTGACTTATTTTTCGAATAAATATGGATTTCCGATACGATACTGTTTACTGCTCGGTGAAGACAGACTATTCGTATCTGTTGAAAAAAGGACGTTTCGTCTCCAGTGAAATGTATTCAATTTCTTGAGAGGCAATTTGAAAGAGAGCTCACTCTTGGTGATCCTCTCTCTATCCGGGGGATATTTTCTCTTCCACTCTCTTCCATTTCTCTTCTTTCAATCCCATATGCGCGTCTATTGACGATAAAGGCTTTAGAGTGTGTACTAAAACTTTTCAACTGTTCAAAATTATTGAAATAAATATATAACATGTGATTGATAGCAACATTATATGTACATATGTTATATGTATGCTCTGAAATTAAACATTATATGCTATATGTTGAGGTCATTGAAAAAATACATTTAAGAGATAAACTTTTAAACGGTGTGGGATCATCTGATAACATCCTCCTAAAAGAGAAACACTTCTACCAATAGGAAGGGCTTGCTCCACCGCGAGGACGTCAAATGTTTTTCAGCGATTACCATTGTGCGCGTTAATTATGAAAATGATAAAAAAATGAGCATTAATTACAATTATAAACTAAATAAATATATACGAAAATGGTTAAAAATATAAATGCATACACTTACTAAAAATACTAGATTCACTGCCATCGAAAAGATAGTAAACTATATAAGAGTTAACATTTTGATAAACCAGATAAATAAACTAGAAGACAATAAATTCTTCGATGAGAGTTTTCAAATCTCATAAGCGGTTGCAGGATCTGTTGAATTATTTATGTGTTTTTATATGTGAGTGTTGGTCAACTGTTTCAGAACAGAAAATGCGCCCAGTGAGATGACTGATATATCGCCTGTTGAGAATCATAGTGGTGAAACTACAAAAAAATAAATTTTCGAGTTAAGACTTCCAAATCGCACTAAAATGACTATTTTTTACGTGCGTAAGAGGCGAAAGTATATGTTATGTCCATGTCCTTGTACTCATAAACTATAATACAAAAAAAATATATAATAGATGAGCAGTAATACAATTTCTTAAATTCTAAACACACATATACATAAACAATCTCAGATTGATTAGCGATTCACAGGGAAAATCAAATAAGTTCAAATTTATATTATAGGATAAAATGTAATATCTTGCAATCAAGTATGGTTGTCAGCCATCCGTGGATGGAAGACGCCTATGCGTATATTGGTTTGTTGCTCTAATCAACCAGAAAGTTGTTATAAAGTTAAAACTAGACTAGAATCCTTCTTAAAATATATTAGGCAATCGATTTCGAAACCCGGCTTGAAAGACACGGGTGTTACCAAGTAGGCCACGGAAGACAAATGTTCCAATTTAGAATAAAATACTAATAGTTATAAGGTTGAAATCTCTAAAATTTTTTTGTGACATATGTTTCAAAAAATGTTCTCATATCAATAACATTTTATTTCCCAGTTTAAACTAAAAACATATTTCTGTAGGGAATTCAGGCACAAAAAACTGTAGGGAATTCTTCACAAGAAAATGTTTTTAATTTTGTACCGTGTATATTCCCAATGTACAAATTTTATACGTGCAAATTAAACCTAAGACCCCAAAAAATATCTGATATCATAAAACCGAATTCTCATTATTATTAAGATCTTAAATGATTCCAGGAAAAAAAAAAACAAAAATAGATATTTTTTCCTGCTGCCATTGCTTAAAAATAATCGAATATACGCAAAAACCATTCAACTTTAATTTCAGTTGTAAGATAATCGGGAAAATTTGGCATCGCTAAGTATTAGAAATGTTTTATTTTTAAGAAGGAATTTAACATTGACACGCACGTTTTTTAAACCTAGATTTTTTTTACAGACATATTATTGACGCATGTTCAACTCGTAATACACATTTGTTTAAAATTACATTTTATTTGTTAGAACATTTTAAATATAACCTTATCTTAGATAGCCATATAACTCACGCAGATCTTTAGCCGACCAGTCTCTCTTCACTGAATGTTATCTAAAAGCCACTGTTTCGGTCAAACAAATTATTTTCTTTCATGTTGTTGGACTTGCATAGTGATCCTTGACCATGTCATCTGAAATCTGCATGCATGGCCTATCCATGCCAACCTTCGCGATCTTATATCGCTAGTACTCGTAATAAGTTATTGCGATCCTTTTAATTATCCATCCAATAATCACATCTATCGCAGATGGTCTGGGTAACTAATATTCAACATTTTTTTAAAGAAAGTTAAAATAATTTTGATTGAAATTATTTACTATTTAATTTTGAATGTACAGTGGAAATATTTTAATACGAAATTATGGAGTCAAAAATATTTTTTCGTGTTAAAAAAAGTATAGAAAAAAAATTCACCAGTTTTTTTGATGTCGTGATACTTAATCGGGTTAAGATAGAAAGTTTACACGTTAACATTTTATGAGTTTATAACACAACCCCTTGTGTTGTCATTTGTTTTGTATATGAAAATCACATATTTATTTTACGAGCATTCTGCACTCAAAGGTTTCAGTAAGTTGATTTTTATTCTTTATGATTGTGGACGACATTGAATTAGTAATTTCGAACTGTTGACAAATGTCTGTTTTCGAAGAATGGCCCCATATCTATTGCTTTCAGCAATTTTATTTTCATTTTAAGCGAAATAGCGCTTTGTTTATTCATTTTCCTGCCATTATACTGTTAAGGGAGATAAATTTATAAGTTTTGCACTAGACACTAAATTCATCACTTATGACGTGTCACTCAATTAAATAATAAACTGTAACTGAAAAATTAAAGGTTTTTGCTTGGCGACAAACTGAAATATTTTGCCTGCTGACGGATAATCCCATTTGTTTACAATGATAGGTAGATTCACCTACCTAAGGTGCGACAAACGTCATCTGTGTACTCCTAATATATTGTTTATTATGAGATGTCGGCCTAGTCAATGGATAGTGAGTCATGAACAGTAAATAATTTATCATCTACGCGGCGGCTGGTATATTTTTTTGTTCTTCAAAGATGCTAAAATATTTTCGTGTTAAGCGGTTTTTGTTTCATGTTAAAATAAAATAAATGTATGAAATTATGTTGCATTTTATCGGGACCAGAATATTATTTCATGTTAATCGATTTTCCATGTTAAGCGTTTTCGTGTTAAACGATTTCCACTGTATTTAATTTTTTCACAAATGATTCTAAAACAAATAAGATTTGAACAAAGATATCCGTTAAGAGAAACACGTCCATTATATTCGTAAGAAAAATAACTTTTATTTGTGTACAACTAAAAGGGTTTTTGTTGTTAGTTCATTCAATATCTCTTCACTGTCTACGCGGTTATGGAATAAAATAAGCCTACATCTGGCACTATAAAATCTTCGTTTTTGTTATGAGAGCGACGACACTTGGTGATGAAGAAGGAACTACCCAAATGGACTCCTCCTTCGGTGGCGACACATCGGAGTGGTGTAAAAAGATTAGCAGTGATGGTGGACTAGACCTTAGTCTGAAGTGTCGACAGATGGAAAATGATTCGCAACGCAGTCAATATCTTAATAAAATTGCATAAAGCCACAGAAATTGCTTAAAGCCAAACAGCTCAGTAAATGGATCCAAAGTTGAACCGAAGTAAAGCTGAATAGAGATCTCATAGAAAATCATTGACTCATTTTTTTATCGCAGTGTCACAAAATGTGATCCGATGGTTGAAATATTTTGCAATACATTTAAAAAAAAAACATTTTATTAAATCGACTCTTACGTTGGAAAAATACTCTCTTATTACATAATATGAAAATCTGGCCCTCTGTTACCATTTTAAAAATATGCAACCCCTGAAATGTATGCGGTTAACCCCTTCACAAATTGGACGGGGCGACATCTGTCAACAGTGTCGAGTGCTTTATTAAACTTTCAAGTCTCCAACACAATTTCTTCATATTCCCGTTCGGTTGCGATGTGCACATGGCTTTCATGGGATATACGTCCAAATAGATGGGAAAAATGTTAGAAATATTAGAAATAAACTGAAGGAGCGAGGTCATATTAGAAACTGGGTTACAGTAAAGTTATTTAAGTTGTAAAAACTACAATTTCTAAGTTTTTAATTTAATATCGATCAAGCATCTGGTTGAAAGTAATAAAAGCTTTTAGTCTGTTGAAGCATTCGTTTGTTAAGTAACATTTGAAGAAGTTTGAAGGGCATAAAATAACTGATATTGACAAAATGAAAAGTTGAATGGGAAGTTTTTACCTTCATTGCTGACTATTATCCCAGAATGTGCGTGTTTACTGTATGATAATTGTTCAATCGTAAATTCTGTAAAATATTATATGAAACTATTGCAGTGGTGTTATTGTCATGCGAATCGTAAGATGGTTTATTAATTTTGGGCATTGCGAAATAAAAAAATAAATAAAAGGGATAAGTTGAAGGTTAAATTTTCGATGAGATATCACGAGTTCGATGCGATATTGTTTTCGAAATATCAACTGTTTACAATTGAGGATGACGGCAAGCACCGAAATATATTACATAAACTGTTTACAATTGAGGATGACGGCAAGCACCAAAATATATTAAGTACATCAACTGTTTACAATTGAGGATGACAGCAAGCACCGAAAACAATCCTTATTCATTAGTTCAGGATGTCGTAAACAATCATCAGGTAAAAAAAATGAAACACAAGTTTGTTAAATAACAAGGGATTTTGTAATTTATTTTTAACAAACACTGTTTATTCCACTTTTTTGTGACGGTATAACCCTACCGGTTTCAAGGCTTTCACCTCATCTTCAGGGGAGCGCAAACAAGACTAAATGCTGTTCGAACTGGTACCGATATAGACGCTTCAACGGTTGGAGGCTGGGGGGTGAGGAAGGCTAGGGATAATTTCGGCCAAGAGCGGGGAGATTTTGGGGAAATAACTGTTCAACAGATGTTCCGATCGGTATACTGACTTAGAAATTTCTAGGGCCTCTAATCTGTCCAATTTATTTCCGTTGCCACTAATATGTAAGAATTTGGCATCATAGAGTCTGAATAAGTATTTTTCCAAATTCTTACATATTAGTGGCAACGGAAATAAATTGGACAGATAAGAGGCCCTAGAAATTTCTAAGTCAGTATACCGATCGGAACATCTGTTGAACAGTTATTTCCCCAAAATCTCCCCGCTCTTGGCCGAAATTATCCCTAGCCTTCCTCACCCCCCAGCCTCCAACCGTTGAAGCGTCTATATCGGTACCAGTTCGAACAGCATTTAGTCTTGTTTGCGCTCCCCTGAAGATGAGGTGAAAGCCTTGAAACCGGTAGGGTTATACCGTCACAAAAAAGTGGAATAAACAGTGTTTGTTAAAAATAAATTACAATGTCTTTAAACCTCCACAACGTTAATGCCTTAACTATAAATAACAACAAGGGATTTGCTATTTTTCTTGTAAGTTATTTGTATGTATAGTATGTTACGTGTACCTTAATTATCAAAATGTTTTAGCCATCTTTTTAAAATTTATTTTAATCTAAATGTAACAAAATGTTTAAACCCAGTATTCCGGAAATTTGTCATATAAAGGCCACAAAGCACTATCAATAGGAGAAATGTCCTAAAAAATTACAAATCACAAAAAATAGTTCTAACTTTTTTTTTCAAACCAATGGACTCGGGTTCGTAGTGTCACAAAAAGAAAACTCTCTTTTCAGATAAATTTTTCAAAAATGGAAATTAAAGCTATAGGACGTCATTTAAGGGATAACAATAAAAGAGTTAAACATATTTCATGAATCTTCGAAAAGACTATAGTTTCACTTTGTGGTGCCATTTTTTCATAAAAGGAAAAAATAAGTAAAATAAAAAACTTATTTTATATTTTTGTGTTCACCACAGGTTTAATTAAGGTTCACAACTAGTTTCGAAAACCACCGTCTTCTTCTTTAGGTGAATATAAACTAAGTTGTTAAAATATATTCTGTACAAGTGTAAATAACATAATATAAAAGAGGTGAGGTAGGGGAGTGAAGTGGGGAGAGATGTAATACAATGGTGAAGGAGACGTGGAAAAAATATGTGAAAGTGAATGTGAATCTTTAAGACAGGAGAGGATTTTAAATTGGGAACATATTAAGTTTTTAAATTGGGAACATAAATTGGGAACAAAATAATTGTATTTCAACATATTTGAGAAAAAACTTATGATAAAATGCATTGTTTTTTTTCACTTTGTATCCAGTACAATAGAAGGGTTATTACCATAGGGTAATTTCTTCCAACCAATCAAAAAGGTGTTAAACAAGCCTTAAATGGTAATCAGACTGGAATCTTTTTTTAAAAATCTGGATACCTATGGGATACCAAACCAATTATTTAAATTAGCTCTACCATGAAATCATCAACCGAAAGGGAGATTTTTTTTTCTTTATTTGTTTGGATTTTATATCCACCCAAACAAGGATGAGTTATGCCACCAAATGAAAGTCATAATGGAATTATATGAGTTAATATAATAAAACCAATTTAAAAAAATGACAATTCTATATAATTTCAAGTTTCAACTATAAAGCTTAAAAAATTTAACAATCGATCTATAATTGGAAAAGTTTATCGAAGAAAGTAGAAACGCAACATACATTGGACGCAGTCAAGATATGGCTTTAAGTAAATTTAATCTATCTCGCAAAGGATAATCGAAAAATACATGGTCTATAGTTTGATCACATGCTCATGTTATCTTAAAAATAAGAAAAACTCAATAATATTTTGGCCTTGAATATTAAATGAAATCATATTGAATGTTTGCAAGGCATTTTGTATAAAATCTATTCACATAAAAACAGTGATCTTCAAACTTTTTAGTTTTACAGTGCTCTTAATGTATAAAGATTTTTTCACAGCGTACTTAAAAAAACACCAATTAGTGGAACGGGTCTGTTCACTACACATTTATCAAATCTGAGAATCAAACTATAAAACAGTTACCTTAATTTTCTATTCCACGTTGAGTTTTGAGCGATATTTGGTTTTTATTACAACGTAAGGTTTTTTATATTTTGTTTATAGTTAAGGCATTAACGTTGTGGAGGTTTAAAGACATTGTAATTTATTTTATTAAACATTGTTTATTCTACTTTTTGTAACGGTATAACCCTATCGGTTTCAAGGCTTTCAACTCATCTTCAGGGGAGCACAAACAAGACTTTTTTGTGCTCCCCTGAAGATGGGCTGAAAGCCTTGAAACCGGTAGGGTTATACTGTTACTAAAGTGGAATAAACAGTGTTTGATAAAATAAATTACAAAGTTGTTTACAACGTAAGTTCGCTTAGCTTAGCTTAAGTATCAGCAGAGGGTATTCATCTTTTACTGATATCCAAAATTCATCCAGTTCCTTATCAACTAAATTTGTTTTATGTACTATCGCAAGATGTGTCAGTTAGATGTCGTTTTTTTATCATTGTTCATCGGTGCATTGAATCAAGATTGATTAGAATTATTAAAATTTTCGAATATGCCACGGCTTCCCAGGGTGCCGAGGCGCACATTTTAAAAACCTTTGCATTGAGTTTTGAGAAATTCATATCGCGTGTGTTTAGTCGGACACGAGATAACTGTTCATTCTGTTATATTATATTATCAAAGACTTGGCTTGGCGTTCTATTATTTTATTTATGTTTGATAATAACATAAATATAATTTTTTTCTGTCTGAAACTTTAAGTCTAGGACAAGCAGATGTCATTTGTTTGAAGGCTTGTCATATTTTCAACATTTTATCGAAATATTTTTAGACATGATCTTACATTCATTTATGAGATCTTTTGTTTAACGGATATTTTAATGATTCTTTACTTTTTATATTAACTTTTCACACGCTTTTATAAAGTAGCTCTCCATTTATTATTTATTTTAAGAAAAAAGTTTTTAATATACAATATATATTTAATGTATAGTAAAATATGGAAACAATACAATATATGGGTGAACAATGAAATAATAGAGCAATTCAAGGAGTTATTCTTTTTAGGTATTTTCTTAGATAATGGAAGGGCTTCGAGATATATTGAACGACATATAACAATAGGAAAGAAAGCCAATGGTGCACTAAACCATATACACTCAATATAGACAGTATGAAAAACATTAAGATGATAGTCGACAACAGTTTTCAAGTACCAACTTTAAAGTATGGAAATGAATCGTAGACGTGGAAAAAACACTGAAAATTGCCGAATAAAGGATATTTGTAGCGATATGAAATTCGGGCGTTTTTTTCTCTCTGCCTATCCCAACAAGGAAACGGCATGATTGTATGAATGTATTTAATACATATCTGGGAGTCGATCTGATTATTGCTAACAAAGTAAGAAGGCCAATGATTTTCATGACAAAGTAAGAAGGCAAATCAACAAAGTTACTTTCAGAGTCACCATGTACCATATAAATATGGATGAAATATACAAGAATACACAGCAAAGTGATGATATCAAAACATGTTTAAAATTCTTATCTGCTCTTGTCTCAATTCCATTAACCGTTATTGATTAATGGAATCGAGTCAAAACCAGATATTATGTAAATAAAGGTTTTGTTGCGCAGCGCAGAGATAAGGATTCTTCGAACGATATCCGAATAGCCGGAAAATGCTAGTATTCAGGAAAACGGTGAAATAAAATATGTTTTCAGATGGAGACGATAAAGGAAAGGTGGAGGACTGGACATTCTCAGAATCCCTCATATTACACTCTTCAAAAGACCCGTAACAATTTTCTTCGTGGAAGGTCGACCACCCAGAAAAATCAGCTGGAGGTAAATTTATCAGAAAAGAAATAATATTCCCAAAGAACAGATCCTGGATGGAGTAAGATAACGAATATTTTGCCCAAAATTAAGTATTAAGATTTTGTATACTGTTTATAATAAGGTTATCTTAGTGTTCTTCTAAAATAAATATCAGTATTTTTAATAGATATAACTAAGCACTATTTTTTCAGAAAAGAAATAATATTCCCAAAGAACAGATCCTGGATGGAGTAAGATAACGAATATTTTGCCCAAAATTAAGTATTAAGATTTTGTATACTGTTTATAATAAGGTTATATTAGTGTTCTTCTAAAATAAATATCAGTATTTTTAATAGATATAACTAAGCACTATTTTTTCAGAAAAGAAATAATATTCCCAAAGAACAGATCCTGGATGGAGTAAGATAACGAATATTTTGCCCAAAATTAAGTATTAAGATTTTGTATACTGTTTATAATAAGGTTATCTTAGTGTTCTTCTAAAATAAATATCAGTATTTTTAATAGATATAACTAAGCACTATTTTTTCAGAAAAGAAATAATATTCCCAAAGAACAGATCCTGGATGGAGTAAGATAACGAATATTTTGCCCAAAATTAAGTATTAAGATTTTGTATACTGTTTATAATAAGGTTATCTTAGTGTTCTTTTAAAATAAATATCAGTATTTTTAATAGATATAACTAAGCACTATTTTTTCAGAAAAGAAATAATATTCCCAAAGAACAGATCCTGGATGGAGTAAGATAACGAATATTTTGCCCAAAATTAAGTATTAAGATTTTGTATACTGTTTATAATAAGGTTATCTTAGTGTTCTTCTAAAATAAATATCAGTATTTTTAATAAATATAACTAAGCACTATTTTTTCCACGTATGACTTTATAGGTTTAAAGGTTTTCATCTCATCCCCAGGGGACCTAAAACAAGACTGAATTATGCGTGGGCTAGCGTTGACCGACTAGATGCATCTAACATTAAAACAAACTCAAACTGGCGGTTGGGAGTGGAGGGTGACAGGAAATGACTTCACCAAGCAGTGGTGAGACTTTAGGAGGGTCCGTATGTGTTAACCAGGGGCTTACCCAAGTGCACTGACATTGGTATTTCCAAGGCCTCTAGCCTGTTCAATTTATTCCGTCATCATTGACGTGAAAGAATTTTGCATAACCGATAAAAATACGTGATTTTCTCAGTGACAATGATTAGCTGTTTCGGAAAAAAAACTACAGGATATGTTAAGGCGGATTCGAAATACCCAGTACTCATATATAAACATAAATAAAATCAAATTCTTTTGAGTACGTTCAACCATCGGTTTATTTTCAGGCGCATAATCGAAATGATTTATTTTAAAGTGCCATGGTGAAACGTCTGTCTTCCAAGCCAGGGATTGAGGGTTCGATTTTCATTGGTTCCCATTTTTTTTAAAAAGGGCATCAGTTTGATATAATACAACCTATTTCAGTAGTTCTAAACCAAAAGGTTCGATCACTGTTGCCAAATACAATATTGTCTACATGATACGCTCTTCTCTGTCCGAATCACTAATTCGGATATTTTTAAGGGCGCCATGCGAAATAAGATTATAATTATTGTTGTTTCAATAGTTTTGCGGAAATTTCAGTTTCATTCATCCATATTTTTTGTTTCATTTTCCAATGCCAATAAAAACACCGAGGTTTTTTTTTACAAAATTCACGGGAAGTTGAAATTTTAATGATGATTGGTGTTTTAATAGCATTTATATGGTTTTAAATTGTTGGACAAAAAATAAACAAAATGTTAAAACCTAAAAAAACTTGTTCGAAAACTGCCATTAATAATATCATACGAGTTATGGTGAAACTGTGCCGTTTATAGTTTTTCACATTAACCAGACGTTTTAGGCGTTCATATAGGTCCTGGGTTTTTCAAAACCATTTCTCATTCTGCTTCTTAGTTAAAAATTGCTCCGTTTGAATATTTTGATAAAAAGCGTCTTTCAACGATAATATTGTTTCAAATATCGAGTATTTTACAGCCCTTTCGGTTAACTGATTCAAACAGAAGATAAGTAATTAAAAGAAAAGGTTAACAATAAAATGATGATAAATCCGGTAGAAATAGTAAAAACATAATCTTATAGACAAATAATTCTTAATTCAAAGCAGTTCAAAGAAATTTTAAAAAAACATTTCAACGTTGAAAAACTCCAGGTTCATCAGACTGGAAGCCACTGTTTTATATAATACAATTTTCCTGATTGCACTCGACGAAGGTCTGATTTAATTCACTGTACGCCACTGTCTTTGTCGTGCTACCTGTGTGTCCTTGTGGGCTATATTCTGAAGCGTAAATTTCAGCCAATTGAGCGGATTTTATAGCAGAATACTTTGCGTTGAGAAACTACAAGGTTTAAATTCCCTTGTATTCGCCATGGGGGAGCACCGTCGCAAAATCACACAATAAACAGTAAAAGCGTATTCCATTTTGGTCTTTAATGACTTTTAGCTCTGGTAACTCTGTTTTGAATTTGAGTCAATTTGCATACAAGTGGATGGGCACTTTGATGCTTGAGCTCAGTGGCGTACTACAACTGAGATGTAAAGGGGTGGTATTGTATAGTAAACGTAAAAAGGAGGGGGCTGTTATGACGTACGATACCAATGGCGACTTAATAACACAGAATTTTTATTTTGAAATAAAAAAAATACAAATTCAACTACTCTTGTTTTAATCCATACATTTCAAGTGAAAATGTAGAAATATTATTTGAAATTTGTGTTTAAAGTTTATGGTTTAATGTAGATCTGCAATGAATATACCACATGTCTATCATAACTCAATTGAAAAAATATACCTTTTTTTTTAATTTGAGAATATTTTACACTATGGACTAAGCTGTAATGTTTTCTGAGTTAGAGCATGTCAAATTTTGTAATAAAATTTAACCTTTCGAAAGAGCATGATCGAATTTTATGTTTGGTTAAGGTTTTTGGTCAAAAATTATTTTCGCCACATTTAAGTTCCGGCTGAAAAAAGTATATTCCGAAAAAGAAACTGATAAAAGAGTCCATACGCGTACTTGCATTACAATCGGGGAAAATTTGTAAGCATAACCCACTATTTCAATATAAAACCTTTTTTACTTTTTGAACAAATGTTTCGGGGGACGAGTGTTTCGAAATCGTTCTAGGATTTTTCGGATTCCCTTTCAAGCGAAAAACAAAGTTAAAATAGTTTGGATTTTACAATCAACCTGTTGATACATACAAACCATGATGTAATTTTCTTGCATTAGATGACGACTTCCTTTGCCTAGTTGGTAAGTCGTGTCTTTCGAACTGGGGGTGGCAGGCTCGATTGCCGTTGGTACTCTATTTTATTAAAAATCGTTCCAGTCTGGTTTTCACTTAAAACCTCTTTCAGCCTGGTAGAAAGATATTAGGAAATGCCGGTGAGTTCGTCAGGTTGTGCAGTATACAACAAAACTGTAGATATATTGAGAGAGGACATAGAGCCAGACTGTCATATCATGACATGCTTTTCACTTCCTCTGAATGGATACACCTTTTCGTAAAACTCCTTGAAATTGCATTCCTTACTTTTCCTTATTTCCAATTCGATTGGTTCTACCATACTTTCCTTTACCATGATTGCTACTCATGTTTATATTGTAAATTTACTATCTCTTTTACTTTTCAGCTACTAACTAGAAGCAGTGGCTTTAAAACGGCACTTATTTGTTAATACACCATAATTGGTGTAAATGGTCTGGTGAATAGTGTACTTGTGAGTCCTTGTTAACGTTCCGGTTTTGGACTAACTTTTAAACAAGAATCCCCCAATTTTATTAGGTGGCGTTTGTGAGCTACCTTTTATATATTATATTTAGTAACACAACTCTCTAGAGATTTGTATGACACCTTTCAACAGATCGACATTAGTGATTCGGACATATTAAAGGGCGTTGTCTGGAGACAATATTGTCTTTAAATCCAAAAATCTGGCGTTTGGGTGAGGAATCACTGGAGTAGGTACGGGTCTCGCGGTTCATCAGTGAAGGTGTTGGTAACACCACCGCATGTACTGAGGTAAAAACATAAGCATGCGTACTTGGCGAGCGGGAGGAATGTTGCCGGGCGACGAACTTTTTTTACCAGACTGAGACATTTTTTTCGAATCGGAATGTATCAAAATCCACAACAGTATTCAAATATCAACTTTCATCACTTGACACTGGCGTATACTCCTTCATACATACTCGTAGGAGTTCACGGCCATTATTCAAAGAGAGATAGAATATCAACTTTTCAATATAGAAACGAAACATGGGCGTGAAACAAGACCGAAATAAATGCAGAAGAAATACGTGCGTAGAAAATAATTCATGGGGGGACAATGTATGGCAGAATACGGAATAAAGTGATTAAGGGTAATTGTGAATTAAAGGCTAATGTATTAAGTAAGATAAAGAAGAGCAAGTTGAGATGGTTTGGGTATGTGAAACGAATGAATTTAGAAAATAAACAGATATACGAGTATAGCGCAAATGTGAGTTGAAAGTGTTTGAGAGGAATACTAAAGAAAGCATGGTTGGATCAAGTTAATGATATTCTGAAAGAAGGAATCCCAAAAGTGAGAGAAATTGTAGAAGTTATATATGTAGGTGTTTGTACGTATACAATGCGAAAGATATCTGTCATACATCTTAAGTCTCTTCTACATTCTACATAGACCAAATATTGGCACTCTGTCTACCCCACAAGGGAAATTGCGTGATGGTATGTATGTTTGTATGTAAATCCATTTAGAACGCTGACTAGCTTCAAACTATGGACACTTACAGAATAGATGTTCATTATGTACGAGTACTCGTATTTTATTGTTATCAAATTAAATAAAAAATATTAAAAATATCCAGCTACCATTATGGTTTGATTTCTCAATATAAATAAAACAAACAAAATCTTAAACGAGACTTCTTTCCAAAACACGTTTGAATCCAACTCAACGTCAAATATAAGAGGTCGTATTATTTCATCGATTGGTTCTATTTTAAAATGTATCCTTACCTTTTGTTGCTTCGGTCCTAATTAGCCTCATGGACTTGTCGTATGAAAGGAAAACGTTTCAGGAATCTTATTGTTGTCCTCCGATCACGGAGGATCCGAGTGTTCATTGTGAACGTTTTCAATATTGGGGCAACGTTTTGGTCTTTGATATTTATACAATACGACGGAAGCATATGATAGTTGTAACTATTGATTTTCCTGTTTCAGCAGATATGAAAATAATAAAATTGCAGCTTAAATTTTTTGTCGTTTGGATTTTTCGTTTTGTAAATTATCAAAAAATATCATTAAATTTAGTATGCTGCAAACATTAAATAAATTTTATTTATTTAACATTTGATACAAGTCAAACTCAATTACGACAAATAAAAAGAAGTCTCAATATAAAATAATAACAACAAGAACAATGTTACTCATGCTTTCTCTGAAGTGACTCCGATATACTCGTACCTACAGGGATATTTAAAGTTCAATCATCAATTTATCCACCGACATATCGGATAATTAATTCAACAAGGTCATTCTGTTTGAGAGTTGTTATGCTTTAAGAGTCTAACAGTTCCGTTCACCAACATGGCACTAAAAACAATCTTAATTCATGATGGCGTAAATAATTGCCCGGTAGAAACAATCAACAAAAGGTTTGCTATTTTTCCTGTCAGCAATTTGTATAGTATCAACAAGTGCATATATCTCTTCTAACGTTTCTTCTGTTATATGCGAGCGTTGCTTAGAATGTGAGGAAAAAATGTATGGTACAATAAGAAATGAGGAAATAAGGAATGTTGACATATTCAATCACTATGTAATTGTATTGTATACCCGTCGTACATAGTACAACTTAACAAGTTTATTGTCATGTGGTAATCTCTCTCAATCAATCAGACGACCTCCGTAGTCTGGTGGTAAGACGCTTGTCTGCTGATCCGGAGGTTGCGGTTTCGATCCCCGCTGGAACTCAGATTTAAAAAAAATGGGATTCAAGTCTTGTTTTCACTTATGACCCATTAAAACGTCTTTTTGATCGTTAGGAAGAGATTGGCACATGGTAAAAAACTCAAAGGTTAATTATAAAAAGGATATATTGTATTACACTTTCATTTCACATATTATCTGGCAGGTTTATTGTCATGTGGAAATCTCTTCTAACCAACCAGAAAGACATTAAAAAGGCCTTAATTAAAAACCAGACTGAAATCCTTTAAAAATCTGGGTTCCAACGGGAATCGAATCGGTATCCCTGGGCTAGAAGATAAGAGTCTTAATAACTAGGCCACGGACTTCATATGTTGTTTGAAAATAGATTTACTAAACATGAAGAAATCTTCTATCTCTCGAAAATATTGATTGCACTTGCTACCAAGAACTTGCGCTACTCTCATACGCTATTTTCCCAGTGCAACGTTTTTTTTTGTACGTCGTTCTTTACTGTCCATGATGTGAAACCCTGGAATAAATGACCAATTTATGACCAACTCGCTCCTTCATTGACATGTTTAAAAAACTCTTTATATCAAGGCAGTAATTTGAATGTTTCATTCTCGACATTTTTTTTCTCCTCAGCATCCATTCGTTTTGTCGTTCATTGATAATATTTCATTGTTATTCATATTCTTATTGCTACTTGATGAGATGGTAACAATCCCAACAGATTGTTGTACAATGAATAAGATAGGAACAATACAAAAGATAATCTAGGCCTATGTCCAGCAATGGACGATTTTAGGCTGATGTAGACGTGTTTTTTTGCCAACTTTTTGTCTCTGTAATGTTATACCATCGAAGCTTTCACCTACCGATATAACGATGGCCTACTAGTCGACATACCTTTTTACAGAAATTCACGATTTTTTTAAATTTACATACATTATAATATATAATATAATAGGTATTCTTTGTATTCTACTATAATATAAAAGGAATTAATTTATAAAAATCATGCAACATGCTCAGGCAATGTTTTAGAAAATAACATTCATATTATACATTTTAGAAAACAAATATCATGCTTACTATGAAGAGAGAAAAAGTTTTAATATGTTATGCCTAATAAAAAACGAGGAGTTTTCAAAACTTATCAATAAATCAAAATACATGACATTAAGGTTTAAATTTGGAAATTTTAAATGATGAAAATAAAAATGTCAACGTTGTGTCCGAGAAGTAGTTTTGCATTTCTCGGATTGATGTTATTGGAATAAGATTTTCGTTTGCTATGTTTATTTCATACGCGCTGAATGTATATTATTATATTGAAAAAAATGTCATGCTAATTGTGGTGAGAGAGAAAAAGTTACCAAAAAGAAAACAAGGAGTTTTCAAAACTAATCATAGAATCTATAAACAAGATGTTCAGTCTGGAAATTTTAAATAATGAAAATAAAAATACTGATGTATTGTCCGGAAAGTAGTTTCGTATTTTTCGGAAAGATGTCGTTAGCATATTTTTTTCATTTGCTTACTTTATTCCAAACGCGCTGAATGCATATTATTCTAAAAGACAATAGTTTAGATCAACGGTTTGTAAACTATGGTATGCATAACCCTTGTGGTACACGTGTCCCAGTCTAGTGGCACGTCAGCCAGTAAGCGTCCAACTACTCAAGATCGATGAAATACAATATATTTTACAATATATTAAGAACAACTGACATTAGATATCGTTGCCTTTATTGTGAAATATGCGGCAAGGGGTAAAGGAGTGGGCCGGAAATTTGAATCCCTGGTTTAGCCCATTTTTTCATTAATTGTTTATCCTAATTGGATGAGCCGTTTTGCCGTAATTTTGATGGTGTCTCAAAATAAGTTGACTTGTTAGTGTTTGATGTTTTTTTAATACATCATGAGAAATAATGCTTTATAAATATATTAAAAAAAAAGATATATACTCGTATATACAGTATATGGCCACGATGCAGTAAGCAATCGACGTTGGCTTAAACAATTCCGTAATGGTAATACGACACTCGAATATGGTGTCCGTTCTGGGAGACCGGTTTCCATTGATGAACAAATCAAGGCTTTTATCGAGAATAATGAGTCTTCTACGGCACGAAAGATAGTCGAGATACTGTAAATATTTATACATCACCATAAAGGAGGATTACGAGCAATTTCACGTTTGAATTTCCCCTAAAAAAAGAATTAACTTTCCGGACATCCCAATTTCAACCGTTTTTTAAGTTGAATTTCCATTTATTCACAAGTTGAATTTCCATTTATTCACAAGTTGAATTTCCATTTATTCACAAGTTGAATTTCCATTTATTCACAAAATTATACATTTTTTTTGAGTAATTAAATTGAGCGAATGATCCATCGAGCTGCTTTTTGGAAATGCTTATTTCGCAGTTATATTATATATAGACTTTTCATATAAATTTGAAAAATTTAATGAAAAAAAATTATATTAAGTATAATATATTTTAAATAATGATCAACATACCTTAATTCAAACTGATACAACTTTACTCACAATGCTAAATTTTATAATATTAAGCTTGGTGAAAAATCTAAATAATTACATACAAACATACCAGAATGCCATTTCTTGTCAAGTAAGGCAGAGGACCGAGTACCAGACTTTTCTATTTTGACACATATCCTTCGACTCTTCCACATCTTTACACCTTGTACAACTTCTACGTTTTCTCTGATTTTCTATGTTTTCTTCTTTTAAAATATCATTCAATTTAAATTTCCCTGATCTTCTACCTCAGTTTCCACTTACATTTGGACTATATATTTGTTTTGTTAGTATTTCTTCATTCATTCGTTATACGTGCCCAAACCGTCTTAGAGTGCTCTTCTTTATCTTCTTCAGCACATCAGCTTTAAGTTCACATTCATTCCTAATCACTTTATTCCGTATTCTGTCGTTAATTGTTAGCCTATATATTTTTTTCAGTGAATGCATTTCTACTACATATTTTCGGATCTTTACAATCTGTTTCCATGACCACGTTTATCTCGCATGCATCAACGTTGATAGTAAAATGCTGTAAACTGTAAATAATTACGAACGAAAAAAATGATCAGCTCCGTTTTTAAATCAATGAAAGCCCTGATTGTATTGTTATGCAATTACTTATTAAATCAATAACCTTAATAATTCAAGTGAATGGTTTGGTATCAAATAAATTTAATGGCAGGGCAACCAATCTTGTTTACGTATTAATGGACAAGTTTAACCGTGGAATAGAATGTCTAGCAATACAATGAGTATTAGGGATAAGCAATACTGACTCACTGCTATTTACGGATGACGTAGAGAAACTGGCATCCAACAAATGTTGGTGGACAGCGTGAGATCTTTTAAAAAAAGAAACAAGATATGTTGGAATGGGCTGTGGTATGTCGAAAACCGAAGTCATGTCAGTTGGACTCTGCAATCTCAATAATAATGATATAACACATGGTAACATAACAGAATAAAATAGATGACTTGAAAATTTTTGGAGTTTAGTTTACACAAGATGTGCGTCAAGGTGGTGTAATTGATGGCAGAATTGAACCGTAAGTAATATTTTTAGAATTTTTTGTAGTTCCATGTAGATAAAGTTTAAATTATCATTTTAGTTTATATGAAAGAAAGTTTGAACATTCTTTAATAAAAACTATTATAAAATGGAACATTAGTATACAAGAAAATTCTGACTGGCGATGAAAATTGAAAATAATTTTAAATTCCTGTGAAGCCTTGGGAGGTAGACAGACGTCAAAACGTTAAGCCACGTATTCTTTGGATTGAAAAATATCTGTTGACTTGAATGTAATATACGAGTATGTTGGGAATGTCAGATGATACTATTCCGAAACGTGATTTGAAGATGACGCCCTAAGGAAGACGTTCAGCGGGAAGGACAAGAAGGATGTGGAATTGGTAAATTAATAAATTTTACTTATAAAAAATTCAACATGACTTAGGCATTTTAGAAAGGCCATACGACCAGCTCTTTTGAAGTACGCTAAGAAGTAAAGAAATTTAATAAGAATACCTCTATGATTGAGGCAGTAGAATTGTGTGGGTTAAATATGTGATAATAAATTGGAGGGTCGAGTGTCTAATCTAATTAGTGAAATAACAAAAGTTTGTATTTTTAAATATTCTAATATAAGTTTCAATACAGATGAAGCTGTAGCTTTTATTGAATTGTCTTTTTATTTTATTGATATCCATCTTCATAACAAAAACAATCTTCTTTTTTGTAAATTCCGAATCGCTCATAAATTCGATTATCTACAGTCTACATTAAAAGTGAACATAAAAATAACAAACTAACATTGTAAATATTTATTTATTTGAAGAGTTAAAGAAGCTATCAAACAAAAAAGTTTTACTGGAAAAGATACACGAAAAACTAGTAACATAGTTTAGCAATTGGGTTTCTGCGGTAATTTTGTTTTTTTTTTTGCAAAGAAATATTCAAAAGTTTCCACATTATCATCCATGGTCAGAGAATTTTCTGGTTGGATCCAGTTATCAAGGAAATTTTAGGACAAATTTTGAATAATATTATAGTGAACAATAACTTATACGGAGGACAAAGTTTTGCATCATAAATTATACAAGTTTTATTGAAGAATGGGTTAACAAACGAAATAAACAGAATACAAAACAAAAATTTGGTTTTTCCTTAAACATATTTAAATATGAGATAAAATAAAATATTTCTGTCATTCGTAGCCCTAGATGTTTATAGAAAAACAAAATATAAATCTGTATACCTCAATAATTTGGACCAATTTTAAGGACTAATATTAATATACCTTAATATTTTATTCAGTTGAACAAAGATATGAAAACGTATAATGAAGAATTTTATCTAAAAACCTTTTCGAAAATCTTAGTCAATTCAAAAAAAAATATTATTATATAATTAATGATCTTTCTGAAAATCTTAGTCAAGTTTAAAAAAAATATGCATAATTGAAGATTTTTTCGAAAATCCAAATAAAATAAAAAATATTTAGCATGACTACAAGAAAAGATCTTCAAGGAAAGACAGAAAATTTAAGGAACGTTTAAGAAGGTAATACTACCTTGATCAAAAAGTTTTAGAACCGGCCACCGTGTGGAGCCTGTCAGTCACCCGATTGGAATTCTTGTTTTTTTGTTAGGCTACCACATCTATCATTGCCACTTCCCTCTAAATTTCAGCGTCATAGCTTGACATTTGTAAACGTAACGCTGTACTGAGTACATCTACCTTTGTGCGTGTTTTTGATTTTTTACAAGTTTGAAAACGGCATCAACTGTGCATCAACGAGTTTGCATTAAATTTTGTGTGAAAAACGGATTTAACGGTCCGCAGACCTTGGAAATGTTGGAGAAGTGTTTTTTGGTGGCACGAACGCTTCAGAAGTGGTCGTGAATTGGTCGAGGATGACGAACGCAGTGGCAGTCGAAAACCGATGAAAACATCGATAAAATCAAAGAAATGTTGGCCTAAAACCGCAAATTGACCATCAGAGAGCTGTCAGAGGACTTGAACATCGCTTATGGATCCGCTCAAGACATTTTGGTTAGTGATTTGAGTCTCAGACGTGTCGCTGCAAAACTGGTGCCGGAATACCTCAATTTCATGCAAAAAAAGGACCGCGTTGAAATCTCGAAAGATATGATTTCCATGAGTTTTTGACCAAAAACAATACGAATACTATCCAGCAGCCTTCGAATTTAACTGATCTTGCTCCCTGCGACTTTTTTCTGTTCAACCGACTTAAAAAACCGCTTCGCGGAACGCGTTACATCACCCGAGAGGATGTCATGAAAAAATCGAAGACGGCTCTGATGGACATACCGAAAATTGAGTACCAGCGGTGTTTCGAGGATTTGATCAAGCTCTGGCGTAAGTGCGTTGCAGTCGATGGGGAGTACTTTGAAGGGGACCATATCGATTTAGATGAATAAACTTGTATTTTCGATTTTATGAATAAAGTCCTAAATTTTTTTGATCAAGGTTGTATACCATAACTTCCATCCAGGCGTGTTAAGTTCGAACTCTAGGGATGTATTCCTGGAATCGTTTTACTTTTAGGACTTTAGGGCACCTGCACCTGCTCAACGTACATTTTTCAAAGGGAATTAATGATATTTTTTAGCTTTCATCTAAATTTGCTTCCACAATGAACGTGCGATGTGGCTTAGGGGTAGTCATTTTTATATAAACTCAGATGTTCATGGTTAGAGACTTGGAAGATTTACTTCAAAACTTGTTTTTTTTTCATGCCTATTTTAATTTATTTTATTATTACACATGACAAGAAATATACACAATTTGAGAAAAACACCAAATAATTTGATTTGAAAATACAATTTTAATGGATCTGGGTTTGTTGTCTTTCATTTGTCGTATCCCCAGTAAACTAGGCTTTTGCCTGTATCTCACTGAGGATATTTAGCATGAAAAAATAAATCGATACTTCTTTCCGATTTTTGATTACACAAAAACAAAACCCCGTTGCACGCTCTCATCAACCTGACAGTGACACTCAACTACAACTGGAAACATCTTGCGAAATTCAACTTCTCACACACCATCACTCCAGAAAGACCAAAAATATTCATCACACACCATACCACACACAATCATAAGAATAAAAATTAAAATCAAAACAAAAAAAAAAAATACACAGAAACACAATTTCAAAAACAACCAAAATTAAAACAACAAGAAGAAACCCACACTCACGAGCTCACATAAATCCTTTCCACTCGTCATTCATCCTGAAAGCCCAAGTACTCAAAATCCTGTCGCAATAACAACCACGCTCCGATCGACTGTCTAAATGGTTTTCCTACCTTTACCTTTATTGAAGTCGGCACGCCATTGTATGTAATGGGAGCCAAATAAGCATATTGCCTTTGGGCAAAAGAGGTTTTAACTCTAGGTATGGTGAACATTTCATTAGTTGCCATGCGTGTCATGTGTGTCTGCTGAGTCTGCATCTTTCCTTCCTCTCAATGGTAGTGCCAGAGAATGGATTTGAGATGTAAATTGGCTATGTTTAGGACCTGATACTCTCTGAAAAGCTCCGCCATGGGATACCGAGCAGGAAGTTTATTAATTATTTTCACAATAAATTTTTGGGAAACCTGCAATATGTGTTTTTGGGTTAAAGTGCATCCCCCCCAAACTGATATACCGTAAGAAAGTGCTGACTGACATAAGGCGAAGTATATACTTTTAAGGATATTTTCACTGAGCACACGAATCATACGGAATATGTATCCTAGTTTTCTGATTTTTGCGCTCAAAGTGTTAATATGGACCTCCCAACGAAGGAACTGATCAACATAAACTCCAAGGTACTTTATACTATCAACCCTTTCCAAGGAAACACAACTACAGTCAGTCATGGGTGAACAAGTGTGTAGTGTTATGTATTTATTTGTAGGTGCTTGAGTTCTTGTAGATATTTATAATATTTGAATTGATTGTTTACTTTTAAAGCCCTTTGGCTTGACAGGTATCAAGAAAACGCACTATATAAGTATGTTTTTACTATGCATGATAGTATATTTCTGTTTTATAAAATAAAACCTAGTAGATTTGTTGTATTATGCCAATTTCTTGGAACTAACAAGAAAGTTATTAAAGTTAATTTGAATGGTCTTTTATGAAAAAACAGACTGATACGCCATTTTTTGGAATTCATCCGAAAGCATACTTGAAACTCATAGGTTTGAAGTCAAGCGTTTTACTCGTATTGACTTGACTGCTAACTAGGCTCAAACACAACATTGATTTCAATATTTCGTTCCAATTTGCATGTACTCTTATGTATACAGTATAACCTGGAAGGTTTATTATATGTGGCAGTCTTTTTTAACCAACAAGAAAGATATTCAAGAGATCTGAAGTACAAAACTTGTCCGGAAACCATTTTAATTTGTTACGGGAATAAAATTTGTAGCCCTGTAACCATGAGCTGGAATTCGAACCTTTTTCCAAATAGACCAAGAAAAATCGCCATAAAGTATAAAAAAATACTAAAAAATGTATATATTTGTAGTCTAAAGTAAAATTTATGTTTTTTAACATACAAAAAACCCACATTATAATAGTTTGTACCATCACTGTTAATGAGATTTATGTTAATTAAACTTTTATAATCAATCTATACGTGGAAAAGTTCTTCGTAGGAAGAAGAAATGCAATATTCATTGGAAGTGGACGATCATTGGAAGTCACGACATTTAGTAAATAAATAAAATTTGTATTAAGTGTGTAAAATATGGGAGAGAAGTTCCACAAAGGGGATTTCTAATATAATATTTATATATAATGATGTAATAAAATGAATATACATTTTTTTAGATTCATGCAAATAATTTTAGGTACGTACATAAACATTCATTTATTAGGATATACAATTCAATTTTAAAGTTTTATATGGGCAATATATACTCGTATATACACACTTATAGAATTTTCCCACAGTAATTGTTGTTTTAGAGCTCTTAAGTTAAATATACGAATTACCAGCATTAATGCATTGATCATCATTAAAATTTTGGTAATTAAATATTTACCAATATTTTTCCCAATTTCTCCAATTAAGAATCTGACAAAACACGAAAAAAAGAAAACAATTCAATGAATTTTTTGTATTTCTGAATTTTCCTTTGAAAAATGTAAATTAGAACGACTTTTTGGTATTTTACGAAAATAATTTATTTTTAAACATGAAATGAATGCAAAAATTATTTTCCAAGAAATAAGAATGATTTATTCTGTAGGATCAAATAAAGGATATACATTTCACAATTCCATGACACAAGAAAGAATTTAAGAAAGACAGCACGATTTTTAAAAAATAATTTGGATCATGTAATTAAAAAAATAAACTAAAATAATGTATTTAATCTCATTAAGTCCTTAGACAAAATCGATCAGTTTTGAAACCGGTAGATCCATTGCAAATTATTTTGGTGAAAAATATTTTTTTGTTTATGGTAAATATACCTTAAATATAAGATATATTTTGACAAATAATGGTAAATATACCTTAAATATAAGATATATTAATTTTAAACAAAAAAGAAACGTTGCCTTCGGGATTCAATTATAATTTTTAATTCAAAAGTATTTTGGTTTAAAATGGAAAAGGTAAAACGTCTATTTTAATATGATATAACATTTACACGATCCAGATTCTATACAATGTTTTATTCCTTTAGAAAAAGAGAGGGTTAACTAAACAGTTTTGCATACGGTTATTCGGACAACACAATTTTATTTTGGTTAAGATTCAAGACAAAGGAAAACTGACTGCAATCTAAAAGAAATTTTGAGGCACAAGTTTCGAGGGTGAGAACAGTGGGCAAACAGTAGAAATATGGTGTATTAAAGTGGGTTCAAGTGGGTAAACAGCAGTGGTAGTGCTCCGTGCTTGGACAAACACCTAGATTTTGTGAAGAAAACAGGATGAAACTTGTTTCCGCCTCCAAACACGTACCTTAAAGCAAATTTTATTATTTGGTTAGTATCTTAGCGGTCATAAGATTGGAGGATATTTGATGATTGAGATTTTAAAGAATTTCATTTTATTAAACATATTTATATTAAAACAATGGGACTCAGTATTAATTAAGAGCCTGTGTTATTATATTTTATCATAGCTTTACTTTCTTGATATTTTAAACATGTAAATGATTTTATCTTATATGCGTGATAAAAACTAATTCAAGAAAAAAATACGCCAGGGTTTGAAAAAGTTGAAACATTTTTAAATATATTTTGTGTCTTTTATAAGGTCCAAGTCAATTTATAATTCTTTCCTATTGAAACGAAGTCAAATTGACATTATTCATACCATATACTAGACAAAAAGTTGCAATAAGTTAATTAAATGGATCGAGTAACAGATGAAAAATATCAGATTTTTTGTTTGGAATTACAAACACTTAAAAACTCTCAAATAAATTGAATTTCCTTTGAAAATGAATGATATTTGGTATACACTTTTTTATGTAACGGCTATTTTTTAATTTAGATTAAATATAGAAGAAAATGAAATTCTTTGATATGAATGAGGATGGACGGGAAATTGGAGAAAGTTTTGGGAGACGACCGCTAGATGTAGGTCTGCTCGCAAGAGTTCTGTCTCACTTGGATGCCGTGAAGCGAGCAGTTGGAGTAGTATCTCGAGGAATAGCGCTGCAAAGAAAATAATCAACAATCACCGTGGCCCAATCATGTATACCACACCCAAAATAGTTTTTAACGTTTTAACAACTGTTTTGTAGAAAATAGCATGCACCAGTTTAAAAAAACAACGAACATTTATTTAAAAATATTCAATACAGTTTATTACTACTTTTAAAATATTTAGCTATTAAAAGTGTTGGAGATTGTTTGAATTACAACTAGTTTATGTGCATTGAATAATTTCTTTGCGTTTCAATTCTTAAATTACAAATCAAACTATAGATAAATGCAAGTAATTCAACACGTACCAGTTATAATCTCACCCAACAATCAATAAAGTATTTGAAAAACTGTATCAATTTCAAAAATAAAATCAGATATCTTAAGTCTTCACTCTCACAAGTTTGACGAAATATATTTTCGTCGCCTGAAAGGAAATTAATAATAAACAGGTTCTGACTCAGCGACCTATCAAACCTGTGCTTTGAAACAGAGAGCTTTAAACAGATTATATCTAGACCTTATAGTAAATTTTTAAAATGAGATTGATACAAATTTTGTACAAACATTTTTTACATATTTTTTAAATCGTGAAAATAATTTACAAATATTTTCGTTAATTGTAGCATTAAAATAAACTTTAAAAATATCGTAAGGTTTTGACAAAAGTCGGTAATTCTACAATTTAAGTATTTTGAGTTTGTATCCACATTAAATTATCTTCAAAGTGTAAGAGTTCGGACAAAGATAAAACAGTATTTGAGGTACTTACGTGATTTTTAAAGAATCATTTTAAAATTGTAAATTATTCGAACTCACTAAATGCAACAAATAAAGGCAAAAAAATGTAAGAAGTTTTTAGGCTATGAATATTAAATTTAAAAAAATGTGATTTCACTTTTAATGCTTAAAGGAAATTACCAACTTTTGGGGTGGGGGAACCCTACGATATGTTTGTAACTACTCGTATTAATATAAATATGTAATTAGGCGTTAAAGTTGAAAAAAATAAAGATTGATAATTGTGACACAAAGTTACACTGGATAAAATATATTATATTATAAATTTAGAAAACAAATATACAGTACTTATAAGTATTTTTTAAATAAAAATGTTGGTTTTTTTTATTATTCTTTTTTTTTCATTTCACAGGAAAAAAAATTAAGTTTTAATATGCAAACCTTAAAAAAATGTTCTTATAGTATATTGCAATATGAAACGAAAACTTTGAGTCACAATTTTTAAGCCTGAAAATTCATGATTTAAATATTTTAGAGATTAACAAATAAACCGTCTTAATTAAATTAAATTGAATCAGTTATGAAATCAAAGTAAATGTGTAATGAGGGAAAAAAAGAAAACTCGAAATAAAAATATTGTAATAAATTCCTTCGTAGAGAGTAATATTAGTCATTTTCTATATACGAGTATTATTCAAAATTGAATGATAACATAAATTAAACTTTATTACAATTTTTTCGATTTTAAACCATTAACATATACTCGTAATTCATCGATTTGAATGCATTATTTTTTATAGAGTGTTTGTATTATGTTTGTGGTAATCTATTTCAGCCAATCAAATATATTGTATGTTAAAGGAACCTGATGAAAAAAAATCAGACTGGATCAAGACAATAAGTCAGTAAGAAGGATAAATGAAAAAATGAATGATTTGGAAATTTGGAATGAGTTGAGAATTATGAAAATACTTGACAAATGTACTGCTTATAACCGCATTGTATACGTGGACTGGAATTAAAACGTGGTTTGAACAAATGTACCAGATTATGAAAGAAGAAAAGGGACGACTTTGCATAAAATAAGATTTATTCAGTTTATTATCTCAATCTTTTTTGTTAAGCGCTGAGTAGACTATTTTTATAGTTTTCTTGGGGTTACTTTTGTCATGCCAATAATGCTTCGAGAATTCATGTTTTAATTTAGAATAATATTAATTCATTAGATTGGAAACAGTTTATCTAAATTTCATTGCTTTACATGTTGTTCGTTTAGATTGGATACATTTTACATTGATTCCGTTGCTTTATTTGTTTATATCATATTAAATTTAGTTTAAAAATGAAAAAGCTATTTTTTTGCTCGACACTGAAAACAAATTAATGAAACAATTTTGTAAATGCTTGAACGTGCAATAATATGTAAAATATACATTAATAAATAAATATAGCATTCAACACAAAGCTCTTAGTAAGTAACCATTTTGGAGACCTTTAGACTAGTATTGTTGATTTTTTTCTTATCTCCGAAAGCAAACATATAACAAACTGTTATGAGACTGTTAAAAATAGACCAAAATACTTCAGCCCGAACCCTTCGGGAGATAGAAAGTATTGTTAACTGCTAGGTTTGCTCTTAATATAGGTTGTTCCGAAAATAATGACCGACTTCAACCTTCAAATTCAATCAAAAATAATTTTAGAGTAAACACAATTTATAAATCAAAATAAGTCATTTGATTCTACTCATTCTTACACAATGAAATAATACAAGTTTATTTATGCCTATAAAATAAAACTCAAGCGAATTAGAATAGATTTTTTTTTATGGCATTTTCTACTGCTTCATGTTGTTTTTGTCGTAAATAGTAATCGACGTGCTTAAAAAAAAGGTCAACATTGGTTGACGATAGATTGGGTGAGTATGGCGGATGAGTTAATGTTTCGTAGCCTAGCTACTTAATTTTTTTTATTGAGATTAATACGATTGAGTAATGTATCAGTACGGTTGCAAAATAGTAATGAATAAGACACTTCAAAGCAATACGTTTTTTTGGTTCTCATTAAGTTCATGTGGAATCCACTAATCAAAATTTACACATTTTTTATTTGCTTTCAATGTACAAACACTAGCAAAATCAACGCCCAACTCTTATGCCATTTTTCGTACCGCTTCTTGTGTTTTCTTCTAATAAAGCTTTCGATGAGTTGTTTTTTTATACTTATATCTCCGTTTCTAAACCAATGCCATACTATTAGTTTAGAAGTAGTCTCTTCACATCATATTTGGTAGCACTGAATACTGTTTGAGATGCACAATGCCTAAGTTTAAAATAATGTAAAAATATTGCACGTAATTTATATTTTTAATACCATTTTCGAAGGGCTAAAGTAATGCAAATCAAATGGTTGACCAAAAAAATAAATGAGATTTTTAACTGTCTTACTAATGAAGATAATCGTATATTTCCTAGCAAAGAACGATCGAAATGATATTATACTAAAGTTGTCCAT
The DNA here is from genome assembly GCA_949825065.1 of Odontocerum albicorne. NCBI lineage: Eukaryota > Metazoa > Arthropoda > Insecta > Trichoptera > Odontoceridae > Odontocerum > Odontocerum albicorne. Next base: position 23,305,692 of record OX463849.1, on the reverse strand, counting down.
TATTTTCGGAACAATTTCATAATAGTAATTATTGAATAGTAGGCATTTTTAAACTTGCAACCAAAATAATCTTTGACGCCAAGCAAAACGCAACAAGGGCATTTGTGGACAAGACACAGTACTTGAGTACATTTCCCAGGATTTAAAAATACTCAAAATTGAGAGCAAGAAGGATACATCGAGTGATTTGATAAATTTGGTAGGGCGTCGCACAAGAATCTTGGCAAGATACCACATTGTCTTCAGAGGTAATTGAGCAAATATGTTACATTACTATAATCATCACCCATGTTCTTTTTGACACAAATCGAAATAATATGTATCCACTTGACTTTATCCCGGTACACACGTTTCGTTTCTGCTACGTCTATATTCATCGTCATGCATTCTTACAATGAATGTTCACTCTTCCTTATTTCACAATTTGATTAATTTGGTCGACCTACGTTTTTTTAGATCTTCCTAAACTTATCGCAGATTTTACACTACTTGTATAGATATTTTTTTGAAAATCACATTCTTTCTACGTAGTCGAATCATCTAAATGCTTCTTCCTTCATCTTATTTTAATCTGCATTCTTACCTTATGTCCTTATTTCATAGAATGGAGTATACTTTCCCCAGTTAAGACAAAATAACGTGTATTAAATTTTTTTTTTTTGAGAATCTCAAAAAAATAGTGATAGGAAAGTTGTTAAAAACTTGAAATTACTATACTCACGTTTTATTAAGTTTCAGCTGCCAATATTTCTTTTCAAATTGGTAGGATACGTAAAAAGTTGAGCAAAATTATTACACAGGGAAAGTTTGGCAAAAATAATGTTAAGTCTGTTAAAAATCGATTTGGGAAATTTTCGATCAAACGATTGCAAACCAGACAAGTTGGTAACACATTTAGGTTAATAGGTTGGAAAATGAAATAAGTATTTGAAATAGTTAACTGCCCATTTCAAATTTCAATCATGTGTTAGAGATGAAAATAAAATTCTGCTCGAATCAACACTATTTCAAACGCAATTTGTTGTCAAGTTGAATTATAATTAGAACTGAAAATGTACTGTTTTAAAATATACGAAACATATTCTAAATAATTAACTTGCAGCTTGAATGGAAGAATAAATTATTAAAGCCAGTTTTATAATTTATTTATTCACTTTACAAGTATTTTTATATGTATTTTGGTGTCAGCTTTGAGGTATGGGAGTGAAACGTGCTCGTGAAAAATGACTGATAGGAGCCGATTAAATGCTGCAGATTACGGCATATAATTATTAGGGATGAATGTAAACTTAAGGCTAAACGTATTGAATAAGATGAAGAAGAGTTTGGGCATGTGGAACGAATAAAAGAAGAAAGACTAACAAAACTATAAAAAAAAACTATATTTGCATTATACACGAGTATAATGAATATTTAAGTGGAATGAGTATGAGAGCAAGATCAAGGAAAATATGGTTTGATCAAGCGAATGATACTTTGAAAGAAGGAAATGTAGAAAGTCAGAGAAATCGTAGAGGTTGTATAAGAAAGCGTATGGATATGGGAGAGGCTAAGGATGTGTGTCGTGATAGGAAAGTCTGACACTCTATCCTTTCTGCCTATTCCGATAGAAATATGGTATGATGATATGTATGCAAATATACATAGTACATAAAAAAACAAGATATCCTTGAACAAATTTACTTTTAAATTACATGCATTCGGATCTCCCATAATAGGCTGTCTTAAAATACTTCCTAAAGCTGCATACGTCACCCCATCTCGAACACTAGTGAACTTATATATTTTTAATCCTATAAACCGGTACCCACAAGTTATAATCTATTTCGTTCTCAAATTAAACGTTTTGCGATGGAGGCTAAGAATAATCTTTTGACTTGTAATTATATAACGATTAAAAAGAGAGAGAGAGTAACTTAGAATATTAAAAACAGGTTATATTCGTTTCTTTATATTTCAATTCCTAAATCTACGAATAGCGCTTTATTAAAATATTAGAATTTAGCGTATGATACATTTAAAAAATAAGAAAGATTCGATTTTCATATTGTTAAAGACATAACAAATTAGTTGAACAGTTATTATGGTAAGCCAAAATGTTTGCAAATCACCAAAACTTTTACGTTTCTTTGAAAATTTTCGAGTGAAGCTGAAAGAAAATCCCTGTAAGAATTTCAGTAAGGTTAACGGGTAAACTTTTTGTGAATTTCCACATTTAGTACGACATTTTTACCAATAAAGGCAATCATCCTCTGTCAATTCAGTGTCAGATGCTCTATAACTAGAAGAATTTTGTCTTCGGTAAATAGAGAAATCTACGTTTCCTCACAATTTTACTGAAAACCAAAACCCCTCTATTTTCTTCAGAGATACTTTTGTTCACACAATATCCTTAACAAAGGTGCTGAGAAACAATGATCGTGGATATGAATCATTATATTTTCATTTATTACATTGGTGTTAATATTGTAGAATTCCATTTCGGATGAAATTATTTTTAGAGAAATGTGTAAAAAAGTAACACGATAAGCATGACAAACGTAGCGATGTTCCAAGGCAATCTCCATGACTTAGTTGTAGAATGTTTGACGTAGGTATAACTGACTCACATATTTCTAGGGCCTCTAATCTGTCCAATTTATTTCCGTTACTACTGGTATGTAAGAATTTGGCATCATCGAAAGAAAATTAATGATTTTGACGGTGACAATGATTAGCCATTTCAGAATAAATTAGATCTTATAAGGCGGATTTGTGTTCATTTAATCTCTTTTCAAATGATCTTCATGTATAGAAATGATCACAGTCAACACATAAAAGTTAAGTATTCCATTTTTGCCTTTGGCTAAGCATTCAATTTTTGCCTTTACTTCTATTTTAAATCTATTTTTTTTGTACTACATTGTAAAACACTTTATTTGTATATAGTATAATCTGACGGGTGTAGTGCCATGTGGTGATAATATCTTATAACCAACCTGAAACATTTGTTGGAAATTTGGCAAAAAGTGAATGTTTGTATGTACGCACAATATTTTAATAAATGTGTATATCTTCTATAAGCATACATTTAAGTTAAATTAAAACCAAGAAAAATAAATTCTGCATCCTTTTGAAAGTTTTCAGTAATTATAACCGCTTTGCATTCTTGTTTCCAAGAATTTTATTCTCTACAGTGTGCTATTTCAAGGATTCTCTAACTGAATAAAATGAACATTTCGGTATCCTCGTGTCCCAAATTGTTTTATATATTTCTTACTATGTTTGCTAACCATACAGATTTTTTGAATAGTTTAAGGAAAAAATGGTGTGTTATATTTTTTTAATTCACAAAAATACGTGATTATAAATGGAAAAATAACTTATATTGAAATGCAGATGCTATTAAATTTTCCATCTTAACGCCAAATAAAGATGTTCACGATTTGCTATGAAAGTTAAAGATTTTTAACACAACGTAATGTTTATAACATAAAATGTTGATTTTTGCTACTTCTCATAATCTTTACGTGCATCAATATAGCTGTTAAAACAGTTGATTATCTGGGACCCGTGGAGTACCCTTTTGAAACATCTGATGTTACCACTTTGTGATAGCCGTGGCTCTTAATATAGTCACGGAGATACAAGACGACTGTACATGTATGAATTTAATGTGTCTATGATGTCGTATTTCAGAAAACAGTCTTCCAAAATGAAACCAAACAGTTTCGTTATTACTAAATCAGTTGATTGTTCATTCCTAACCGATTGTAATTGTTCATGGAACGCCTTGCCAACCAAGCGTTAAGAAGTTAGTATATCAATAATTTTGGTCATGAATTTTAATTTGACCATGTGAGAATATATCACGTGGTCAAATTAAAATTCATGAGTTGAACAAATACTTGCTGTGTGTTCTTAACTGAAAAAAGTATGAGAATCTGGGTGTCTTTTAAGACGAATTCTTTTTTTAAATCTTGATACGAAGTTTTTTTGCACAGTGTGACCTCTGAAACGAAATCAATTCGATTTAATTCTTTCGCTGGAACTATAAATCTTGACTTCCGATTTCACTGAGCCGTAAAAGTAAGTCATACGTAATAATGCCGACGGAAAAAGGCTTATTTGTTCGGATTCGAAGATTTTTTTCTTATTTTCATATAAAGCGCAGACATCTCTAGTCATATCTCGTGTGGATTATCTGAAAAAAATTTTCCAGCAGTGTGCAACCTTTTCTTTTCAATAAAAGCATTAACATGCAAAAAATACTGATCGATGGACACAAAGATATAACTGGATGCAACGAAAGCGCAAATTTTTTGAATTTGTTAAAATAGTTAAAATATTGTCTAAGAAAATATACGTTTCATTTTCTCCTATACACGTATAATAATTTCTTTGCTTGTGTGACATGAACATATCTTTTGGATATATATCAGTGTTGGCTTGTCTAACTAACCGGTTGAAAAATGTAAGGACCACCACACACACCACGAAAACCACTTATTTGGAACAGTCAACCCAACCCATTCATATTTTTATATAAGAATTCATATTCAGAGTATAAAATAAGCGTAAAGCGTATCGAGGTTTCATGGAGGAGTCGAGCGTTTATTCCATTCAAAATTACTAATCTCAAACGTGAGGAGCAAATAAATACAGAGATCTTCGTTTTAAGGTTGTTGACATCTGAATGAAAGTTTCATGTTTTGTACTTGATCATTTCAATTCCAGAGATCCGATGCTCCCGGATTAAGGGAATATACAAAACTTTTGACATTTTCGCGCGTTTTTGACGTTTATACGCAGATCAACTTAACATTTATACGGTTTCTTAGTAAACGCCGCATCGTTATAGGCATATTATTATCTCTGGAGTTAGTTACATATTCTACAATGTTTTGTAATGACCTATTAAGATATGTTTATTGGAGTTAACGAAGAGATTAAAAAATATATGAAATTATTTTTTTATTCATTGTGGTAATATTATACAATAGTTCACAGCAGTATACTTTAATGGCTTTAAATAAGACAGCGAAGAAATCTTCATATTCGGTTAACGTTCTTTGATTTTTTGGATAATTCTACCTTTCTTCAGAATCTCCTAGAAATCAATTTTGTTTCTAAGCATGGGTTATCTGTTAGATCTGGTGACGTAAGATTTCTATATCTTATATACTAACGCATCACACATTATGTTTTCCGGTTCACTAGGTTTGACTTTGGAACAATATTTCTTCCTCAATCAGATGCGTTTCACCCTTATCGCTACTGAAGAAACAACTAAAATGTATCATGTATCTCAAAATATTTCTTATCAATAACAATTTATCCCCTTATTCCTATTTTCATTGAGATTTATGTTTTATTAAATTTTTTATTGCTTTCCTCAAAATTTATTATCATTTACCGAGTATAAAATATGGTCATGAATACAGAAAATAATAACGAAACAAAAGTTTATTTATTGGAAGTAATAACATTAAAACAATGAAACTGCCAAATGTATTTAAACGAGTGTTAAATAATTAATAGTAATATGTGTATACACGTGAAAGAAATGATTTCTAAGTATTTTATTTGAATTATTTTCATAATAATTCTGTCTATTTAATAGAAGTTTTTCAACATATTGCCCATTATAACGTATTCACTAGTTTAGGCCTTCTGAGTATTTGGAATAAAAAATAATGAAAGGACAATTTATATAGCGCCCTTTACAGAGCAAACGATTCTTAAGGGGGCTCCATTATTGACAGGTTAAAAGTATTACAAAATAAATGTATATAAATTGAGTATAATGATATGAAGGTAGTTTTTATATATCCCCGCTCAAAACACGATTCACATAATTCAGGACCTCGCTGGGATAAAATGTACAAATTTCCATTAATTTGCACCGTTTGCTATCTGCTTTTTACCAATAATACTTTTTTTCGATCAAAGATGTAATACATGATGCACTCGTTGTGATCAAAGATAAAGGGCTACATATTGATGTGTTATGTAGACTAAAAAAATATATTAAGAGGCTGTTTAAGGTTGTGTAAGGAACGAGTGAAGTAAGATTTAAAAAAATGCAATGAGTACATTTGGAGAAATAGCATATAAAGACCGAGAATAAAAATTCATAGGATCTAATAACTCATAAAAACAAAATATTCAAATAATACGTTTTTTGCAAATTACGCGCATAAAAATTCTATGAGGAACCTTTTTATTCAGTAAATAAAATTTTTACATCTGCTATGGAGAAACATCGTTTTCTCAATTTGACGTCCGGAGAGTTGGGCATGTTTGATTTTCACCAACTCATTTAAGAAACGTGACAAGTCTCGTAAAATAACCTTTCTTTAAATTTAAAAGAAACGAAGGACACAAAATATCCTTAAAAATGACTTCAAACGTGCTGGCATACCCCGAGTACAATAGTTCCATGACATAATAAACTAGCTTGTCGAGTTTGGATTTTCATCACCCGCCTTTAGGTCGGGAAAGAATCGAGTTGTCACTCAATATATCAAAATGTAGTTTTAAAACAAATAAAGTATAATTAAAATTAATTGAGGCCATGTATGACATACTCGATGGTCTCACCATAAATGTAACCTGATGAAAGAATCTGATAATTTTGAATGGAACTATAATTAAAATTTATTCCTATGAAAAAACAATATTCACCCCACCCCGGTGATTTAATAGTTTCAAAAATTATATCTGATTTTATTTAGATTTCACAGAAACAATAATGGATTCAGTGTAAAATTTCTTTATGCTTTATGCTAAAACGTGACATTTTGTTTTCGTGGAAAAGAAAAGTGGGCGGTTAGCTTTTTTACCCTGGGTTGAATTACAAGTGATGCAAACAAGGAGAAATTCATAATTTAAAAAAAAATTAGTATTGCTTTTTCACGTGGTTATTTCACTTGGTCTTTTGACAATTGAAATAAAGGGATTTAAGAACATGCAAAACAAGTTTATTTAAGAAATATATTTAAAAAAATTGATTGCTTACAACTTTAATTTGTTGCATTGTCATCACATTGATTTTATTCAAAGTATTATTACAGCTCGACCTCCTAATTTGTTTTTCTGACGAAGGACTCGCAGAAGGGTTAATTCAATTCTGATTTCATATTTTTATGAAGAATTATAACAATCGAAACTTTATTTTTGAATTATTTAAAGAGAAATAAATACATTCTTTACACAATTTTCAGAAATGTTGAAGATGCCAATTTAGAAAGGATAGTGTGTCAATTGTAAGCAGAGCATTTTGAAAGTTAGTTACAAAGAAAAACTCTTTTGAAAGTTAGTTATAAAGAAGAACTCTTTTGAAAGTCAGTTATAAAGAAGAACTCTTAGGAAATAACTATTTCGGAATTTTAAATAATTGATAGGAATATTTAATCATACACATACATTTTAATCATAATAAGATTCAGTGCATGTTATAATATTGTGTTAGACTTTTGTGGTTTACAATATAAACTGGCAAGTTTAATTGCCTTATAGAAATAACTTTTCCAACCAAGCAGAAAGGTGTTAAACAAGCTTTGAGGGAAAACGAGACTGGGAACCTTTTTAGAAAAATGTTCCCAGTCTCGTTTTCACTAAAGGCCAATGGGAATCGAGCCCGCAATCCTTGGGCTAGAAAACAGGTGTCTTATTAAATAGGTCACAGAGGATATCGACTTCGAAACTGGATATGTAGTTTCTGTTAACAATCTAAAAATACAAGAGACTTGCAGATCCACCTTTATTCCAATATAATATCTCAACATGCAAAATACGAGTACAGGAGTAGTAATTGCATTTATGCAAAAGAAGACTGTGTCCTACCTAGTTGGTGCTGTACAAAGGCAGGTGTAAAAGTTTCAACAAGTGATTGGAACCAAACCATAAAAAAATAGTTATAGAAGGAATCTTTTTACAGTGCCGTTTAGAGAGCAAACCCTTCTCAATTGCATTTGAACTCGCGACTCGAACCCATGAGCGGATTTAAAAGTTGAACGTTTTTTAATGAAATATTGATTGTTTTTGCCCAATCTTTATTTAATTTGATGATATGTTTATTTAATTATAAAATAAAATAAATGAGTGAGGAGTTTTGCATCATTGTGAAAACTCGACAATTTCATATTTCACCGAGAGCTTGAAATAAGACAGGCCGATTGCAGAGGGCTTTGGACAGGTAATTGGACCCTTCGCTTTTGCAAAAAATAACTAAACACCCTCAAACACTTGACCGAGCAGTGGTCGTAAATAGTCCAGGCCAAGGGCCACAGTGGCTTGTTATTTTTCGCCCTTAAATAATAGGTTTTCGTTTAATGGTATCAAAGTTTGCAAGGTCCGACCATCCGTCCGTTTGTGATCCTTTTATCTTTGTTATTTATGGGCAGATTTCAAATTCCAGAATATTAAATATTTTCAAATTTCTGAACTATAAATGTGACCAAATTCACTATCTCTTTTTGCTGATGTTGATTTATTTGATTTTGTGACAACCCAATTTTGCAGTTTTATCATATTAAAATTCATAATAAATACAAATTACGTAATTTATTATCAAGTAGTGTAGTAATATTTTGTAATATGATCCGTCGCGATTGAGGTATGATGGTAAGTCATTCGATGTATGAATGGATTTTATAGGTATTGTATTGTATTACATTTTCGTTGTATACAGTACAACTTGATTGCTATGTGGGAATTTATTTTAACCAACCAGAAATATGTTAAAGAGGTCTTAAGTGAAAACCAGACTAGAATTTTTTTTTTAAAATCTGGGTTTCAACGAGAATCAAAGCCGCAATCTCCGGGCTGGGAGACGAGTGTCTTAAACAACTAGGCCACGGAGGAATATTAGTTTATTGGAAACAAGCTGCTACACTTCACCAAGCAAACAATCTTGAACGATTGAACCCAAAGTTCCGAAGGAAAGAGTTTTTAATTTCGGAAACTTGATAACGTTATTTTACTTGTGCTAAATAGTGGTCAAAGAATTTACATAAAGTAGATTTTAAGCCTCAGAAAAATATACACAAGATGAATAAACTTTAAGAGTAAGCCCCCCAAGAATCATACATGCCAATATTTTAGACTATGGCGCCTAATGTAACATGCATTTATTTACTACACATATTCCTTAAAATTTAAAACTTAATTTTTTTTTATTAGATTAAAGAAAAAGTCAATACTACTTATGTCAGTTCCCTAATATCATGACCAAGCATTTGTTTAAAAAAAACACATTATTTAAAAAAAAAGGTTTTTCTTCTTTATGTGACATGTCTGATATCATTGACTTTGGCTATCACTGTTTACAAAACATCTCTGTTTTTGGCAGCAAGAAACAGCTTCTTAAGTGTCAGGACTCCTGTCCATTTGCGTTCCTGTTCGCTGCGTAACCATAACATGCGCTTTGTACCATGTTTTTTAATTTCATTGGCATTCTATGCCTCCTGTCTTGTAGTCTATGACTGAGCATCGAGACTCCTATGATAATCATTGGTGACTTCTCTTCATCCATCCCTACTCTCCATATTTCGAAGAGCAGAAAAAGGGTAGCACTGTATAGTCTCTCATTTGACCAGTTAAACGCATTGGTGTTCTTCATCTAGTTTGTCATTCTTCTATGCTTCTAGTGACCTCTTTAAACTGTCTTCTTGGTGAAGAGCAATGTGTATAAAGAATCGGAAGACCTGTCGTAAGTTTATTGTCAACAATCTGTCGGTGACTCTCAGTTCTTCGAAAATGGAATTTCAATGTATTGAAACACATTAATTAATGTCATTTGAATACTCAAATTACGCAAAATAACAAAGTTTAATCCAGAATGCTTAAAATTATTATAATATAAGACATTTGAAAAATATATTCCGATTTAGATTAACTCAATTGTGAGAAGAATATCTGACATTTTTGTGTTATTTCAAAGATTTTACAATCTGATTACACTCGAACATATATACGACGTCGATAAAATTTATTTCCTTCCTATTACAAGTCGGGGCAATTCAATAAAAAACGTTCATAACTTCACGCGCCCAAACAAATAAAACCGAATGCCTCTGGACCCTTTATGGGGGTGAAGAAGAGTAAATTTTACGAATAAAATATTTGTGTCGGAAACAAAAGTGTAATACATTTTAACTTTACAAATCTTGCGACATCTGATCGAAGAATAAAGTGGAATGATTGATATTTGTGAGAAAAACGAGAAAATTTATTCATTTAAAGAAAATTTTTGCAAGCTAAAAATAAAAATATAACTGCCAGGATTGAGTTCAGTGTACTCTCGAGTGGTTCTTACAATCTTAAATACAATGATACGTACGTACTATCACTCCATTTTCTTGTTGGGGCAGGCAGAGAGAACAGATAGCCATACAGTCATATCTCGACACGCATAATTTGCCTCCTTCACATCCATGTACATTCTCTACAACTATTACCATTTGTCTGACTTCTGCCATTTTCTTTTTCATAATCTCATTCAATTGATCCAGTCATACTTTCCTGGGGCTTCCTCTACCGTGCCTTCCGCTCATATTTGCCCTGAATATTTATTTTGCAAATCTTTCTTTATTCATTCGTTCCACGTGCTCAAACCATTTCAGAGTGATCTTCAACTTAACCAATAAATACATCAGGCTTATTTCGCATCAATTCCTAATCTTTCATTCCGTATTCTGTCATACATTGTCACCCATTGTATTTTTATTAGTGGATGCATTACTATAGCATTTATTAGACTCATTTCGGGGTTTTCCATGCCCACGTTTACTCCCATATACCAAAGTTCAAACCGTTAAATATTCTCAAGGTAAACCGTCAATTTGTTTTCCGTATCTTAAAAAGCTTAAGTTTTAAAATGTTATTTTTTTGAACTTCTGTGTTTAAATAATCACTAATCAAAATTGACACATGTTCAACAAACTAAAAGTCCATCGAAAACCAAACCTGCAACTACTAAGTAGAAGCTGAGCGTCTCACAAACCTGCAACTACTGAGTAGAAGCTGAGCGTCTCACAAACCTGTAACTACTGAGTAGAAGCTGAGCGTCTCACAAACCTGCAACTACTGAGTAGAAGCTGAGCGTCTCACAAACCTGCAACTACTGAGTAGAAGCTGAGCGTCTCACAAATTAGACCACAGAGATCGTCAAAGAATTTCTCAAATATTACATCTCTCGTTAAATAACTATTCCATCCTTGTATGAATTGAAACATTGAAATTAACACTTTGTATTCTGGTACCGTGTTAACACGACAAACTAGATTTGTGTTGAGTCTCGGTCTCGCGTTTTCACGTGATCGGCACCTTTTACATAAAGAACATATTACTGGCATCGTAAATACTTTTGTAAATAATTCAACATTTCCAGAAAAATTTCCTGATTTCTAGCACGGGCAATATCCTAGACCAGAGTTTCCCTCATTTGGCTCACCGCCCCCTTTTAAAATATATTTTCTCAGCGCCCTCCGGAAAACGATCTCTATCTCAACTGATAATAAAATTGTAAGTGTAGCTTTGTCAGTATTTTTTTAATTTTACCAAAATATTTATGTGGATGTGTGAGTATTTCTAAATTTTGAAAACTAATTTGGAGATTACACAATTTTTCATTAGAAAATAAAACGTCCCTTACATTATATGATCGTTTCTTCAACATGTACGAATGGTTGGTACGTATGATTATTGCGACGATGCACGACTATAAGTGTATTGGTCTAGTCTGCTTAAAACTGTTAAAGCGACCACATTTTTAACGTCTTCTTATTGCCCACTTGCTCCTCAACGCCCCTTTATACCACTGGCGCCAGCAACGCCCCCTTTTCTAGATCCCTGCAGTCCACACAGGAGGGTGATAGCACCGATTTTGGGAAACTATCCCCTAGACCAGTGCTTCCCAAATTGGGGGCCGCGGGATTTCTCGTGAGGGGTCGCGAAAATATTCAGTACAAAGTACAAATATTCATGTGAGTATTAAATTGTTTCATGTGAGTATAGTTTTTAGGTTTGGGGGGGGGGGGCGGGAATTAATTACTTCAGATTTAGGGGGCCGTTACATGAAAGTAATTGGGAAGCACTGCCCTAGACCATTAAAGTATACAGAGATTCTGACGTCGCATCATCAATGTGCAGTGAAGTGCCAGATCTTGAAGATTTTGACTTATTAATCAAAGAGATCAGCTCCGTTCTCCGGATCCAAATAGAATAAGGAATTTGTAGGTATCTCCAAACAGGTTGTCAAAAAAGGTGTCAAAACATGGGTTGATATGTATTCTATCAACTGACGAAAAAGGAAATCCCTGCAGAACTTGCAAAGTATGTGCACTAGAAGACAAGTGAGCAAAGAGTATAGCTGTAGCTCTCCACAAAGGAGAATGTTTGTTAAATTACCACACTAAACTAAATTATGGAAGTATTTTTATCAAATATACAAAGTTCATTGAATATTCCTAATATTGTCCTAGATATAGTAATTTTAGTACACCCTAGACCAAATTGCCTTGACTTTGACCGGGTCTTAAAATGTAAACTTAGTAAAACTACAAAAGTAAGGTTGTTCTTCATTCCATTTTTAGTATTTCAGATCTCACCGTCATTAAACTTACTTCCTCTGCGTTTCTTTTATATCCGAGCATTAAGGGTGGTTTAGTACTTTTTACGTGTTAGATAGAAGCTTTTTGTTCCCGTACAATCGATACTGCTTTTGCAGCTATCGATCACTTGATCACGGCATCACTTTACGGACACAAGAGCTTAAAGAAGAACTGAAGAAGTCGATACGCAATTGATGTAATACTCGTAGATAAAACTTTTGCAATACTGGCAGAGTGCGATATATTGGAGATGCAAGATTAATATTACCCTCTTATTGATGTGTTATTTTTTTTACAAACCAACATCATCATCACGTTTACCACCACGTTATATCCCTATTAGGGAAGGCAGAGAGAACATATATCCACTGCATTCTATTTTGGGGCACATCTTTCGCTTCCGCCACGCCCATATATGTTACATTGTCATGCACACTTTCCTATTATAATATAAAAGTTTTTTCACTCATCCTGAATTTAATTAATTTTGTCGTACAGGTTTTTCTAGGTCTTTCCAAACATCTCATTCCACAAGGATAGATTATTTTTGTGAGTCTTTTATCATTCATTCTTTCTGTCTTGCCGAACCATCTTAAGCACTGCATCTTCTTTTATATTCTATACCAACCAATTTACGTAATCCTTGAAAAATTTTTTTTACTATCTTATTTAAAAAATATAATTTTTTGAATAATTTTTTCATGATTTTTCATTTAAAATTTATATGTGACTTATATTTTTTATGAAAGTAATAGTGAATTAATTTTATATATTTAATGTTCAAACTGTTAAATAATTTCTGTTTTAAGCGCTGCGTGTTTCAATTGGTTAACTGTACGAACTTATTAAAAAAATAATTTTAAATAATCCACATGAAAAATCTTGTATTATAATTTCAAATATTTTAACAGTTAATAAACCGGATTTGTTGATAAAATTAAAAGGTTTCTCATGTAATAAACCATTTGGGTTTGTAATATGAGAACTTTAAAACGAGCATTTATATAATGAGGACTAGCATGGCCCAGTTGGTTATATACTTGTCTACAGAAACAGAGGTTGCAGGTTCAATTCCCATAGACACATTTTTTAAAGGATTCTAATTTGATTTTTCCTCTAGGCCTTTTTGACATATTTCTGGTTTAGTGGAAGAGATTGTCACATGGTAATAAACTCATAAGGTTTTACTGAAGGAAAAATGATAAGTAGGGTAAAAGTAGCGCGTTTAATTTAAGAATAGCTGAATGTAACAGGCTGCTTACGTCTTTCTTATATTCTTGGGTATCATGCTATTTTAGCTTTTGAGTAACAGTAGCAGTGTTATTTTTACAAAGGAGTTTCATCAACACTGTTCCTAATACTTTATTTAAAACTAATTCATTCATAAAAATGGGGTCTCTCTACATATCCGAATGACGAAGCAGACACATTGAAGACAATATTATCTGCGACACATTCAATTTGATGACCACTGGCGTACGCCCGGCACTCGCAATTCGTCATTGCGCGTGTTGAAAATACTATCACATGTGAAAAGGTAACATTAATCGCATACATCTACAGTGTGACTGGGACTATTTTTTTAAAACTGTTTTGCGAGCACCATAGGAAATCGTACACAAAACTTTGGGGGGAAAGTCAAACATCTTACCAAATATACCACGGAGGTCGTCATTTACATTAAGTACGAAATACATTCAGGAATTACAATAGAATTACTTGAAACAGATAAGAATCCCAAAAAAATAATAGTAGGGATATTAAATATGCTGATGTGGGGAATTGCCCAACCTCATGGCCGCAACCACACCGCTCCTGTCCATGCATTCAGCTTATTATGTATTTTTTAATAATATTTTTAATCATTCAATAATAGTGCGTTCGAATCTCGATTTAGACCACCCTTGAGGAGAGTGTGCTCACTGAATAGTGCTAGATAAATTTTCCTTTCATTCTTACATACATAAAATCGCGCCATTTACATGTTGGGTTAGGAAGAGAGGAGAGAGCGCCAGACTTTCTAATCGCGATATACATATTTCGCTTCTTCTACATCCAAACAATTCTCATATAGCTCCTACAACTTCTTCTGACTTTTTATATTTCCTTCTTTCAAAATATCATACACTTTATCCAATCATACTTTCCTTGGTCTTCTCTACTCACATTTACACTGTATATTTGTTTTGTTATACTTCTTCAATTATTCGTTCTTCTTGATCAAACCATTAATTTCATTTGCTTTCTTAATCTTACTTAACACATCAACCGAAGTTCACACTCATCCCTTATCACTTCATTCTGCATTTATAAATTTAGTCCATGTCATAAATTGTCACTCCATGTCATAAATTGTTAGTACATGTCATAAATTGTTACTCCATGTCATAAATTGTTAGCCTATATCATAAATTGTTAGTCCATGTCATCAATGGTTGATCTATGTATTCTTTTCAGCGCACGCAATTCTATTGAATGTATTGCAATATTTTTCCACGTACGTGTTTCTCCCATACATCAAATTGGTTGTAAATACTATTGTTGATTCATCTTTGCAGATTTCGATATTGTTCGGTTCGAGTATATGTTTATTTATTAAGTGCCTCATTGACTTCGTTTTCTATCGCTACACGTAGTTCAATATTCCCTTAACTTTTGTACCATTTGAGAAAATATTACTCAAATAGCAGAATTCTTCAACTAGCTCCGATTTTCATTATTCACCCATATATTGCATTTTACATTATTCACCCATATATTGCATTTTACATTATTCACCCATATATTGCATTTTACATTATTCACCCATATATTGCATTTCACATTATTCACCCATATATTGCATTAATTTTTCTTTTCACACTTTTCTATTTATATGACAAGACTACCAGTTCAGTATCACCTTTTATCATTATCAGGGACAATAGTACAAAAAGTAAAGTCCTTGAGAAAAACGTAAATAAGGAAGAATATTTATATTTCAAGTATCTCAAAAAAAAATATTCGTATGTTCAAAAAAAATCTTATTAAAATATTGTAAAGATGGTACTGGTCCTAAAATATTTTGTAAGTTATAGAACACTTCGCATTCTACCGCATTTGACCTTGACCCGTCTATTTTGATTGACGCCGCCCAAGAAGCGCGGTTGGCAGCTTATCAACGGGTGGTTAGATTATCTAGACCAGGGTCCCGTGATATACCTAACGAAAATTAAATTAAATTTGGGCAAGAGGTGCGGCAAAATTGACCCACACCTGTCATCAGGGTGGAGGTTTGCGGTTCGATAGTTGCTGGAAAGATTGTGGCTGAAATAAATTTGCTTAAATTTTGAGAATTAAAAGTACTGATATGCAAAATGTATTCTTTAAATATTCTTTCTCATTGCTAAGAGATATGTCCTTCCATGTTTGGTGTTTCCATTGATGTTTTCAAAGCAAAATATTTTTTCGATGTATAACTTTGTGAATACGCTGGTCCAATGTACGAGGGTGGATAAAATATAAACGAGACTTTTGTTTAAGAGCGCGTAATTTTAAACGGAGCACGCGGCCGCCTTGAGAAGTTTTGGGTGTCGATATCAGAAGGGAGAGCGGTCGGCTGGCCTCGTCAGATTCCGTCATTAGTATGGCCTACGATGTCTGAGAATGAGGTGCACCCGTTGATTGCGCAACTCATAATTATCCAGTTTCTCGCTTACGTAAAACTGGCCGAAATTCTGCGGAGAATGACGGCACAGTTTGGAAATCAAACACTGTCAAAGCCTCATGTGTTTGCCTGGCATAAGGAGTTCATAAAAGGCCGTCAAGGGGTCGAACACGAGAAGCATGATCGTCGCCTACGGACGAGCATTACTGAATAGAAAACTAACTCCATTCGTGATCTTCTGGAAGGCGACCGAAGGCAAACCGTCAAACCGACGTTTGACGGTTTCCGAAATTTGTTCTGAGATAGGAATAAGTTAAGGGATAACTCTGGGAGCCCAACGATTCAACGACGACGATTGAGTAGTTATGGTAGGGTTATACCGTTACAAAAAGTGGAATAAACAGTGTTTGATAAAAATAAATTACAATGAGTAGAGGAGTTTGTGCGCATTTGGTTGCTGACACAACCCATTTATTTTTACGGAGACGGAATAAAAAAACTACCGATCCGCTCGGAAAAATGCATTTTAGCAGGAGAGTATGTACATAAATTATGTGTACTTGGTCTTTTTCTGCAAACAAAAAAGTCTCGTTTATATTTGATCCACCCTCGTATATTAAATATAATAGCTTGAAATATTCATATATTTTTTAATTCTTAAATTACTTTTTAGATGATTTAACACATTTGAAAAAAAAAGAGCAGTCTTAAATGTTTATTAACGGGTCCAAATTATTAATTTTATAATGTCAGAGAACGGTCAATTATTTTGGCAAAAATGAAATACTGTCGGTATTTTAATGTATGAAACTGTTTTATTGACAATACTAATTTACCCCGTTCGAGTATCTGGGATCGATGCTCGACCTTTCAAGAAAAGGTGGTCATCATACTGCCCGTAGTACGAGTAAGGCAGCAGTATGGGATAGTGCACACGAGGATCCATCTTAGTATACTTGTCACTCTACGCAGCTGGACATTTACAGATCAAGGCTACAACGGATATTGCGCAAGTATCTTAAAATGTTTCCTTACGAGGTGCAATTGATACAGGAACTATTGCTCCATGATCATCAGCAATGCCAATTATATGCGATTCATTTTGAAGAGGCCGTCAGATATTAAGCTGATTTTACAAACAGACTCATTATGATTGATGAAGTTAATTTACATTTAAAAAAATAATTAAATAAACAAAATTGCCGATACTGTGGAATTGAGCATCCTATAGAAATATACCACCATCAATTATAATTCATTAAGTATACTATCTGGTGTATCGTTATGGTCAACAGATTTTTTTTTTAAACGAGGCAAGTCACACGACATAGCGCTAAAGCGGCTATGGAGCTTTTACGTAAATTCTTTGTTGACAAAGGAATTTTGGAAATGCAGATTATGTTTGGACTCCCCGTTCAACAGATTTAACGAACCCTAACTTCTTCTCGTGGTGCTATTCGAAGGAGCGTGTATATGTGAATATGCCGAACATAATACAGTATCTAAAGGACAATATTTGGGCCAAAATAAGGAGCGTTGCTCCCGAAACATTCCATTTAGACATGAAAAATGTTCTGGAAAGAGTTCGAGCTTGCCAACGAGAGAACGGGGGCATTTGAGAAATTACTTTTCATAGCTAACTGTTAAAAATTTTCATAAAATATATTTTGTAACAAAAAACATATAACAATAAAAACTTGGGATTTTCAAAAGTTATAATATATTATATTCTTCTGTCTTTCATGAGCCTCTCTGCTCATGAGACAGCTAAAACGTCACCTTAAAAAACTGCTGTGTAATATAAGTTTTAAAAAAACTACATTTAGGCGATATACACTCGGGCGTTACTGTAGCCTACAAACGTGATTTGGTCTTTTAAATTAAATTATGATTTACGTATGAATTTTATGTTTTTTTAAATTAAATTATGATTTATGTATAATTTGTATGATTTTTAAAAATTTTATTGTGATTTATTAGATTTATTTGGTTATTTCAGTGTTTCTGAAGCAGTGCGTAATATTCCGTTATAATTAGTCTATTTATTGATCAGTTTTAGCCAATAACAGTATACTTTTGTCATTTTAACATGTTTATTTGATTATAGCAACAGTCATAATGTTGTTGCGTAGGATATAATGTAATGACGATTTTTATTTTTGGTTAACGTTAGTTTTCTCGAGTAATATTTCAATTGATCGAACTATTATATGTCAGCCTCAAAGTGTTCGAGATATAAATTACGTGTGCAGTTTTAGAAATCACTCGATTATAAGCCTTTTTAAGAGGTTTTATCGAAATTTGTGTTTACATATGAACACTACACACATATACTCCACCACTCTACCTTAAGCCGAATGTGTAACTATCACGTATCAGAAGATTTGCAAAGGTTTCTTTACAGTTCGAAATTTTTCTGCGGTTTTTTAGCAATTATGTTTATCTATACATATGCAGATGCGGAGAAGATCCTTATCTAATGGCTGCAGTTACCACCTTCCTATCCTTACCCTCAACTTAGTCTTATATCATATTTTAATCTTTCAATAATTTTCCGAGTAAGTCTCTGTTCTCTAACTGTCACTGTATAAATTGTCCTTTTATTAATATTATTATATACGAGTATTAAGAATAAAAACAGCGCTGTACCAGTTATCAATTTATTTTTATTATTTTCAAAGTATTGGGTGTTAACATAAGTTGTGTCCGTTTTTTTCCAAATTTAAAAATGAGCAACAAAAGTAAAAACAAAATGGTAAAGGTTATACGTCATTCGAAAGAAAATGTTCTGCTATACAAGATATTGTGTTTACTTTTACGTTACATATTTTATTTTATTTTATTACAAGCCTTCAAAATGGAATGTCAAGTAGATGAAAGTGAGCATTTTCGACACCTCCAGTGGACTTCGATGAAGACCGCTTAAACCATATTATTCATGAAGATCCCCTTCAAGCCACCGTAGAATTGGCTGAGCAGATGAATTGTAGTCACATGACTGTATACCGCCGTCTTACATCAATGGAAAAAGTCCACAAGTTCGGCGCTTGGGTTCCACATGTTTTGAGTGAAAACAACAAAAATCAACGTTCGACAATTTCTGCTGGTTTGCTTGTGCGTCATCGAGCTACGCATGGCCACAAGCAAAGTTTCCTTTACCGCATCATTACTGATGATGAAAAATGGTTTGAAAATGGTGATGAAAAAAAAAATGGTGATGAAAAATATTTGAAGGGGATCTTTATGAATAATATGGTTTAATCGGTCCTCATCGAAATCCACTGGTCCTCCGGAACGCTCCATGTCTTTCAGTTCGAAATTACCGTCTTTGAAACGCAAAAAATATCGACGAGCTGTCCTTTCATTCATAGCAACTTCACTGTACACTTCGCAAATATCGCGAGCAGCTTTGGCAGCTTTATTTCCTCGATTGAACGCGAACAGAAGGTGTCGAAAATGCTCACTATTGTCTACTTGACATTCCATTTTGAAGGCTTGTAATAAAATAAAATAATATATGTAACGTAAAAGCAAACACAATATCTTGTAGAGCGGAAAATTTTCTTTCGAATGACGTATAATCTTTACCATTTTGTTTTACTATTGGTGCTCATTTTTAAATTTGGAAAAAAACGGACACAACTTATGTTAACACCTAATATATATGATAAGTAATAACATCTTAAAAGCTTGTTGGGATGGTACATGAATTTTGTAATAAATAGCATATGATTTTTTTTATTGATTGATGTAGTCAGTTCTGCCTTAAAGCACGCATGACCGGATGTAAGGAAAAGTTAATTAAGTCTGAGGATACAGGCTTGCCAACATTCAATTAATAACTTAACCACATTCCAATTAATCATGGATGGCCACTAATGGCAACTTCCGCTTATTTTAATTTCGTATAATTTGATAACTTTTTACACCACATTATTATAAATTAAGTGTATTTGGTGAACATTTGGTCGTTGTTAGTTTAAAATTAAATGAATCTCGTCCCGTTATGACAGCCTTTTGCGTAAAATAAATCAAATTGTAAATTATATTTAAATTTAATTAGTTTGTTCAAAAACAAAAATGTACTCAAATGAAGAAAACTTATGAAAAGTCATTATTAAATATTGTAAATGATGTAAAATACATTTTTTTTGCAATAAACCAATGCTTTATTGTTGAAAAGTTTGCGGATCTGAGAAGTTATTCTTTCGTCAATCATTCCCTCCGCATATTCAAACCGTTTAAACGCTCTTTTTTACATCTAATTTAAAACATGTATTTCATCCATACATTCATTTTTGATATCTTCGTTCCACCTTCCTTCATACATTGAGACTCCACATTTTTTATCAGAGCACGCATGTTTACAGCATTGATCAATTTTTTTTTATTATTTTGCAAATCTCATCTTCACTTCAATACACCAGGATGGATACTAGCATACCATTGTATTTTGAATTTTTGCTACTTTTGATTATGACGCAGTCGTTACATATTATATAAATTGCTCTGTTTACCCTGTACCCTGTCATTACTCATCTTTCAATATACCTTTCAACATGCCCATAACACGTTAACATACTGCTCAGATTAACCTTTATCTACGTGTTACAGTTTCTCTGAGTTAACCCATATGTCGCACATACCTTTTACCACACCTCTTTTTATAATCATAACCTTCGATTCCACTACACAAAATTTCAAACCGTTTACTACGTGTTATCACATAGCTCACTTATTGTATACAATAAGTAACCGTAATTTACTAGGTATTTCTCGAAAAGCTCACTTATCATATCCCTTAACCCGCCTTCATTTATTAGGCATTTCACACACAGCTCAGCTCACTTATCGCGTCCCTTGATTCACCTTCATTTTCAGTTGCTGAAACAACGTACAAACATATTGACAGTGAGTCGTTATTGACGAATAACAAAGACATGTTTTAAAATGTGAGATCAAATGAGCACTTATATTTATTTAGGTAAGTCTAGAATTACATCAACATGAGGGAAGGGTGAGAGTAAAATATACGATGAAACCTTATTTGGTCGGGTACCAATTTAATTTCAAAGTTATTGAACTAATAGAAAAATTAACACTATGAAAATATGATAGCGTAGGTTAAATATTACACAATTTTTATTTTTAATTAAGCATTTATCCAGGATCTTTAATTTAAACGAAAACTGGTTATTTCATTTCATTTAACATAAAAACGTAGAAATAAATTTAAGTGTTTATTGGACGAAACCTCGCAAAATCCTATCTCATGCTGTTAAAAATAATAAAAGTAAAGGAATGAAAAAAATGTAGACTAAGTAGTTAAACTTCATAGGCAATTGCTAACGGGAAAAATAGCAAACCCTTTGTTGATCAACAAACTTTAATTTAATGTACCGAACAATTATTTACGCCATCGTGAATTAAGATTGTTTTCGGTGCCTGAGCTATTAAAAGCGTCACAACTCGCACACGATATGACCTTATTGAGTGAATTTTCTGATATCGACATTTCCACACCTTGATGTGGAAATAATGGAAAAATTGAGGATCGAATTGCTTAATAAACTTTCTATATACTCGTATAACTGAAGCTTCTTAATGTATTAAATATATAAGCTTAACGAATCAACAGTTTTTTGCTTTTTATTTAAGTGTAAATTTCAAATTTCAACAATTGTTATTAAAAATTTATGCATTAGTTAATTTTTCAAAAAGTTTATTACTACGCCAAGTACATCCAAACGAACGATATATTTTTAAACCTGTAATTTTAAGTATTTCATAAAAAGGACAACGGCTCGTATTGCAAAAAAGGAGCTTATCAAACACACATTAGACTCCTCATTTATTCACATGACAACTTCAATCAATAAGTTTATTTCCGATGTCGACCAATAAAAAGTCAAGTCAAGGGTTATTTATTATACATTTGAAATTTTGACCTAGATTGTCATCGGCTTTGGTCAACTGTGCATTAGAAAGGACATTAATATATCTGCTGCATTGTATTACGTTTTCTTTGTATATTGTAAAACCTGGCGGGATTATGGTCATGCAGCTAGAAATGTGTCAAAGAAGCATTAAGTGAAAGTCAGACTGATACTCATTTTGAAGAAAAAAAATGTTTATAAAAGAGATTCGTGCCCGCGACCCCCCAGTTCGTAAGACAAATACTTTACTATGTTACGGAGGTCGTATGTTATGCTCTTAAAAAAATTCAAGATCAGTTAGTGGATTTTTTGTAACGTTTCTGCTTTGACCAGGAATTTACTGAAAACAGTGTTTTTTAATAAATTTTGATTCCAACAGGAATCGAACCCGTAGCCCGCGGGTCCGAAGACATGAGTTTTACCAACTAAGCTACGGCGTTCGTCATTATACGTTTTGATAACACTACCGTGTGTGAAGGGACCACAACAATCACAAATGTACTCGGCATATGTGAGTATTTTTACCCGATGAACTCTTTTTCCAGACTGGGACCCCGGTTTTTTGGGAACTTTCGGAAATCGAACCTAAAACCCTGGGTGGAAATAAAATATTGTACCAACTAAATCACTGAGTAAAATATAATCTTCAAAAAAAGTGTATAGAAATCTCGAGACGATAAAACATTGAAAAATATCTTTTTTATTTTAGAGAGCGATTTACTTTCCATTATTTTTTTATTGACCACATTAGGCCATTAGGTTTTAGAGCCTAACTCACGAACTAATGTCTCCCATCCAGACTTTGTAGGCGTTTATTTATTCTAATTAAAATATATGTTGACGCATGGAACCCCTGTTCCATTAAATGTGTTTTCATGCACAAAGCCTGGGTGATGTAGTACACTGAGTGGTTTTGGTGTACTTTAATTTGGAATATTTTATAGCTTAGCTTATCTAAAGTCAAATAAATTCTAATAAAATTTAGGTTAGAATCCCAGATTCTTATTTTAGTTTTTGTGGTGTTTATTTTTATATCTATTTTAGTTTTTTGATAATGGTTTTTGGCTGTTGTTAAAAGCTAGCTGATGCTAACAATGGCCTCAAGAGCTTTTATATCGCCTCATCAATAATACAAATAAATTTGGATATCAGCTCGAATTTTTTTTGTTGGTGTTAGTTACCTCAAAGATTGAAGAACTATTATTTATTATTAGAAGGCATCAAGATATTTCTTAAAACCTTACTTATTGAATGCCATGCACGAGTAATTTTACTTATCTTAAAATACAAAAAATAATTAAATTTTTAATTATTATATATGTAGATGATTGCCAACTTAACATCTTTTAACTCTATTATATAATCGTTTAGCAAAGTCAGAAGATCGGCTTGAAATTCGTTCCTCATAATATTTTTGCATTTATAACAAATATGATGAAATTGGCAAAACGAAATTTTATGAAATCAAGTTATGCATTTAGCTCCATTAAAGCGTACTCACACAGATATTCCATTCGAATTCCGTTGCTATGATGAAGCAATTTATTTCATACTTTATTAATTTTTGTTTATTTGAGCAAGGAATATGTGTTTGAAACACACATTATTGAGACAATGTTTAATCAGTGAAACAAAAAAGTTAAATGAACGTTATTACAATAAAAAAAAAATACTTATTTAATTAGTAAAAATCATTTTTTGTGTTGAAATATGTGCACTGAGAAGAATATGTAGTGTTCGAATATTGAGATACATAACGAAAGGTTGGCTAAATAAATATCTAATGCAAGCATGAGGAGCAGTCATGGTAGAAGACGACCGAGAAAATTATAGTTGGATTGCATAAATTAAATTTTGAAAAGAGGAAAGGTAAAGAATACCAGAAAATGTATGGATGTGGAAGATAGGAAAGAAGTGTACCGTGAAAAGAAAGACAGGCGCTCTATTTCCCCTGCCTATCACGATAAGGAAATATTTGAGTTTTTAAATTAACTGCATTATATTTATTTAATAAATTCACTAAAATGTTTCAGTTCTCGGAACTTTAAATTACTAAATTTAAATTTTATTTTAAATCTCATTTGAATTATAAAGATATATACGCAAAAAGGTCATGAAATTTTGTCAATCTGTTGAAAATTCTATTTAAGAGAGTGAGACACGCATAAATTGAAGTAAAAACTTGAATAATGACTGAATAGAGTGGAAAATAAATATAAATGAAATTTTAAAAATAAATCTGTAAAATTTTTTTAGAAAGTCCCTTTTTAAAACGTGCCTTTTAAACTTTATACTAGCAAAAACGTACAAATTCAGCATTACAACATTTTTTAAATGAATATTCGAAAAATCTAACGTGAAAACTAACGAGTTGAGAGTGACGAAGGTTTTGAAAATGTGAATGAGATTAGTCTGGAAGAAGTACGAATGGCTGTAAAATACATGAAAAAAGGAAAAGCGTCAGGTTGTGATGAAGTGTGTACAGAACTAATGGTGTGTGGGGGTGAACGAATGATCGAGTGGCTGAAAAAGTTTTTCAAGATGTGTTGGAAATCTGGCTTTACATCGAACGACTGGTGAAGCGCAGTGATAGTTTCGTTATATAAAAGTTATAGTGCAAGAATGCAATATAAAAGTTTCCGAGACATTATCTTACTGAGTATGGTAAGTAAGCCATAAGGAAAAACTCGAGTGAGAAGAAATACTAAAAAAGAAAGTGTAGAATGCGAAAGGTGTTTTTTTAAGCGGAAGAAGATGCGTGGATCAGATTTTCACTTCGGGTATGCTTATGGAAAATGTATGGCAAATAAAAAGATGTATTGTGCGTTTGTGAACTTGGAAAAGTATACGAATACGCGATAAGTTGCAATCTATGGAAAATATTGAATGAATGTGGTGTTGAATACAACTGAATACATGGTATTGCGTCATAATGTACCGAAAGAAGATATAAGAGTGACCGGTGCGACTAAATGGTTTGATATTTCAAAAGGAGTAAAGCAAGGATATGTAATGTTACCCTGGTAGTCTATTATTAACAAAGATTCATGTGTGAAGTACAAAAGAGGTAAATATCGAATGGGAATGTGTGTGGATTGTTATATATTGATGACATGATAAAGTTAGCGGATGGTGAAGATGAATAACAGAACCAGGTAAGTAAATTGATGGAGGAGTTAAGAGAGATATCGAACGACGTGTAGCGATGGGAAAGAAAGTCAATGGGGCACGAAAAAATATATACTTGAACCGAACAGTATCAAAATCTACAAGTGTATTCTAGTACCAACTTTGATGTTAGTATGACAGTGAAACGTTAACGTGGGAAAAGACAGAAAAGAACCGAATAAATGCTGCATAAATTCGTGCACTGAGAAAAACACACGGGGTGATAATGTATGACAGAATACGGAATGAAGTTTTTAAGAATAAATGACTGAGACTTAAGGCTGTTGTGAAGAATAATATGAAGAAGAGCACCCTGAAATGGTTTGGGCACGTGCAATTGCTGAATGAAAAAAAACTAACAAATACAGTGCAAATGTGAGTGAAAGGCGTGGTAGACGAATGCGAAGAAAAGTATGATTAGATCAAGTGAATGATATTTTGAATGAAAGAAATGTAAAAAGTCAGGTACTTTGTAGGAGTTGTATGAGAATGTGTATGGATGTTGTAGATCTAGCACTCTGTCCTCTCTATCCCAACAAGGAAACGACGTGATGGTATGTACGACTATGTATGATAACTAGCAAAATAACATTTCTGAATGGACTTCGATAGGGCGACATTATCTTTTCATAGCTTTACTCTGGCCTCAAAAGCATTTTTAAGCACCTTGACTTGGATTTAATAGGTATTAATTGCATAGAGTACGATTTAATAATCCACGATATGTGGATAGAAAAATCTTGATAGCTATATATGAGTACATAATTGTACATCCAGTGATTAAAGATTTGTGGGTTTAATGTGAGGTTAATTTAATTAAATTATTTGTGGGGTAAATTTAATTCAATTGGGTTGAAAATAAATTTGCTAAAATAACAGCAACCATTAATTTCTATGTTCGGCTCATCAATGCATTCCACGTGTTTCCAGTAAGAGGAAATAGAGATCGTCCTATCATTTTCTTCAAGCAGTAGGGTCAGACAATATACAAACTGAATTTTGGAAAGAATGCGCTGAATAGGGGCAGAATTGGCTGTGTAAGCTCTTTAATAAAATATTAGCTGGAGCCCCAATGCCAGATGAATTCCGAAGAAGCTTTCTCCTTCCCTTCTACAAAAACAAAGGAGACTCCAGGAAATGCGATTACTATAGAGGCATCAAGTTAATATCCCACACTATGAAAATCTATGAGCGAATTGTAAACTCGAGAATCAAGAATTTGGTGGAAATACATGACAACCAGTGTGGCTTCGTATCGGGAAAATCAACAGTAGACGCCATTCAAACCGTTAGACTCCTTGTCGAAAAACACCGTGATGCCAAGAAAGACCTTCATATGGTCTTCATCGATCTTGAAAAGGTATTTGACAGGGTCCCTAGAAGCCTAATTTGGGCAGCACTTAGAGCACATAGTGTACCATAAAAGTATGTACTTGCTATCCAGGACATGTATGATAACGTGAAAACGCAAGTGAGGTGCACTTCGGGAACTTAACCAGAATTTACTGTTCATCTTAGTCATGGACTATTTAACCAACAAGGAAATGAACGAACTATTTGCAGACGATATCGTATTAATGAGTGAAAAACATGAAGACCTGCAAAATAGTCTGGAAAGGTAAAGAAGAATCTTGGAGGACAATAAATTGAGACTGAGCAGAAAGAAAACAGAGTATCTGTACCTACCATTCGAGAACACAAATGCTGTCACTCCCGTAATGCAAATGGATGGAGAAACATTACTAAATTGTGACTCCTCTAAGAGTCTTGGGTCATTCATCCATAGCGATGGAGGATATGCAGCAGATGTTACACATATAATTAATGTGGGATGGATGAAGTTTACATCAATGTCGGGAGTTCTATGTGATCCGAAAATGCCAGTAAAAATAAAAGGAAAAGTATACCAAACGATTGTCAGACCCGCTATGGCTACGAATGCTTGACGATGTATAACTCTTACTCTAGGCAACTAGAAACTGCTGAAATGCGCATGCTAAGATGGTCAGCTGGTGTGTCCCTAAGAGATAAAATAAAAAGCTCACGCATTCGTGGAAGCCTAGGTGTTACAGAGATCAACAGTAAGACGGAGGAGAGGCGATTGAGATGGTATGGACACGTTGGAGGCCGAGCACCCGATCACATTGTGAACCAGGCAATCTCCATGGATCTTCCTCGAATAACAACCAGAAGAAGACCAAATAATTCATGGGTGGTGCAAAAAGATAACCTGATGCATAGGCACGGCCTGGGGGACGTAGTCCGCGACAGAAGAGCATACAACCTGAGGACGAGGAGAGCTGACCCCAACAGTCTTCGCAGACAGTGAGTTGGGATGGAGCCAGGGAGAAGAAGGTCTAACTCAGAGCTTATAGTCCCGATATTCGGACAAGTTATTAAATGTTTTAAGTCCATCATATCCCAAAACCCCATTGAATGCTACTTATATTCAAGAAATCTCATATTTGCATGCTCACATTGCATCTAATCCCCCCTATTCAAAGTCTATTCAGAGCTCTTTAAGTAGGCCCAAGCAGTTGGATTCCTGGTGATATCTTTTCCGAGAGCTATATCCAGTCGTCAGATGTTTTTGTCTTTCCAGAGAACGCGCTTTATCTGGTGGAATTCCAGTTATTTTGCTCTCTTCGAAAGATTATTACTTGATTTATATCTCAATGTTGCTGGCTGGTGACTGTATAAGGGGTATGTTAGGTCCTGAACTTCCTTTGTTCTTTGTAGGTCAACTGCAACACTTCTACGGAAATTAGATGAGGTGTTACTGATTTATCGTTAGATTTTTTTACTGACGTTGATTTTAAGCACCATGTTATTATTCTTTCAGTATTATTCATATTAACGTCCAACTGTCGAGCACAGGCATGGCAAACCCACAGATCGCCAGCTTGTTTTGTATGGCCCGCGAGCTGTTTTTTTATACAGCATGAAAGAAATTAGAATAAAACATAGTTATATAATAATAGCGACACACTCAAGATTTCCGATACAATGAAGAAGATTTATATCAATATACGAAGATTTATATCAATATACGAAGATTTATATCAATATAATATTAGTATTTAAATGTGATCCAAAATGATACTATAGTATATACAGACAGGTTTAAAAAAACCGTCATAAAAACATATATTTATTGATTTATGTAATATGATATTCATATAATGTGAATTGTATTTATATTAAATAAAAAAATCAATTGAAGAATTCACCGGTCTTCATGGTTGAGTAGTTCTTATTTGGCTTGCGAAGGGTTCTGGGTTTGAAACCCGATTTTTTTGTGGTAGGTTGGTATAAAACGTTGTACTTTAGGTCTTCGTTTGGAGCGCATTACTTTGTTTTCAGGCATTCAAATTTAGATATATATTTATATTGATTAAAAAAATATACCCAATACCGGTTTTGGCACATGTTCCAAAAATGCTAGGCCCACCTAATCTAGCATGTGAGGAGCCGTGTTGAATTGGCTTAAATTATGGCCGACGTTTTGAAGGCGTTGCAGCCTTTATCCCAATGAAATGTGCAAAAAAGTTATATAATAATATAAGGTAATGTTTTTTTGAAACGTCGGCAATAATTGAAAATAACTCAATATGGCAATAACTCCGAAAACCATTTTTAACTACAGTAATTACAATTTCAGAAATCAGAGTTGTCGAGCTGATATTAACACAAAACGAAATCTCTCAAAATAAATTAGTTTCACATTTACGAAAAAAAAAAACATCTAACTAAATTGCAGAATACGGAATGAAGTGATAAGGGATGAATGAGCCCTTTAAGGGTGATGTATTAAGTAAGAAGATTCGACGATGGTTTGGGCGTATAAAACGAATTAATGAAGAAATACCAACAAAGCAAATCTACAGTGTAAATGTGAGCGGTAAGCGTGTTGAGGCAGACCAAGATAAATATAATTGGATCAAGATAATTATATTTCGAAAGAATGAAAAGTATGAGTAATCGCTGTGTGAAGAGGTATATGGATGAGGAAGAGACGAAATATGTTAGTCAATATAGGAAAGCCTGACGCGTTGTTCTTTCTGCCTACTCCAGCAGGGAAGTGGCGTTACGGTATGTATGCATGTATCTTACTAAGAGGTTAAAATTTGATATTTTAAATTATTACATCTCCCTAGTACTACTGAAAATAAAAATGTTCTAAGCATATTGTTAGCGTCACATAAAAAGGGACTTTTCTTTAAAAATATTTCCAAAACTTTCTTCCGTAAGTCAGTTACGTGCAAGTGGTTTGTCTGACCAAATACAAATTAATTTGGAATAATACTTCATATATATTTATTTTCTTTCCTAATCTCCTTTAACAATGGCGCTCATTTCGTATTACATCCTTCGGAATAACATTTATTATCTTATTGGTCGGTTTCTTCCCTTATTTATTTTTCTCTCATTTCTCATCTTTTGAGCTGTCATTCATTTATCTGGCACATTAATCATGTTGATTACATTAATGACCATGTATCTAGATTTTTAATTGACCTTTTATTTTATTGGAGGATCAGCGAGCATACTCTTATAAATATTGGTATAAATTTGTTATCTACTCTACCAGATTGTGGTTGTAATAAAAGAATATTTGTTAAGGAATTTTAGAAGTTTAAATAAGACTTATTTTCTGATAAATAAGTTTAGTCTTCACCTTTTCTACACTTTCATTATACACAGTACAGCCTAACGGGATTATTAACATGTGGTAATCTTTTCCAACTAACAAGAACTATATAAAAAAGGTTTTAATGAAAACTAGACAAGAAGCCGTTTTAGAAAAATCTGCGCTCTAACGGGAATCAAACATGTTACCAATCAGGCCACGGAGGTCATATATTTGACATCGATTTTACGTAAGGCAGTTATTAATCGTAAGGCCAACGATATATTCAAAGACAAAAAGGTCTCCACGTAAAAGCAATCATAAGAAAGTATTTTATCATGTCCGGGATGCTTAGGTTCAAACTAACCACTGGGCCATAGCGCTAACAAAAATAATGTTATTCTGGCACTTAGTAGTTACTTAACAAATTTTTCAGAACTTTCTTGGCGTGGCATGTGCTAGGAAACAGTATTATTTATACACTTATAGTTCTTTCTTTGTAATGGGACAAAATTCTGGGTTGTGGACTTCTGAAATTTATTTGGAAATCTTCCAAAACTACATTAAGATTTAAATAAAACTGCAATAACTTTTAGGCTTATCATTATCAAAATTTAAAAAAAAACTTTCATGTGTTTTATCAAAAACAGAAAAAAATAAGGAAGTTTTTTTATCAGCAATATATATTAATTTATGCATTCCATTACTATTCGAGTTCCAACTTTTTTCTTTAAATCTTTTATGTTTTTTGTTCCACTTATTATCCCTACGCTTCAAGTATAGGGTGCCGCAACAAAAACTGCAATTTTAAATCAAGGAAAAAAACATTTTTTTTAAATGTTCTTATTTATTGGCATCAATATAGTTAGTGCACATGAGAATTATGTGTTAAAAATGATATCGGCCAAATGGTCACCTCGGCTTCTGTTACAGATGACGACTCTTTGAGCAAAATTTTGAATAATGGGTTCACGTAAATGGATACGTATATCTGCAATGATACGAGTGATGTTGGATTTAATGTCATCGATGGGTTTTTGAATTCTTGGCGTATACTTAATATTTAACGTAACCCCAGAGAAAAAAATTTTAAGGGGTTAAATCACACGATCGTGATGGCCAATTTAAATTTCCACAATGAAAAATTACACGGTCAGAGAATTTTTCCTGCAATAAAGCCATTGTTTCATCTGCAGTATAACAAGTCCTGCTAGAAACACATGTTTTTCAAGTCCAAATCGTTCAATTGATTTTTATCATGTCACAATATCGATTTTCATTGACCAAAACTGCTTGACTATGTTCATCTTCGAAAAAATATGGTCCAATGACTTCTTCGGCCTAAAAACCATATCAAACAGTGACACGCTTTTAATGAATCAGCACTTCTCGAATTGTTTTTGGGTTTTCTGTGGCCCATATTTAGAAATTTTGCGTGTTTACTAGCCATTGAAGTGGAAATGAGCTTCGTTGCTGAAAATGTTTTTTTTTTAAATCCTCACTTGTATGAATGTGTTTCAAGCACCATCTGTAACATTAACCGAGGTAGCTATTTGGCTGATAACGTTTTTCACACATAATGCTCATGTGCACTCATTAAATTGATACCAATAAACATGAACATTTAAAGGTTTATTGTATCTTCATGTGAGTGTAAGATACATTTTATGTTGTTTTATCAATCATTTTTAGTATGTTAATTAACTTGCCTTGTGTGCTTTTGTTTTAATTTTATGTCAAAGATACTGTTGTGTCATGAATCAAATAAATAACAAGACTACATAGATGGGCAATCAGTATGGGCATTGTAGAAATTCAATACGACTTTGACTTCTTAAGGAAAATACTCTCGCCGGAATGTTGAAGAAAATTATATGAGTTTGCTTTATTGTTATACTCCCTCTGACTGGAGGAAGGCACCCGTTTTACTATTGTACGAGTATATGGTAAAGGGCTCTAGATTAGAGTGCAACAACTAAAGATTCATCATTTTATTAAGTATGGTTGGTAAACTGTGTGCGAGGATTGTGATAGAGCGAGTGAATAAAATAACTAAAATAAAATGATAGAGAATGCAAAGATTAGATTTTTGCGTTACGGAACATATCTGAGAAATGTTTGGAAAGAGGGAAAAAGGTATTTGGTGCATTTGTAGAATAAAAAAGGCGTATGATCGTATAAGAAGAGATAAATTGTGGGAAGTATTAAAATAATATGACGTGAATGATAAATTATTAATTGCAGTTGCCTTGCTGTATGAAGACAGCAGTGCACGTGTAAGAGTAAATAGAGAACTTACTGAGAAGTTTAAAATTACGCTAAGCAAGGACATGTGATGTCACCTGGGCTGTTTAATTTATTTATTAAGATTCATATTTCCGTGATTTAAAAGATGATGGAAAAGGTGTTAGAATAAGGGAAATAAATTAATGTGAAATTCTGTATGCAGATATGGTTATGCTTGATGAAAATGATTTAGGGGATATGATACGTAAGTTATATGAAAATTCTTAGTAAAAGCTTTGAAAATAAATGTAGTGAAATAAAAGTTTATGGTTATCTGAGTTAACAGAAACACTGGATCAGATTGATAAGCACGATTATCTCGCAGTATATTTACATGTGATCGGCGATTTGAAAGGGACTTTAAAGTAAAGGTGAGATAGAAACCAGATAAACAGCAAGGAGTTTTTAATGGAATATATGTACAACAATCGCGTAAAATCTACAGATATATAAATTACAATATATAATAGTGTGTGACGAAGGGAAAACTACCTTGATTGTGTAAGGGAAACTTGAAATTGGCAGAAGATATAAAAGTAAGATTAATCTGTGGAGAAGTGTGCACTAAGGGAAATTTGTGGAGTGGCAATATATGAAAGAAGGCGGAATAAAGTTATCAGAAATAATTTATGGATAAAATGGATGTTTTATGTAAGATATAGAAAGAACCTTAAGGATGGTTTGAACTTGTGGAGAGAATAATGACAAATCATTTTTTTTATAAAGTCTTTAGACGAATGGAAATTAAACTTGGATTTGGCAAAATAAGGATAAAAAAGAGGTATATCCTGGGAGATGTGTGCACTTAGAAAAGAATGTGGAGTGTCAATGAAAGCGGAATGAAGAGATGAAGAAAGGATCATTAAAATGGTCTGGCGTGTAGAGAGAATGAATTGAAAAATAATAAGTAAGCGGATATACAAGTCAGAAATGCAAGGTATGTGTGGAAGAGGTAGACCGAGGAAAGCGTGGCTGGACCAAATAGACCAGATCTTGAAAGAAGGTAAAGTGAGAAGTATGAATAATAGAATATTGTGCTTGACGAGGTGTATGAATGTAGAGGAGGCGAAAGTTGTATGTTTGAATAGAAAGTTTGGATATCGGTTCTCACTGTATACCCTGCAAGAGGCACGGCGTGATGATATGTATGTATGTAATATTTTGTGTCAAAAAGGTCATTTGAAAGTTAAGATAAATACATATATAAATTACTCGTAATGTTCCAGGTTGTTTTGAATACAACGAAAGTGTGATACAATAATTAAAAGATCCTTACTGAAGCGCTGAAAATATGTTTTTCAAATGGTTTGTATCATTCATCTTCCTAGAAAATTCGCTCAATGAAAGGTTAATGAGGGTAATGTCACTCCGCACATATTTCTACAAACAGAAACTGTTAGAATATTACAGTGAACTATTATATTTGATTAATCGCAGTTTGTTCATATCGTATTCATGACTTCAACACTGTAATTTCCTGCTTTCTGCCTACGTTCAATATATGAGTCCTATTTGATGTTAATAAGTCCTTAAATATTATAATTCACAAGGAATATCACAATGTCTGTCAAATCATCACTTTGAATGACGCACTATTTCAGTAAATAGAGCAGGCACTATTTCATCGAAAAAAAAAATATTTTTTTTTCATTAATTACTATTTAAAATGTAACTTTAAACTGAAACTTTAGATAACCGTTCGAGGTTTATCAAATCAAACTACATATGTAACAAATATTTTTATTTGATGAGGTTTCTTCACACATGAAGATTCGATTATTTTCTAATGAAGTATTAAAATAATTAAAATTTTCAATTAGTCCGCATATATTATATATAATACGAGTACAAATGTACATTACATTCTTCTGTTGATGTTAGGGAGGACAGAGTGCCTACTACCCTAAAACAAGACAATTTTTTTTTACTTCCTGTACATGCAAATATATAATAGAGCTTTTTATTAGTTAATATTACAATTTAATCTTATCGTACTTTTTAATGTCTCCTAGTTTTAATCTATATTTTTATATTTTCTGTTTTTAATAAATAATTTTAATCTACGAATCTCGTAGAATAAAACTAGGAAAGATAAAAAAGTACGATTATTTATATTGTTTTTTAACTTATGACATTTTATACGAAAGAGATATCTTTGTGTGCCAATTTAGTTGTATACAGTACGTTATATAATAAGGTATACAAAATCATATTTGGTTCGCCATGATATTGTAGTGCTTCAGAAATGTTTTCCCAAGTTAAGTGATAGTGTTTACTGAACAATATCAACTAGGTTGCATAACTTTATATCGAAAAATATTGTCGGAGCTTACATAGTGCTTACTTTATATCGAAAAATATTGTCGGAGCTAAAAAGTGTTTCAATTTACGTTCAAGTTAAGTAATATATCTTAAATGTCGTCGTTTTCCATGGACCTCCTTTTTTTTTTTTTTTTTTTTTATTAAACAAGTAAATTATTATACAAACATTTGTCGAGGCTATACCTATGTACAAATTTATTACTTAACTAATCTTAATTATATGTTATAATTTATGAACTTATTTAATCTTATTTTCCTACATATCATTTTATTTTATTTATTCAATCTTAATATATGAGATCTTAGAAATAATTAACACCTACATACTACTTATAACTAGTATCATAACTATTGACATTTGATTTGTTAGATTTTTTTTATTGCAATAAAATCTTGAAATATTTTTCGTAAAAGGTGATCAAAACTTTTTTAGAGATTTCTCGAACTTGATTATAGATCCTTGAATTTTTTTCAATAAAACTCTTGATTAAGCGTGTGGACACGTTCTAGATAAATTGTCTCATTAGGAGACAGTTCAAAATGGGGCAGGTTCGTCTGACTTTGAAAATTTATATCATCTGAATAAAAAAGGTCGTTTAGTATTTTTTTATAACCAACCTACAAAACATAATGTTAGTTGTAAAATAAAGGTGTCAGAAATAAAAAAAAGTACACTTTTATAACACAAATCATCGAAATAGAAAAAAAGGAGATAGGGGAGGTTAGTTAATAGTCCGACTACCTGATTTGTGTACATGCTATTATTGCATGTTATTCTAAGAAGACAAGGCGTCGATGGGACTAGTTATAAATATTGTTTTTTAATGCTTTGAGATGCATTTAATGTGGCCAAAAAGCAATAATGAATTATATATTTAAATGAGATCAAGTTTTGGAGTAAAATAAACATAGTGAAACAATCCATAAGATTAACGACTTCCTTCGTGGTTTACGACAAAAGCCTGCTTTTTTCACCTGGAAAATTCGTTGACAATTCCTCTTGAACCCCCTAAAAATAACCCAACCTGGTTAAAAGTTCATTTTCTATTAAAATAAAGACACGTATAGTTTCCATTTGTATGTTATTATATATATTTGTTTAGTTATACTTTTAATCTGTACAAATAGTGGGCTAAAATCCTGAGATAGAGCGCCCTTGAGGAGAATTTGTTCACTATAAAAATTGTCATTTTATTATTAATTTTATGATTATAAACTATATTTTATCAAATAACCGAATAAAATGATGTCATATGTATCCAAGTAGGTATCTTGTCTATCTCTCAATCAAGATATTTCCGCTGAACTACGAGTAGTGTTTAATGGTTTCTATCTGGTTTTCACTTAAAGATAAGTCTCCGACATCGTACAACGTAAGTGTAATACAATGTACACTTTCTTCATGTGTCTTCCTCTTCAACATCGGCTCACAATACCAGCCATATTGGATTCGTATTAAAATTGCGGAATTTATCTCCATGTTGCGTAAGAATTAAGAAATCACCGAAAATTATCCGCAGTCTGCAGAAAAAAAGTTTATAGAACGATGAATAATTTTCTCTAGTTTATACGAATTTTCCCATAAAGTTCAACTTTGTATAATGCCTTTCGGAAAATATGTGAACGAACCATGATTAGACCATTTCTCATAATCGCCAAAAGTTCAGTAGCTTGGAAAACAGGGGTTTTTAACATTTTTTATACAGTTTACTACTTTTCAGTATAGTTATTGCCATGAACTCTGTAATCATCTATTAATAATCTAATCTGGCAAGAAAATCCGAATAAATCAGAAGGTTTTAACATAACCTGAGTATTAATAAAGCATACACATCTTTTTTAAAGTTTGCTTGAGACGTTCGTGGTTCAGTTGGTAGATAACCTATCTTTCAAACTGTTGTTTTTTGGTTCGATTCCTGATGGTGGAATGGGGCCCAGAACAATAGAATGGGTGAGATGTCTTCATAACAAGATTTTTGGCATCTTTGTTGTTAGTGGTAAGAAATTATTATATGGCAATATACCCAGGTGATACTGTATTTCATAGAAGATAAGTGAAAGCATATAACACTTTTAATGTTATATGTTGGAACAACCCAATCTTATAGCCACTGTCCCCACCTGCTTGTTCTTACACTTAACTTATTTTTTGTTATACATATACTAAATTGATTGATAATAGTTGGTTCGAATAATCTAAAGAGAGCGCTTTCTAATCGACACTATTTAAATAAGCCTTTGTTTGTTATTATTTAATCAATTTAATTTGTTTTCAATTTGTAATGAAATATACAAAGCACTCCCTGCCTAATTAGGTATATACCCGACCTAAGGCAGGTAGATTTTATAAAACAAAATAAAAAATGAACATATTATTCTGAAGTATTAACCAAAAAATGCATATTTGTTGTATTATATTACATGAAAAGTTGGTTTTATTCAGTTTTGTAGTTAGAAATATAATATTTAACTGAGCAGCGAATATATAAAATGATGTACATTAAATAGACAAGTTATGCATAAAATTATTTCTTTAATATAAAAAAACTGATTTCTGTGAAGAGTTTGTTCTATGTTACAACATTTAATAGCACTAAGTAAGCATTAAAATAAACAATTAATAAAATCCTGCTAATATTTTACCGTTATTGAAAAACTGAACTTGGAAGTTGGAAATTACATGGTTTAGATCCCCTGTATTAGAGTGAAAGAGGAAAATGTATTTTTTTATCGAAGGGCTGAAGTTTTTGTAACTTTTTCCAATATTTGTAGTTACACAAGGCTTAAATCAAAAGCAGACACCAATTTTCCGGAGAAATCGATCTTGTGCACAAAAAAACGAAGTGTCGTTTGACTTGAGCTTTCTAATTCCGTTTAGAATCCTTCTACATAATGCCAAGGAACTTGCTGAAAGAATTTTCGTAGTTTTTTTGGCGATTACTCATTGTTTAAGTTATGTCGTATTTACTTGTTATTTTTCCGTTTTATTACATTTACTCACAGAGCAAATCCAAAAAAAAACACGATATTTGACACTTTTTCAGATATTCTGAAATCGATAAAATATTATTAACGAATGTTGTTTTAATTCCACGACATTTACGTGATTACGAAAAAAATCACACATAAGGTTTTGATCCACGATAAGATTCTTAAGAAGAGTTTCATAATTGTCTTCTTCTAGTACTATATCACGTTCCTCTCGCCCATCTCCAAGGCATAATTGGTCAGACACTTGTCATTCAACTTGGTTGTTGTGGGTTTGATTCCCGTTGGTATCCGATAATAATAAAAAATATAAAGGATTTAGCCTACTTAAAGTTTGTTACAATACTCGCACGCGCTAAAGGTGTACGAGTATTGTTGTTAACACGTGCGATGACGAATTGAGTACTACAGTGGTTTTAAACTGAAGATTCCATTATTGGGGCCGAAGTCAATGTTGTTTCCCGGACACCATCTTCAATATATCTACATCGCCCACTTAACTGTGTTGAAGGCGTTAGTAAAAATGAATTAATGAATAAATGTTCCACCCGATGTTGGTGATCACCAGAACAAAATCTTATCTATAACATCTTGAGTGATGGATCCACTCCTCAAAACCTCACCGACCCTTAAAGTTTCCTTTGATTATAATATGTGATAATTTTTATTAATAAGTACAGCTTATCACCATCTTAATGATCTTCCTGATTGAAGATATCCCCCCAAGTGGAAGGCTAAATTGAGGAGGATCGACTCGCACGCCTCCAGATGTTTTTCAGCTTAGATCCTTTACATTCATGTTTTTTTCGAAAGCCTCATTGTTATTTCTTTGATTTCGATGAGCCTCTTTGATTTATTTATTTATCAATTGGAATTAAATATTTATTCCATGGCACGTCATTATACACAGTGCAATTTGGCTGACATTATAGCCATGTGGTCATCTTTTCCAATTAACCAGAAAGATTTTAAAGAGACTTTAAGTGAATCAGTCTGGAACCCTTTTAAAAAAAATAGAAACAGCCGGACTTCTACCCGTAGCCCCCAGGTGAAAGACAAGTGTTTTATCAACTAGGCCACGGAGGTCGTTATTTGTACAAGTAGAAAAATATACATTTTTGTTTTTGCAAACTCCCTAATGTTTATTTTTCGTAAACCAGATTGTCGACTTTATTCATTTGCGATCATCAAACTTATTTTCTACGAAAAATCTCATATTAATTTCGATTAACCGAGATAAAAGTCGAGATAATACGAAAAACTTTTCCAACTTAGAAAAGCTTACTCCTTATAATTCCAACAGTTAACATGGAATGACTCATGATCTCTAGACTCTAGTAAACAATGGCCGAAAAATGCTCCGAACTATTGCTTTTCATAATTATATATTATAAAATTTTGTCTTAACGACCTATATATCTGAGAAATTTGAAAGTACTTTCTGGACAACATTAACATTCATAAAACATTATGATCTAAAGAAAACATAAATGTTTAGCTTTTTGGACTTAAGCATTCAATACCTGATGGGTTACAAATTTGTTAATTTTAACTTTTTTTACTGAAATTATGATGTCAGACGCTTTGTAGCTACCTCACGTATATTTTATGAGTTCATAGTATTGAGATAATATTTTTGATAGCGCTTAATAAGTCTTTATCATAATTTTATATACTACGACGACTTACGTGACCAAGTTGGTAAGTCTTTGATTTCTGTTGGAATCGAACCCGCAACTCCCATTTTTTTAAAAAGGAGTCCGGTTTGGTTTTTACTTCAAGTCAGTTAAACACTATTCTGGTTGGTTGGATGATATTACCATATGGTTATAAGCCTGCCAAGTTATAAAGTATACAAAGTGGATTTTTTTAGAATTATAATCAACTGAAGATGATAGCTGCAACGATTTTGAAACGTTGAAATAAGAAAATTACAATTATTTTCATTTAGTAAAGGGTGACTTTCGTGGCCTAATTTAATTGGTAAGCGTTTGTCTTTTCAAGGTTTCGGGTTCAATTCCCAATAGCTCAAAATATAGAGTTACAGTCTGTCACAAGAGTTTATTTCGTAAAAATACTAGCACAGGCTAGAAATATGCGACAGTATTACTAATATGTATTATGAGAAACACAGAGTTTCAGGCCTATTCCAGTGGTTCTACAAAAACTCCTAGGATTGGTATATGGAGCAGAATACAATGTTGCCTTCTGGTCACACTCTTTAATGTGCACACTACTAATGCGAATATGCTGAAAAGTACCATACAAGTTACAAGTAGTTGCAAAATCCGTCTGTAAAACTTTGTTTTTCTTGCATTACTAAATTGACATTTTTAGATTAATTAGCTTTATAGTAGTGAAGAGATCAAACTTGTTTATGTATTTTTTAAGCAAATATTAAATTATATAATTTATTTCATATATTTATGTAATATTGGACACTTATCATATACTATATGTACATTAACTATTGGTAACTTATTGAATTAGAATTAATAGTTTAGAATTTCATTTATGATCAAATGGTTTTCTACGAAATGTGAAAAAAATGTATTTTGTGCAGTGTACAAATCATAAAGAGGCATTGCATTGGCTAATTTTACGGGCCAGAAGACATACATACTAGTTTTTATTTCCAACAAACAGTTTTTGTAACTGATGTACTGAGTTAACATAATGGGTTATTTTGAATATAAATGAAAATTATCCATTCAACGAGATTTTTTTGAAAAATCTTTACATTTTCTATGAAAAAAAACTAATATCGATCGTACAAGTGAAAGTAATTTCCCATAAATTAGATGAATCTTTTTGATTAAACATTTATTCTAGTACTCAATCACATAGCTAACCGATATTCTAGTACTCAATCACATAGCTAACCGATATTCTAGTACTCAATCACATAGCTAACCGATATTCTAGTACTCAATCACATAGCTAACCGATATTCTAGTACTCAATCACATAGCTAACCGATATTTTAGTACTCAATCACATAGCTAACCGATATTCTAGTACTCAATCACATAGCTAACCGATATTCTAGTACTCAATCACATAGCTAACCGATATTCTAGTACTCAATCACATAGCTAACCGATATTCTAGTACTCAATCACATAGCTAACCGATATTCTAGTACTCAATCACATAGCTAACCGATATTCTAGTACTCAATCACATAGCTAACCGATATTCTAGTACTCAATCACATAGCTAACCGATATTCTAGTACTCAATCACATAGCTAACCGATAAAATCTAGTATAGTATACAAATTATTTGATAAAGTTGTTCACTTGATAAAAATGTTTATATAATTTGTTGGTTATATAAGAGCCAAATGAAAAAATCAAATAGAGATAGCAACTCTAAATCAGTGCTATAAATAAATGAAAAAGGTCGAATCCAATATTGTACTCGAACTCTCTAAATATATTTTGGCAATGTATGTTATTTTGATATTTTTTCTCCCTTATTATGCAAAACTAATACTTTGACTATATGACTTTTATGACGATGTAGGAGGAGAGTTTGGCAAGCTTCGTGCTGATTCCCAGTGTGGAGAAACGACGAGGCAGAGGTAGACCACCAACCTTATAGACTGACCAAGTTAAAGACAAAAAAGAGTTCTCTCTGAAGGTACTCCGAGAGGCCCAAAGAAAGAAGAAGTGGAGTATCCCCGTGGACAGAGTTGAGTAGATCTATCGAAGAGATCACGACCCTTACTCATGAGCTATCGACTAACAAGATGCTAAACTTGATCTGAAAATTTTCAGTGGCATCTCATAAATTATAAGATAAATTTAATTTTTTTGAGAAAATTGGGTCAAAAATGAATTAATATTTTACTGTCAATACAGACAGCGTGACATTTTTTGTTAACTATAAAAAAAAATCCGGATTTAGTTATCACACTAATCAAATATATCAATAGCTATAATATGTGGAAAATTTTCTAGTTATGTATTTCAGTTTCATATTTCTTCGATATTCAGTTTCTAATTCTATATTCCAGAAAAAAATATCACGTGACAAAATGTATGGTTACGTTTGGGTTCAAATTTATACGGACAATATAAAACTAAAATGGTTTTCCAGTTTTCAGCATAAAAATACAACACTAATTTAGAAATAATTTACTTCATTGCTGGGATTGATTCCGGGTAATAATATTTGCGTGACTTTATTTTGTCATAATGGCGCCGTTTTTTGCTTATTTGAAATTTTATTTATTGCTCTGTGCCCATATTCTGGCGTTATTCATTTTAATAATCAATTTCCTAAGTTTAATTATACATTGTTTTTTTTTTCTGGTCAAATATGATCAAGCAAAATGTATGAAAAACTGAGAAAATATAATATGTGCTTTAATAATTTGGTGTTGTTTGCCCCTTTCCGTCTCAGACTAATAAAATACATATATAATCAAGTATAATTGAAAGGAAGCTTGCGACTTGTGGCACCTTTTTGATGACTGTGGAGACCAAGTCTCGATTCATAGATACGGAAACTCTAGCAACGTCAATTGAGTCCTAGTCGGAGATACTTGACGTTCGCTCTTTCTCTTGAAATAAAGGTTTCCTCCTTGTCTTGGTGAAGCACTTAGTGTTTCGATTCTATCGTATAGTACTCCTTAACAAATCTGTAGTTGTGATGCGGATATGTTGAAGAGCGTGGAGAAGGAGTGTTTTTGTAATATTACCAATATTAAGAGGTAAGAACTCGTAACCACATTGAAACCCATCTTTGGGAATTTAATCCAAAACCACTGAGTGAAAGACAAGCATCTTAACAATTAGCTGCGAGGTTAGTAGAACATATTTCATTAGAATTTAAAGTTATTGACTTTGGACTTTAAAGCTTATGACATAAGCAGCTATTCGTGTGACACGTCACTTGTGGAGCTAACTCAATAATGGCATTAATGACAACGTTTTACAATATTGTTAATATACTTTGGCGTCATTCAATGATCTGAGTGGCGCAGCCCCATGTGAAAGATATTACCTTTTGTGACGATGTAGTGTTGTTGTTGGTGAGGCGCTAGAGGGGTGTCCAGCAACTTAACGTGATTTTTTTTAAATGTCGTCCCAAGAGAGCTTCTAATCTCAATTTTTTTATTAAAAGCAATAAATCATTACATAATATTTAGAAAACCCCGAAAGACGTTCAAATGTATGTGGTAAACAGTGTTGTGGGAAATTTTCAAAAGAAAGCCGGATATTTAAAAAAACCGTAATCAGTAAGAGCTCTGATATCCGAGTGCCAGTGGTTCACTCGTTATGTAGACTAATTGCGAGGCTGCCAGTCGCACGCACGCAACCTGCTTTGCCGGCGCGCATATCGCAAGCGTACTCGTACATCACACAAAATTAAACGATGAATTCGAAGTACATTATCAAGTAAACCAGTGCCGCAGCAATGCTTTTTTATTTAACTGTCAATATTCAGACAGGGTACGATTTGCGCAAAACTCTGATCAAATACCTGGATAGGCAAATTGTATGCACTTGTTCGAAATAAACAAAGTTAGAAACAAAATATAGAGATACGTTGGAAAGATTTTTAAATAAAGATATATATTTCATCATAATCTTTTGTACTCTACATCCATAACGATCGGAATTGCAACGCTGACACAGTAGTCCACCAGGCAAATCTGTCTTTGACCCTCTTGAAAATAATCTCGCAGTCCAGCTGAAGTGTTCCCTAGCACAGTCTCTTCATTTCTCACGGCATTCTTGAACTTCAATATTGTAAATTCAATACAAATAAGAATAAACTAACAACTAAATTGGTTATCCTAATGTATTCTCATTAAGTTGTGGTGTCAGCAAGTAAGAAGCTCCTTTAGTTCTTTCCATATCATAAAAAGTTATAGATCGCACTGGATAAGAACTCGATTAGTTTCTTATGTCTTATTTAATTATGGTAAAAATTCTGTCGAAGTTTATATCGCGTTTTTGCGACCCAAAATACTAAGGTTTCGAAAACGTTGTAACTTTTATCTTCAGAGCTTGATGGTTATCAATTTTGCTATCTGGATAACCAACTTCGCAATTTCGATAACAAACAGGCCCTGAAGGTAAGAGTTGCAACATTCTCTAAATTTGGCATTGTTTGCCACAAAGAATACGCAACATATAATCTCCGAAGAGCTTATCCCAAAGATAATATAAATGCGTCAGCTAAATAACCGAAGTCATCTCGGTTTAAGGTGATAATGATTTATAAGTATTTTAGGAATCAGCATAATGAGTTTATATATGTAACTATATAAGGAAATCTGTCAAATACCATTAGTTTTCCATTTATCAAAATAAAAGCGGTTATATCCTTTTTTAAAAAGGTAAAAATTTTATGAGTTAAAACTCTCCATGAAAGCCTGCGAGCCTATTTAATGTAATTTGTTTTTAATGAGTTGATCAATATAGTCAAGGTTATTGAAATGACTCGTGAAAT
Source organism: Odontocerum albicorne (assembly GCA_949825065.1). NCBI lineage: Eukaryota > Metazoa > Arthropoda > Insecta > Trichoptera > Odontoceridae > Odontocerum > Odontocerum albicorne. Next base: position 23,261,652 of record OX463849.1, on the reverse strand, counting down.
GCAATTTTGCAATAATAATCTCGGAATTCATAGAAAAATGACCAAGAACATAAATTGTTTCCACGCACACAAAGTCGACTTGGTCTTTGGTCTATGGTTATGGTGATATGATATGGAATATCGAATACTACACAATCTACAACATAAAATTATAACTTCGAAAGTGCTCGCAACTCCCATTAAATTGGTCGTTAAAGCATAGTCGGAGTTTATTCAAGAATAAAGCTTAGAGAAAATTTAATCGCAAATAATACGATGGAAATAACGATACTTTCATTTCAGTCAAACTCGTAAATCTTGAAATTGTGAATTTTTACACTTGCCAAAAGCTATTTAAGTTTATGGTTCATAAGCAAGGCTTACGCAGGCGACATTTTACAAAAGGCTAAAAATAGTTTTCGTTCTAAGATGATAAAATAGTTGGCCGATCAAAACAACCTTTGTGTGACCTTTATTACACTAAATATGCATTTTACACATTACTCTATTTCATATTGTTTTAAATGAATATGCTTTGCTATTATTACTCTTAAGAGTAAGAAGAGATCTACGCATTTGTTTGTACATAAACAAATAACTAACAGGATAAATAGCGAACCTTTTGTTGATTGACAAATTTTTGTTTAATGTACTTTATTTAGTGTAATGTAATTATTTACACAATCGTGCATTGAGACAGTTTTCGGTGCCGAATTCACAAACTGAACTTTTAAGAACGTAACAACTTGCACACGGAATGACCTTGATGAATGGATTTTCCGATATTGGTATCTTCCATATTTTGGTAAATAAATTGAGGATTGAGCTTTTTAATATACTCTGTTGGCAAAATTGAGTCACTTCACGGGGAGGCGAATAATAATGGCTCACGTTGTTACCTATTATTATAATCTTTTATTTTTTTCCTTCTACCTTTTACGTTTTATTTGATATTATTGAGCTTAATCTGTATTGCATGGTATAAAATAAATGATATTAAAAAAACGAGTTTCACCATAAATCATATATGTTTAATATAAACGCATTTTTTTACAATTCTTAACAATGTGTTTATTAAAGAATTTACTTGGAATTATAAAAAAAAGAAACAACAATAAGCCAAGAATCACAATAAATTATGATTCCTGTAAATGTAAGAGAAAGTAAAATAAATAAAAGAACGATTAATTTCATAAATAAATTAAAGTACTTTTAATGTTACGACTAAAACTTTTTAATAATTCAATAAAATACTCGTATAAACAATACTAATAATTTTTTTTTTTTTTCACCTAAATCTATTATTGCATATACTTACTTGTACATATTTCTGTGATAGTTAACATTATAGGCAGTTGCTATAAAATACCTGGTCGAAAACTCAGGCAGTAGCTTTCAGATGACTGCAGGGACTGGTATAGCAAAGTCACTTAAATATAGTTATAGAAATCTTAGAAACCCTGAATGAGAAAACATCAATCTACCGAATATAGAGGTCTCAATTCTTTACAAAATTTTCAGTCAGCCAAAAAAAACCTGTGGGTGTCTTTAGACGTAGAATTTCAAAGTCAATTTATACTTCATCTTATCAATTGATTGTTCCAAATCGACCTAATAGTGTAACGTATTATCATCGATCTTAATCATTGTTGGTCATGTGGTGTGAATGGTATGCCTCTTAGTGTAAGAGATATTTTTTATTTTATTTTATTTATTTATTATTACACATGACAAGAAATATACACAATTTGAGAAAAACAACAGATAATTTGATTTGGGCATACAATTTTAATGGATCTGGGTTTGTTGCCTTTCATTTGTCGTATCCCCAGTAAACTAGGATTTTGCCTGTATCTCACTGAGGATATTTAGCATGAGAAAAATAAATCGATACTTCTTTCCGATTTTTGATTACACAAAAACAAAACCCCGTTACACGCTCTCATCAACCTGACAGTGACACTCAACTACAACTGGAAACATCTTACGAAATTCAACTCTTCACACATCATCACTCCAGAAAGACCAAAAATATTTATCCCATATTATACCGCACACAATCATAAGAATAAAAATTTAAATCAAAATGGGTGGCGTGTGTTGCTTGATGAAGCACTTGAAGACAATCCTTTTTGGGAGGTCTGTCAAACTGTTAGATTGTATACATACACTACACTAAAGCCAAATGTGTTACTATCATATACATGTTTCTTTGTAGTTCGTCTTCCTTTGGTAAGTAATATGTTTTCTGAACATATTTATGTAGACACGGAGAAGTACTAATGGCTGCGACCATTACCTTCTTATTCTTACACTCAACTTATTTTTTTTGTAATATTTTTTACTCTGCCAATAATAGTGGGTTCAAATCCAGAATAAGAGCGCCCCTGAGGATAAGACCCTCTTTAAATAACGCTTTATAAATTGTTATTTTGTTATATGTATTATTATTAGAAGGAGCTGGAGATAGCAGTTGGAGTGGTTGAATGGGGAGAGATTTATTGTTACATTTTTTCATTTTAGTTATTTTTAAGTGGAGGGGAAAAATATAACCAAAAACTGTAAAGGCTGTAGCTACAACCTGAAAGGAGATGATTAAGATAATGATGATGATGTTTGACAGTTCCAATCGAAGTTAATAAAAAAAAAATAACAAAGCCATTCGGAAAGAACAAAAGCATATTTTATGAAGGTAATAATGTATTGAAAACATTTCCCAGGGAAGGTATCTGAAATAATGATTTTTGAATTATTCACGATACTTGATAGCCGTAAGTTAAACATTGATGACAAAATTTCGGTCCTTTAATACGCAGGTACAGTTTTTATGGATAGCCAATATGGAATAAAGTATTTATGGTTCTTCTATAAAAATATCCCCATAAAAGCACATAAGCCGATAGCTTTTTTGGTATTCAAGACTTATTCAAGAACCACATGTAACTTTGCCTTTATAATAAGGGATGAAAATATGAAAATTTTATATTGAGAATCTTATTTTGAACGAGTTGGTTCGGCAGTCAATTAATTTTAAGTTGAGTTGGTTTTGCATTATTTTGAGTTATCAAACAATATAAAATTAGCTGTTTCATATGTGTTAAACATAAGGTTTGGTCATAGTAACAGTTAAACAGTTATTATTTTATTTATGCCATAGAACATATTAATTTTTCAAATATTCTTTGACAGCTGTTACTTCTTGATATGATTAAAAGATATAAAGTAACAATCGTAAAAATAGAGCTTTAGGTCCATTTCGTCTAATAAATTGATTATTCCGAATCGATCGAATGAGGCGGGGTATTTTGATCGAGCTTTTGTCGTTGCTGGTTCAGTGACGTGGAATAGGCTACCTCTTAGTATACGAGATTTGTGTGGCGTTTGCCGCTTAAGGAAGCACTTAAAGACAACCTTTTTGGGAGTTCTTATCAACATTTATAGTTGTATATGAGCACTACACTACACCTAAATCCGAATTTTTAAGTATCACATATCAGAAAATCTACAAAGATTTCTTGTAATTCGTCTTTCCTTCGTAAGTTTTCTGTGGTTTTCGTACCAAATATTTTTTTTCTAAACGTATATAGACGCTGGAAAGTATCTAATTTAGTTGCCAGTCACCATCTTACTATCCTTACTTTCAAATTATGTATATTAATTTTGTAATATTTTAATTTATTAACATCCATAGTGAGTTCAAATCCCGAGTCGGAGCGTCCTTGAGGATATTCTGCTCTATAAATGGCGCCATATAAATTGTCTTTCATTTTTATTATCATTCTTATTTTACTAACTGTCATTAATGTATTATATTCCAGCAACATTGGAACCATTCAGTTTTTAAGTTTCTTATACTCGTAATTATAACCGTATAATGAATCATGTTCTATTTTGTGTAAAAACTTGAAGAACTTATGTGACCGCTAAATACTCAGTGTCGGGTGGTTTAAAGGTATTGAATCAATTGAGTGACACAGTAAATATATTTTCGGCAACACCTAGCAGGATGAGAAGATAGACAACTGGCGTTATTCCTTATGAACAATAATTAATCAAATCTACATTATGTAACAGGAGAAACCCTATAATGTAAAAATAAACAGAGGATAAATCTTTCTTTAGGTACCATCGAGAATCTAACCCAAGACCTCCGAGTGGAAGATAAATTATTTACTAATTCAATGAAATTGACATGAATAATAGATTTAAAAATAATTACACCCCTAGCAAAATATTGTGTGGTGTAACCGAGTCACGGCAAGTTAGCAAATATTTCGCACCCTTCACTTGGAGCGCCTCTGTTACAATATACTCGTATAATGTTCCTTCTCCAATTTAGCGTTTAAAGGACGTGCTTACGATAATGAAGAAGAAGTACACTCGATTCTTGCATTACTTCAAGAAAATTAACTGTTTTCAACACGAAACTTCTGTTTAAATCATATAACACTGGGATTATGGTTTTTACCCAGGACTGCATCAAACAATTTTTAATGAATGTGTTTGACAAATACTCTTTGAGCGTTAAAATAACTCGACATGCCTGTTCGTAGATGCACACATAACTTTAAGGATAAATAGTGAACCTTTTGTTGATTTTATTTACATTTTTCATCAACAGTATAATGCACCTTACAAAATTATTAAAAATAGTAGTTCGTGGTTCATTTACAAAATAATCTGAAAATAATTTTTATTGATAAAAACAAATCTTAGTTAACTGTTAACCTTGTTCCGTGCAACAAACCTGTCTTTCAATATCTTCCTTTTTCTTATCATATCTCAAAAAAAAATGCTTTCAAAACAGTTACATTACTCAACTGACTCTGTCTCCTCGTGAAATAAATATATTGGCCATTCCTCAAGCTGTGCACAATATTCCATAATATTTCTACATTTCTTGATTGGTTTTGGTTTAAAAGTGAACATTTAAACGCGTTTATTTTCTTACAACAGTAAGAAAATAAACGCGTTTAAATGATTTAAGTCCTATTATTTTTATGTAGGTACATAGAATAAAATGAATTGATGATTTTTTTTTCGTTAAAGTTAATTTTCTTAACTAATTATTGTTAGAAATATGGGTGGTGTGTGCAGCTTTAGGAATCACTGAAAGACAGCACTTTTTTGGAAGTCTTATCAAAATTTTTATCAGAAATAAACGCTATACATTTACCTAACACTCAACCTAAAGCCGAATGTATTATATCTGGAGATTTACAAAGATTTCTTAGCAGTTCGTCTGCCCTTGGTAGATTTTCTGCGGTTTTCTTACCAAGAATGATACAGATGTAGATAAGTACCAAATCTAATGACCACAGCCACTAACTTCCTATTCTAACGCTCAACTTTTAATTTTTAATCTATCAATAATAATGGGCTCGAATCCCGAGTAAGAACGTCTGTGTGGAGAGTCTCCTTTTTATATAAATTGTACTTTTATTATTATTAATATTATCAAAATGGCGTTTTGAACAACTATGATAATTGACTTATTTTTATAAATCTTAATTATTTTAGAACCAACCATCATCACCATTAGCTCGAGAACACAGGATGGGTCTTAGCTGACAATAAGATTGTCTGCCATCTATCTCTCTCAACAGCATTCCTTCGCTGATCGCTGAACAAAGCCCTCTCTGGCATGGCAAGTGTCTTGCATGCGATATAAATTTTCAAGCTAGCGCAGTCTAGTAATTTTTGACACGTTTATTAAGTTATTTTTGCCATACAGGGCATAGGGTTCTCCATTTTATTTTTTTCACAATGCGTCGTTCTTTGTCATTATTTTAGAACCCTTTAACATATAATATTAAGTTTGCCACAATACTTCTCTCAAGTTTTGTAGATAACAAAGTAAAAAAGCAGTTATTGCCAACGCAGAGTACACCATCACAATATTATGGGCAATAAATATCGCTGTTATGAACACTTTTTCATAGCCCAAATATTTTTCTCATCTTGTGGACGAAATTCGCTTGATGGGTATTATTTTTTCAATAGTTTGTCGGGCTTATCTTTCTAAACACGAAATATTAAGAAATGCCAATATAAATACACAAAAAGTATTATTAAGTCACATAATTTCGGCGGCCCTTGTATAATGGTAATCATTCATCCTAAGCAAGCGAGCATCCCAAGTTCGATTTCTTGTGAATTCACTTCGGGACTTCCTCTTAGGTCATTTTACATCTGAATTTTGATTCTTCCGCAAATTATATGCTTATTAATCAGAAAGTGCTCTTTTTATCGACTTCGATGTCCCTCAACCTCCTTTCTTTTCTGTTGAGTTAATTAGAAAGCACTCTTGAGGTGATCGTAATGATTGGGAAACAGCGAAATACAAAACTTTCGAAAAGAAACACATTTATTTAGCAAAATCTTCGAAAATGATTGAATACAGTTGTATGCAAGTACCTAAATCTCGGCATTGAAAAAAGTTGATTCTTTTCGCCTCTTATATGGTATCTTTCCCACAGTTGGATGTACCGGTTTTTCATTCATGACATATCCTGAGGAGTAACCCGATGGATCTCCTCTTAGGATTATATATTGGACACAGTGTTGTGTCAAATAAACATAATAGAGAATAAAAATAGCCCACATTTGTAAATTGTGCGCATAGCAACCGTGACCATACGATTTGTGGTAAACCACAATTTTCGTGGTAGGTTAAATTCTTGGTAAATTACGATAAACTCACTTACAAGATGGAGATTTCCAACCAGGCACTGATTGGACTGCTGCCGCTAACTTTTGATAAGTTCACATTACTCTCAAAGCATTTCTATATCTCAATCCAGAAAGATCTTCAGGATCTAAGGTGAGTTGGATGAGGGTAAGAAATACTCGTGTTCGTCGATAGCGCGTCATTTAAACATACCTTCTGGTACTCTATCATTAAGTTGTCTAAAAAGGTGATGAGAGTAAATAACTGCAGTAGTAATAAGTGCAATGAAAAAATATATGTATAAGAATATTGCGGTACCTACATGACAGAATCATGGATTAGGATGCACTCTCTGGGAAATATTAGCGACTCATACTGTTGATCCTCTAGTTGAGGTGGGTTGGGTAAACAAATCAGGCTAACTCGACTGATCTTTAGAAGTGGCTGGCTTAGAGCATGGAATAAATATACTTTTCTTAGATTGTATATCATATAAGTTGATGTTTTGAACGCACTTAAGGGGTTTCTTAGATTCACATTTTTTTGAGAAATGTTAAATTGAAACGGCGTTTTTAGAACAACATTTGGTCAATAAAATACGACAAAAAAATAAATTAATATAAATGTGTAACGACGAATAAAAGATTGATGGGATAAGAGATACTCTTTATTAGAGACGACATTTTAATTGTTTTTTTATTACGAGGTAACATTTCGTGTGGTAACGTTAACATGAAATTTTGACCCTGATTAAGAAATATAAATAGCAACCCTTGTCTGTACTTAGAGTAGATGTATTATTAGAGTTGGTTTAGAAACAAAAAAAATGAAACCTTCTTACTCTTTTTCAAACAAAGGAAAAAAAAGTTTGTATTTTGACAAGTATATAAAGCTCCGTTATTTTCATTACCTCTATCTTTGATTTATCATTAGTATTCTTATAAAGTCTACGTTTTCTTTATCTTGTTGTTTTTTTTTTCATTTAAACCAGTCAAGCTTTTCTAAATAAAACATTGTTTTTCTTCAGACTGACATTTTAGACAATGAAACAAAGAAACTCTGCGAGAGATTTAATTACGAGGCAAAACGACATTCTTCTTGAAATATAAAAAGCAAAGTAATTTACTTGGCCCTTACTTAGGGCACCTTTATTTTGAACCATGAAAGTTAGGTTTCTAAGTAACTATGGAATGCCGTGAAACCTGCATCATTATTGGTTTGCATCAAAAAGCAACTTATGAATCATTATATATTTCTCCAATAATAGTTTTTTCCATGTTTTGCGTTATACTCTTCTCTTCGAGATGGCGTGAAATAAAAAAAATCGTTAGATAATTTCGTATAAGCTGTTTCCTGACCATTATGATTACATCAAGAGCGCTTTTTAACTAGCCCAACCTTCTAAAGAAATAATAGAAATTAAAATACTCCAATGCCATAAACAACAGCGCCACCTAGAATCTTAAATTCAGAAGTGAAATGGTCTAAGAGTAAAATCAGTTTGGAAGTGAATCCGCCAGCAATCGTACTTGGGGCACCCACTTGCTTAGCATTCATGCTAACCATTAGATCACGGCTGCTGGTCAATTTATCTCACTATTCTACAATATATTTTGAATATATAAAATAAGTTTTTTCTGTCTTTTTTCAATCGTTTTATTTATTCATGTCCATCTAAAAAATGGACACTTTTTACTCGGAATTTTGCATACTCGAAGAAACTTTTGTATGTTTACTTAAAATATATTTCAGTATAATTAGAAACCCACTGATCGTGTCTTGAGTTTAAATTAAAAAGATAACAAGAATTAGAAAAGAGATCAATAAAACAATGATAGAATAAAAGATGTAGTATTGATTTGTTTGCTAAATAATATAAGGAGAAATAAAGTATGTAGTGATACTGGCTGGTAATGTTAGTATATGAAAGAAGCAAAGAAGAATTAATTGGAAATGAACAACATGATTTGGAAGAAAGATAATTTCAAAAGAATTTAGCAGAAAAAATAAATAACATGATTAGAAATATGAGTTATATTTACAAAAAAAAAACCATTGCCAAATTTTCAAAAATGATTTTTGGTATGATTGTAGATGAGGCCAAAGTTGCCTTTATGGATAGAAAGATGTTGAGATTTTTTATCTTTGCTTACCCCAAAAGGCATATCACGTAATGTGTGTGATAAAATTAATAGACATTGTGAAGAAAAAAAAATCGTTATGAATATATGACACCTTAACATCATTTAAGTTCGACAACTGTTAAATATTTAAGAAGAAAAGAAAACGGAACATTTTTTTCTTAAAGCTTCAATTTAATTAATTATTTTAAGTGGTCTCTTTGAATATAAACATTTTTAATATGAGTTAAAATCATTCAATTTGATTGCAGAAGTTTTCAAAATTTAAGGTGACTATTATGAAATATCTTGACTGAGTTTGATGCCCAAGTTGACATTTTTTTAACCACTATGAGTAAAATAATAATCACTCAGTAAAAATATTTTACAAGTATTATTTGGTTTTTCCCATTCTTCCCCTTTTGTAAGAACAGTTTTCAACTAAAAATGTGTTGACTTGTTGAAATACAATTGATATGAAACAAGAATTTTTTCTTTTTGTTAAATTACATGTGGAATTTCTACAGTAAATTTTGAACTTACAAGGAAAGAAAAAATATTTATATGTATGAAATCAGCTTCAAGGCTTTTAACGGGAATATATTTAATAATGTTTAATGAAATAGCTTTATAACTTATTCGTTCAACTATTTCAGTGTTAGCTTTACGAAAATAAAGATTGACTGATAGTTAAATAAAGACTGGTTGGGATAATTTAAAGGGAAATATTTTTTTGGAAACGCGCTAATAGATGCAAATATAATAAGTAATTAAGTTTTACTTTATAAATAATACGTGTAAAATGTAATAAATATCGAGTTATTATGAAAAAATGCATTACTGGATATTAAAATGATTATTAGGTAAAAAAATATTGTTCTAAAAATATAGTATAATTAACATTGAAAGTATTTGTTTGTCATATATTTTTGGATTGAGATAAAATAGGTCAACATCATTAAAAAAATGTTTGTTTTGTGTTGAAAAATAATAAAAAATAAAATGAGTAAATTGACATAATGAATAAATTAAAAACAAATATTCCATATAAACACGACAGAAAAGCATTGCAAATGTTACAAATTATGAATATTTAAATCATGAATATTATAGGTATCATTTAAAATATATTTTTTTTACAATAACATATATTAAATAAAAACTTAATCTAATTTAATGAAACTGATTAAAAACTATTTCAAGAAATTTGCTGGCAATCTTATTTAGTGATGGTATTGAACAATAAAGAGTTATATCAATTATTATAGTTTCAATCATGAAAATATAAATATAATTCAGTTTTGAGTAGAGAGTTTAATGTTTTCGTATCAATTTAATAATAACTATCTTTTTTTTTTTTTTTTAAATTACATGATAGGTTTATTTATATTTATTTAAGTACTCGTATATATCACTCTCCCAGCGGGGTTCTGAATCAAGGAGAATCTATTACAGGTAACTTTTTTCAGTAGTCTAAAAGAGGCAAATATTTACAAAATGATGAACTCCAGGATGATGCATTCTTAGGGTTTCCCCCAAGCCTCGGAACTATTGAGTCAATCTCCAAAACCTTTAAATGACTACAATAGCCATATATCGCTTCGGAGCTGATTCAGTGTCGTCTTTGAATTTTGTGAAGTATTAGGCAGTAAACCGACCTGGATTGAGGAGTTTTATGACATTTTTGTGTTTTCGTTGGATAGTATGCAATGATATCGATATAAAAAGATGTACCAATATAAAAACATTTATTTTCCCGAACTGTATTCGACTTGAATTTCTATAGATATATTTTCTTTTCAAATAAAGTGTGTGATTATACATATTCCTTCAAACACTGTGTAATTATTTTCTTGAAACAGTTTTTTTTCCATTCATTTATAAGCTTTAAAACTAAAACACCAAAGGTTACCTTTCAAGATTTGAAATTAAAACACAAAGGAAAATTTACAAAGCATACAAATATGGAAATACCTGTGACGCTTTCGACCTAAGAGCTGGCTGATATTTTCGCCTCACTTTTCGCGGACAGCAGACACAGAGAATCCGAAGGAACGCTCTGAAACAAAGAATGCAGAATATTATAAATTTAATATATCATTTCGATGTGGAGTCAAGAGAATAATAAATAAATGTCTTGTAGTAAAATATACTTGGGGGGTATGGCATAGACACAGGATGCAAGCTCATAACAATATATCTCGACAATCATCGTCATCGTCAAACTAAAAAGCCTCGATTCAGCGGATTCAGTTTCTGAAATGTTATTCATCTGAATTTGTTTTTCTGTAGTTTATTGTCTATTTTACATCAACATCATGAACACAATTACATACTTGTATCACGAAATGTACCTTTTGGGGTATGAAGATATTTTCTGCCGGGAATTTCCCTTCATTTTAAAACCCTCCAGCTTAAGTTCATATGTTTTAGTGACCCATTGACTTTGTTTCCTATCGCTACACACCGTTCGATATATTTTGTTACTCTTCCATCCTATGAAGAAAAACTAGTTAAATAGCAGAATTCTTCAACTTGCACTAACCTTTCAATCTATATATCGCTGGTGAATGAAAGTGAATCATGGACATGCAATAATACTGAAAAGTCGATTAAATACTGTAGAAATGCGTGTGAGGAGAAAAAAATATGGTATAATATTGCATGACAGAATATAAAATTAAGTGTTGAGGGATGAATGTGAACTTAAGGCTAATGTTTTGAATAAGATGGTGGAGAGTGTGGTAAAAGAAGACCTTGAAAAGTCTTTTTGCATCAAGTGTATGATATTTTGTATGATAAGGTGTGGGGATATAGAAGAGGCTAAAGATGTGTGTCGCAATAATACAGTCTGACGTTCCCTCCCTTCTGCTTAACATGACGGGGAAACGGTATGATGGTATATATTTGTACCACGGGGGTCCTCTATATACTCGTATGAATAAGTTAGGTCCCCACAACATTCAAATTGAGGACGAATAGAATGAATGAATTCGAAACGGAGACACACATGCAACAGATAATTGGGGTTAAATAAACCTTGGGCTTAGATCAATTAGTCGTCTGAAACTTGAATGTATCTGGAAATATGTCAAAGCAATGATGATCAATGCTTCAATACCCGAGGTGAAGAATAAAGCTAGAGAATTGGAAGAGTTATTATTGACCGATATGAGACCAACTGGCGATTGTTGAACCGATGATGATAAACAATCTTTCACATATGGATGCTCGGAGGCTTGCGTATTAAGATATATTTTCATGTCTTATGTTTTTTTTCCCAACACTATATTAGTATCAAATTTAATATATGAGAGTGAAACATGGCCGTGGAACGGACTGAAAAGAATAGATGAAATGCGTGAGTTAAGAAGAAAACACGGAGTGACAATGTATGACAGAATAATAAGGATGAGTGTGAATTTAAGGCTGATGTATTGAGCAAGATAAAAAAAGAGTACGTAAGTAGGATGGTAAGGGCACGTGGAACGAAGAAATGAAGAAAGACTTACAAAACAAATAGACAGTGCAAATGTGAGTGAAAGGTATGCTCGAGGAAGACCAAGGGGCATGGTTGGATCAAGTGAATGATATTTGAAAATAAGGTAACGTAGTTAATCAGAAAAATTATAGAAGTTGATGAAAAGGTGTATGGATGTGGAAGAGGCAAGGATGTGTGTAAAAATAGAAAAATCTGGCACTCCTTCCTTTCTGTCTTCCCCAATAGGGAGATAGCGTGATGGTATGTTTGTATGTATTTTTTCCCCACTTACTGTTCTTATTATTCCCTAATCGGTTTATCTTATAATCAAATATAAATCTTCCTCTTATGTTGCCGAAAATGTTCAGTGTTTTTCTGATCACGTAATAGCACTCCGCTTAAGCTGAAATAGTTTATTGACTGTTAGTTCATCGCTCACTTTTACCACGCCGTCTTATATAGTATTGTCCTTGCAGTGACCAACTTATATTTTACTCATTCCAAAATTGGCGTCTTTTAAAAAGCGATTGTAAAAACTCTTAATAACAGGTTAGTAATATTAAGTGTTTTATTTCCGATTTTCGCTTCTCCTTTGATACCCCTTCGTTTTTCTTTTGTTTATGGTTTTCATTTTAATTATTGATATTTATATGAACTATGAATTTCGTAAAAACAGTTAATAATTTTTCAGATAATAACTTTTGCAATCATTCAACACCGTATATATTTACTTATTCTAGCTCGCCAGATTGTTATAACAACGAAGTCTTAAATGAATAAATAACAAATAAATTATGAAACTGGACATTAGCAGTTGAATATGATATAGGGTAAACAGTGATATCATTTTTTCTTATTTAGTTTACATTTCGACAACGTTACTAATGAAATGAAGATTTATTTTCGCAATAAGCGAAAAAGTGTTCAATTTTTAATGATCAGTGTGTACCTCGGTTCTCAATGGGTGTATTTATACTATTGAACTACCCAATTTATCTCTGGTCATTGGAGCTTAATTGGCAAACTCTCAAGGCTCAAAGAATTCCTTCTCCCTAGTAATTTTTCCAGTCATCTGAAGCAATCTACAGGTCACAGTTTGTGGTACTGTGGTGTAAATCGAGTCCGTAATTTACGAAGGCATTTTCATTCAACCTTACATCAGTTCATCTTCAGACCGATTGTTTTTTCCGAGTAAGTGACGTCAAATGGTAGCTTTGTTACATTTGAAGTTTTGTCATCGAACGAACCTTTGAACTCCAGTTCTAAAACTGCTTTATTAAGCGTTTGCTGCGCTGCAAGTCATTTTCCTTTTCTCGTGGCGTCGGACCGTACATTCGTTGTCGCTACTATTATTTTCACATTCGTGTGTGTCGCCACCGGAGAAGTCCTTTTGGTCAGTTTCTTCTTTGTCACTACGTGACGAGCTCATGATAAATTTGAAAGATTTCGATTTTTTGACATTGATTGACATTGAAACTCATGTTTCCTACGTATAAGCATGGACGGTATTGGGATTCAATTGAACTGATTAAAATATTGTGAAACTCAATAAAACAAGTAAATGTTTCAAAGCAAACCGGAAACTTAAATATTTATCAAATCGTTTAAAAACTTTGAGGATAAGAGATTCAGTGTAATGGGTTTTCAGAATAACATGAGTTCTGTTCAAGAGTTTTTATGGATTAAGTTGAAACTTTAAAATCAGAGAGAATTAATTTCAATTGTCTTTATTTCTTTGGCCCTCCGTTCTATAGAAAAATGTGTATAATAAAAGTTCGGAAGAAGTTGATAATTTTGCTCTTTGGGTAGTATATTTTCTGGTGATGAAATAAGTAAGAGGGTTATCGAACGTCGTGTAGCGATAGGTTACAAGGTCAATGGGATACTAAAAAATATATGCTCGAACCGAACAGTATTAAAATCGGCCAAGACGACAATACACAATAGTATTTTAGTGCCAACTTTGTTGTATGGGAGTGAAACGTGGACGTTGATAAAGACTGATACGAGCCGAATAAATGCGAATGATACGTTAAGTGACAATGTATCACGGAATACGGAATGAACTGATTAGAGATGATGTGTTGAGTAAGATGAAGAAGAGCACGCCGAGAAGGTAACGCCACGTAGAACGAATTAATGACAAAAGACTGATGACTTTATTTTGTTTCTATTACCTATCCAAATATATTTTCAAATCACAAATATATTTTCTTTAATCCTAACCATTATTGTTTAAAGATTTGTGATTATTTACTTGATTTCAAAGAAATATGTTTTTTTTGTAAAATCTACCATGGAAAAATTAAAACAATTTTACGTACCCGAAATATTTTTTTCACGGTCTATCTCTCCGACGCGCGTCTGAAAACATTATTGCATACGTATATACGTCGTATATAGTATACCATCATACCGTTTCCCTGATGGGGTAGGCAGAGATGAGAGAGCCAGACTTTAATTTTTCGACACATGTATTAAGATTGCTATTTTCAATATAATTTGTTTTTTTTTATAATTGTGATTAAAATTAGATTTTCTTAAAGACTGTGACCCTAATCGGCCCACTAGAAGTACCGTGTAAGATTAGGTAGAAAAAAAACTTAATTTTTTTTTTAATTTCCAACAAAATCATAAATCCACCAGCTGTACCAAGTACATGCCAATAATACCACCAAGTGTACCATATGTAACCATATATGACCATGTATACAAAATAATAAAAAACGAATAACTTTGAAAATATATTAATTTCTGATAAGCCCTTAAGCGCATGAGATGTATTGTGCAGAACCATGCACACAATATAATATAATACATAAACCAATGATTTTGAAAAACAGATAATTTTTGATAATTATGATACTTAAACACAACAGATGAATCATTCGAGTATATAACCATGGGCACAAAATAACAAATAAATAAATTATATTGAACGATTTTTAATTTAATTTCCAAATTTGGTATATTTTACATATTATTTTTCTTCTATTCTTATCTGCACCTTAAAAATAAAGACCAATACACCCTCTAGTACAACGAATCTAAAAAAATTTGCAATGTTTTTAAAAAGGCAAAATTAAAAAAATGGCGTTGCCTTTTCTAAAGTTGAATTGGCTAATTGCCAAGTACAATATACGAGTAGGCCTGGTGGTATGGTTGATAACCATACGTATATGTAGATTTGTAGCCTTTAACACTTGCGATGACTCTTTTAACTTTAGAATTTATTCAGTAATCCCGAATTTGTTTGGCTTTGGATGAAAAAAGGAACAAAAAAATGGACAAAATCACCCAAATTACGGTCGGAGCCAAGGCGTAATAGAACGGACTATTAGAGAGAACTACTGGATAGACCAACACTCTCGTAGATATTTTGGCCTATTGATAGAGTTAATCAACGCGTGGTTTGCAATCAAGTTAAATTGTATCAAAAAATTTTTTTTTATTTTATTCAGATATTCAGACATCATTTGCGTTATGTGCATATCTGAATAAAATTAAAAAAATATAAGATAAATAGTTTTTATCAGTTGTCTCACTGGCTACTTGCCTGTCTAAAGAGAGCTGACTTACACCCTCGAGATATTAAAATACAAACATATATGAACAATGCAAGCTGCGGCTGATCATAATATCTGATACTAAAAAACCAATATGATGCCACAATTTCATTGAAAATCTCCGTCTCCAAGTCGTAGCCGAGCAAAATATAAAATGTATTTGGTTTAAGTAAAGAATCCAGTTTTTGATATTCTACGACTTTTCGAATAGTTCAGTATTGGAGTAATGGGAATATATTCTTAGATAGTAAAGAAAATGATTTTTATTCCACCTTAAAATAGTACTCGTATATGTCTACTTTTTAGTAATTCGTCTTCTTTTTCATAATAACATTTCGTTAGGTGCCGAATATTAGCGATCTTGATAGTAATTTTTACTTTGGTAATTGCAGATTTTAACAAGGAAGTCGTGCTCTTTCCGAATTAGGTCCGAATCTTAAGACACCACTTAAGTGCTCAAGCGTTCTTTTCTATGGTTAAGATTAATTCTGTTTTTTTTAACATAATCCGTTCAACAAACCCGCACTCCTTAATTTGTTCATCCACGAGGTACCCAGCATTCATCTATAATATCACATCTTCTTGCCAATTGTTTTTGTTCAAGTCCATGTACCATACAACAATAAAGTTAGTATAACAACGAAACATACGTATTTGCAAATCCAAAAAAAGGTTTCTATTGCATAGAAGCTTTTTTATATTGAAAATGCATTATTTTTATGATAATAAAACATCATTGGTATTTCAAACAAAATATGATCAGCTTCCTAAATTTATTATGTTTTTTTCGCCTTATTCTTTTGAGCATAATAAAACAAAGAAAGAAGAGTCCGAAGATATAACGAGTGAATAAATTAAATAGTCATAACTAAAAATATAAATCATGCAAATAAATAAAAAAGATTCAAATGAAATTGAGATTGAATTAAACGATATCATGAAATTAATTATATCAAAATTTTTGAAAAATTAAAAATTTTACAACGTTTTTTTTCTCTTTAAGGTGAATTATGCTTTTGAATGGAGTTTGCACTGAAAATGTGCTGAAAATATTGCTGATTCATTGTCCTCGAGTGAAATAATGGTCTTGTTTTGTAATTTTATTTGAAAGAATTGGATTATTTTGTATGTATTTAACTATACAATTTCAATCGTTGAATAAAATATATCTTAAAAACTGCATTGCCATTTTAATCTGATTAAAAATACTAATAATCCTGCCTTATTACCAGATCTAGGTTATCAGAATAAATTATCAAAAATTGAAGGCAGCATTGCCGGTGCCAAAGAATTCCATTATTACCGAATGTTCAGATTTTTTACAACGGTATCTTTAAGTGGCGCATATATTATTCACAAATAAAAATCAAAGTGCTATTGAATCATAAAATATAAAGAAAATTCTTCCTAAAAATTCAAGAGTATACCATGTATATTCATTCATACTTCCTACCATTTTGTCTTAAATATCTAAAGTCTTCATATGCAAAAACCTGATTTCGTATGAGTATAAATTTATTTATTTTTATACTTCAACTTATATGCTTGATATAAAAGGAGAAAGCGACACATTATTGAGACACTACAATGCCCGACGAGGGTCTAATAAAACGAAACGTTGCCGACGGGACTTAAACCCACACCTCCTCATTCTACCCATTGATAATATATCCGCTCGGCAAGCGGAGGCGGTATGGGCTCTAGTCCCGTCGGTCACCATTTAGTTTACTGAGGCTTTCATCGGATAAAGTATGATTATTTCTCATTCATAATGAAATCTAGTATTATGATATTTTTTATGTCCTTTACACATATCGGTACTGATTTACATGGATTTCCATGAATTCGGTTTTCCTGAAACAAAAATTATAAACCAATTAAACCAGTTGTTTCAGCGAAAATCCACAGAACCGGATAAAAGTCTGGTTTTCAATATAAATTTCTGGCCTTTTTACCCGTAAACGGTAACAAACACAACAGTTTATTAAGTGAAAATTTTTATTTGATACACGGAGCGCATTACAAAACATCTTGAGTGCACTGGTAGATGTATTTTTATTTACTAAAAAGCCTAAGCATTATCAGGAACTACCATATGATGAAGTTTTTAAGATTTACACATACGACCATAGATTAAACGAGTAAATTGTAATTTTTGCAAAATTTAATTCGCTTGATAAAGTCATAGTTTTTTCAATCTTCGTTTTCTACGACTACCCTTCACGTTTGCATTGTGAGTTTTTTTATTAAGTTTTTTTCCATTAAATTGTTCAACGTATCCAAACCATATTTGTTAATTAGTTACCATTCTACTTAACGCACCGATTTATATTTCATATTTATGCTTATTAACTATTTTTCTTATTGCTACACATCAACGTAAATTACAAATAAAACGAAAATTTCCATATTTTAAATTAACAACTGTAGTTTTGTATTTTATTACACTTTCATTAAATACAGTACCAGTCTTGCAGGTTATTTACCATAATGTGATCTCTTGCAACCAACCAGATATATGTCAAACCAACTAGAAATATGTAACCCTAAGTGAAATGCAGCTTAGAACTCTTTTTGAAAATTTTTGGTACTAACGGGAATCAAATTTGCAAGTTCGGGTTTGAAGACAGGCATCGTTTCAAATAGGCCATGGATACCGCATAGTAAAGAGTAAAAGGTCGAATAATGAAGTGTAAAAAGATTAAATTTTTATTGAAATGTTTATAAAAAGCTCACTTAATATCGTATTTTAAATTGAACAGAAAGTTTTAACGATATAGAGGTGAAAGAATGAATCTGTAAATGAGTATCCCTGGTGTGGTTAATTTCGGATACAACCATGAGCAGGGGTACAACCTTTGAATGGAGTAAGCTCTGAAAGACAAAGCTTATCCTGGAGGTTTAATTTGAATTTGCAAAATTCTCTCATTAAACTCTCGTTGTGTATAAAACGTTTTATATTTCCAAATTTTAATTACTCCTAGGGTTAAAACAAAAGAACAACGTCTCTCTTTTGTTTCTTTTTAGAAATAAAAGCAACAAATCCCCAACTTGAACTTTGATTCATAAATCGCTTGTATAGGCACAATCATGAAGAATTTATTAACGTTTTATGTATACATATTTAATAAAACATACAATACATCAGCTTATCAAGGTGACAATATAAATTAAATACTATCTATCGTCTATCTGTTCAAAATGTATTTTATTTTTTTTTAAACAAAATGTCGTGGAATCATCTGAGGGACTGGCAACACCCACAATAGTCGATAAAAGCTCGTTCGCCATAAAAAGAACTTCTTTACTACGACAAAACAAATGTCATGAGAGATTCACAAGTTTCTATCAAAATTATGCCATAACCACACCCGGTTGTCCAGGTGCAAAACAAACAACAAGCAGTTCGTTACAAGTTCACTCTTCCAAGTATAGCAATGTCTCACGAAAATGAAGTATGATGCTTATGTTCTTGATTATACAAGCTGGCTGGTTTATGGTCATAAACACATGAAAAATGGAAACAAGTTTTCGACGAGAAAAGAGGGTGCCGCGGGACAGTTAATGATATTATACAATAGAAACATCATGTGAATCTTGCGTCTATTTTTTTCGTTCAACCAGTTCATCTCCTTGGTATAGAGTTATGTGATCGTACTTTCTCAGGTTAAAAATAAATCTAAGACAAACATTTAACAGGAATATATAATATGTTCTCGAAACACAATCACACGAAGTCCACAATGTAAAAATTTTGAATAGAGCACATTTATTAAATTTGAATAATAATTTATATCTTTAATTCATTCAAAACTATAACTTTCATAATACAGAGAGACAAAAACATTGTAATGAGCGATCTGACATACGGTTATTCAACAAAATAAGATCTTTTTAAAAGGTCGAAGATGCATAATTCAGTAGGCATTTAAAGAATATATGATTTAAAGTTTTTTTGTTGAGGCCACATTAACACACACTACGCTTTTTCAATACAATCTGGTGTTCCGCAAGGTTCCAATCTCGGTCCTTCATTGTTTTCAATCAATTATATCGGCCGACTCATCAGCCATTAGAAGAACTTGTTGTTAGCCGATGACTTAAAACTATTCAAATGAATTGATTCTTAGAAGACTGTATGGCACTTTAGATCGATTTGAATGGTGTCTGAAAGTAGAGGGAGACACATAAGCTGACTTTCAACATCTCTTAATCTAAGCGCATGACTTTTTCAAGAGCTATTCAGCAGTACTTAAAATATCTTATAGTGGTCAGCCCATTGTGCGTATCGACAAAGACCTTGGCATCATGTTCAACAGTATCTATGTGCTGATATATGTGATAAGAGTCTCTAGGGTATTTGCCAGTGGCGCTGTTATGACATATTCTTGATTACACTGGTTCATAGTACTCGTAGATTAGAGTGTGGCTCAATAACCCGAGAGAAATCTACAGTTTCCTGATAGTTGAGTGAGTTCTAAAGAGGTTTCTGCGACACTTTTATTGCAAGGAGTATGGATATTACCCATGGCATTATCTGCACATTTTTAATGAGTATACTTAGAAAATACTACTTAAGCGTTAGAATATATCTATGTACATGTTTATATATAGGTAACATATATGCATAATCCCTTTGTTGATTTAGAGACTTTTGTTGAATGTTCTGGACAATTATTTACGCCATCGTGAATTGAGAATATTTTCGGTGTCGTATTAATGATCTGAGCTTTTAAAATCATTACCATTTGCACACGAAATGACCTCGTTGAATGAATTTTCTGATATTGATATCTTATAAATTGAGGGTTAAACGCCTTAATTAGCTTTATCGGTATAACTGAGTCACTTCACAGGGTAGTATGAGTAACACTGTTCATGTAGTCATTCTGTTATATTTAGACTTTCTATTTGTTTTTTCTTGTCATTTGATGTAATTTAATTAAAAGTGTATCAAATGTTAAATAAATTAAAATCTATACATTGAAATTTAAAACTTGGATCTATAACGAAAAAAAAGAACGATATAAGGTTTCTATTAATTGAATCGAAGGCAATTTTCAGCTTAAAATGTCAATCATAGATGAATAGTCGATGGCGCAAAAAATATCCAGTTAGCTAGATAAATGTCAATTTGTTTTAGGCAAAATGTCACAAGCATAATAGAGAGCAAATATCGGTGCCACCAAAAGAAATTACCGGCTGAGAAATATTTCCGTTTAAAACGTCACTTCCTTCATATACAAAAAGTCCATTTATCATCTTTATGACATCTATTTATTACCAAAAAAAATATTTAGACGACATATTATTATGACCCTGGTAAGGGATTAACAACCATTTGAAAATTAATTGGTATCGAAATGTTCCAACTTTTTGTCTGTAACCGACTTGTCTCTAGCATTCACGCTTAACGAGCTGGTGGCTCAGGTTCAATTCCTGACGGATTCTTTTCCGGACTGGTTTTACCCTTAGACCATTTAACACCTGGATTTATGAGTGCTATTAAGTAACATAAATATAGGATTATAAAAAAATAACACTTAAGAAAGGCTTCAGAAAATTAAACCTGCCGCTTGTCTTGGAACTCCTTGCCATAGAAACTTAGGGTGTAGTATGTCCAAACTGTGTGCTTACTGAATTACAGTAGTTTGCACACAATAAACCAATTTACGCTCAGACGTCTTTTATCAACAAGAAGTATGACAATCATACTCGACCATGAGGGATGGCCTGTTGCATTGCATTTTATAGATTTTTTACTTTATTAATTTAATAATAAAAATCAATATATTTCCCAATGTCCTCCATTTCCACGCCTTGTCTTGAACGGCTGTTGACGACTTTTGTGATCTAGATACTTGTCTTCCAGTCCAGGGCCAGATATTGTGAGTTTGATTGTCGTTTGCACGTTTCCAATTTTTTTTTAGAGTTACAGATTGGTTTTAATTAAATGTTTCTTTATCACCTTTCTTGTTGGTTGCAAGAGATTGTCACGTTGCTATTAATCTGCCAGGTTGTGTACATAACGAAATTGTAATGCAATGCAAATGAACTAAACTGTATTGAGGCTTTGAAAGGACCAAGTAACATTACACTAGCATCCTCATCATAAAACACATGACATCTCCCTTAAGTATGCAGCGTATTTTTCCTCGTTTTTCATAAATCTTTTTTTTTCAAGTTTTCTCACTTGTTTCTGTATTATTAATGACTTTTTAAGGTTTGAATTCGTTTTTTTTTAATCATTATATTTTCCTTTTTTATTGCAATTATTTAAGTTAAGTTTGTATAATTACTTTTCTAAATTAATGATGCACACGTAAGTTTTTCACTTCACATGGAAACTAATTTGCAAAACAACTATATTGCTGCTTGTAACAGGTTGCCACTTGAAATGTATAATACAATATACCATAAAGCCGCCATATTGCACATTTTACAAACAAGAGTTTCATTAAATTTTACCTTTTTTTTAACCTTCATATGAATGAAGATCGCAATCAACCCCATCTATTGCATGACTCCGAACAATTATTTTAACCTTCATATGAATGAAGATCGCAATCAACCCCATCTATTGCATGACTCCGAACAATTATTTTCTCTTTTAACTATTTCATTTGATGCAGGTTATCACATTTGCATCAGTGGCTTCTTTAATTTGGTTACCCTATCTCATCAGTGAGCGATCTCTTCCTCCACTTTCCGGTATAGTTCCCAGAATTTCGCCACATTGTGCGTCCAAAAATTAAGAAAGCTTTTCAGACGGTTAATATTTATGTTCATTTCATGAAGTTAAGACACGCTTTAATTAATAAATAATAAGACAAACCTTCGTGATTTAGTAAGAAGTTTAATTCCAATTGAGATGTATTAATGTGTACCATACGAATAAATAACAAAATAATTAATTTACATAATTTTATATATTTTATTCCAGTGAGTATGTACCTAGGATCATGGACTTTTTAAAGTACAAGAAGAATGAAAACTAAAAACCACTCTTGGAGGGATTTTGGTTTAATAAGGTATTCAATTCTTTCAAAGAATTTTACAATCACAACATTCTTCACGAAACCGCATTCATAGATGTTGTAAGAGTCATCATATAAAATGAATACCTTCACAAAACCGCATTCATGAATGTTGTAAGAGTTACCATATAAAATGAATACCTTTACAAAACCGCATTCATGGATGTTGTAAGAGTTACCATATAAAATGAATATCATCAATCCTATCCTCTCTGTGTTGCAGTCTGTCTGAACGTAGTTTGAGTGGCCAGGGTTGGTGAACACAGGATAGAGAATGCAAAGCAAACACGGCTCTGTAGTCAAACACTGATTGCACTCCTAACCACCGCAGTCTATATACCTTACATAGCAATATATAGTCTAGTGCAGTTTGCAGGAAACTAATGTATATGCAAATACCGACATAGGGGAGAAGTATCCTTGCGTTTACCTTGAGGCTTTTAAAACTTATTATTTGCAGTTATTTATTTTTTAATGGGTACTAACTATTTCTATTAAAACCAATAATTTGCTTCACTATCAGTTATTCAGCAATGGTTTTCGCTACTTCAAACAGAATACCACAAATTTTATACTAAAATTAAGCATAGGTTATTAATGAATTAACGAAATTAAAATATAAAATAAAAGGAATCAAAATGCAATGCCAAAAATCCACATTCATTTGAACCACAGAAAATTTGATAACATAGATTTTTTTTTTTTTTTTACTGAAAACGTATTTTCAGAAATCAAACAATATATCGTTATCACTGTTTGGTCTATTAAAATTTCTCGAAACTAATTTAAATGCGAACAAACTGTGTTTTTCAAATATTTATTATTCTTTTTTTGGTGAAATAAACGTTTATGATCATCAGCATCAAGTGCTGTTAAGAGGCTTGCCACAATCAGCAAATTTTGTTCTAAGATTAACTGTAAAGTAGTGCCGTTTTTAATTTTTTGTTATATGTTTAGAATAGCATGCTACCTAATTTTCCGAAAAGAATTAAATAACACTACCAAATTTATAATATTTTTTAATACATAGATAAAAGCATACTATAATATTGTGCCCCTTTGGCATCCTTTTTTATTAAAAAGAGGGTTATATTATAGTTTGCTTTTCACTTAAGACCTCTTTAACATCTTTCGGGCTGGTTAAAATAAATTTCCACATGGTAATAACTCTCCAGGTTTTACTGTTTACAGTGAAAGTGTAATATAAAACATTACAATATAATCGTTAATATTTCGAGTGATAGTTAAATTGTGCCGTTTATTATTGTATATTTTTTATAAGTGTCATCAAAATGGAAATATCGTTGTTAATTATTGCCAGATATCACCGCTAATCTTGTCGTAAATTTTAATAAATTTCTTTGTTACTTTTAATGGTAGTAGGAAAGGGTGAAATCGATATATGGGTATACAATGAAAGATTGAAGCAAATTGATAAAATTTGCTATTAAGATTTTGCTATTAAAGTTCGATATTTTGTCAGTAGTTATGAGGGATTTTAAACGATATGTAGCAATGTGAAAAAAGTCAATGGGGCTAAAATTATACTCAAATCGGACAGTATCAAAATCTACCAAGATTTTATAATCCAGTCTTTAACGTTATTTTAGTACCTATTTTTATGTATGGGAGGGAAAATGCGAAGACTCAGAAACGCGTGCATTGAGAAGAATACATGGGGACAATGTATGAAAGAATACGGGATGAAGTGATTAGAGGGGTGAATGTGAACTTAAGGGTGACGTGTTAAGTAAAATAAAGAAGAGTACTTTGAGATGGTTTGGGCATATATGACGAAGAAAAAAAGACTTACAAAACAAACATATAGTGAAAATGTGAGTTGAAGGCGAGGTACAAGAAGGCCAAATAAATTGTGGTTGGATCAATTGAATGATATTTTCAAAGAAAAAAACGAAGAAAGTTAGAGAAATCGTAGAAGTTTTATGAAAAGGTGTATGGATGTGGAACCCCAACCCTCTATGCATATTTCGACAGGGTGATGACGTGATGGTATTTTTGTATATAAACAATTTTAATTTTTAATTTAAACAGTACAATAGTTTATAAGGTAAAAGCCGAAAAATTACATGCTATAGAAGTTTCATTGATAATGTAATGCAAGACTTACAGTATCGACACGGACAAGACACAGTGCCTTTCTTTGTAAAATGCAATAAGTGAAGTTAAGTGATAGTGTAGCTTTCATCCAAATAACGTTGTGATGAAAGCCTGCGTTATTCACGGCCTTAATTCATAAAAATACTCGTGATTACTATGTTCTCTCGGTTCGAGGTCCAAAAAAATATGTGATATTGACGTTCACTCTAATAGACAGACATAATATTGACGTTCCTTCAAAATTTTGCTTTTCCTTACTTTTGAAGTTCAACACTAAAATAATATACACCATCATATCATTATTGACGCAGGCAAACGATTTAAAACTATACAGAGTTATTTATAACAAATAATTGAATTGCTAGAATATTAAATAATAAATGGATTTTGTAAAATTCGCTAATTCAATCATTCCCCGTTACACGTGTTTCTATCTCCTAGCTCGAGGCTCTCTTCAGATGGAATGATCTCGAATTGATACGAGAGCAATGCTTAGGTCCAACTGGTGTCGTGCTTTATCGAAAGTGTGTATTGTCTTTAGACCTAAAGGAATTCGTTTAATGAGGAGAAAAATTTTGCCTCGTTTAGTTATTTTTATTTTTTTATTTTTACCTTGACTTAATACACCCTAATGTTTCTAAATTTACTGCGTGTTCCACTTTTCTGACGTATGTAAAATTTTAATTTCACTTTCTTGATTGAAAAAACATATTTTTTTTAATTGTTAAAAGTTTGTGTGAGATCCACTAGTTTTTTAAAATATTTTTGGGACAAAATGTTATGAATTTCTTCTACTCAGCGTGTTGACTTAAAGGACGCATAAACACGTAGGTCGCTATCTAAGCGAAACCTTAACGTGCTATAAAGAATGACAAAAGGTCAGGGGCTACGAAATAAGGGTGAGATTAAAGAACGATATTTTATAAAGGTTCCAGATTGAAAAATGACCCAAAAGGTTTTTTCTCTGAAAAAAAATGTGTTAAATTACTCTACAAGATCTATAAAAGGCAGGATGTTTTTCATCTTGGTGTAGTCAGGAGTAACTTTTGACTTTGAAGGTAATAATAATAAAAAAAAATAAAAGGGCAATTTATGAAGCACCGTTTAGAGAGCGCTCTTATTCGGATTTTAAATCCAATATTATTGATAGATTAAAAAATATTACAAAAAAATCAAAAGTTTAAGGATATGAAGATGGGGGGTGTAGTCATTAGATAACGAACTTTCCCGTATTTGAATATTTTTATAAAAATATATATTTGGTACAAAAACCGCAGAAAACTTACCGAGGTTAGCTGGAGTAAAAATAACCATTTGTAGATCTTCCGTATGTGATTGTAACACATTCGGCTTTAGGTGTAGTGTAGTGTATATTTGTAGTGTTCATATACAATTGCAAATTTTGATTTTCAAAAATATTCCTAAATCTACAAACGCCATATCTCTGACATATAGAGACATACCATTCTACACGACAGGACAAGCAACAGCCATGTCACAATACCCCATACTGTTGGATCGATACGGAATAATCAATTAATTCGATGAAGACAAAATCGACCTCAGAGTTCTACTGTTCTTGAAATTATATTTCTTTTTAGACATAGATTGCCAATTGTCTTTCTACCTTATGTGTGATTTTGTAGGGAGACGTTTGTCAAATTATTTCCCATGCATAGTGTATTGTAGTAATATATGGTCTATGCCGTTCTCTTCACATGTAAATGCTATTGTCTTTTTTCCGCTTTCTTTACCTGACAACGTATTTCACTTCACACATTTCGTGAGTGTTGTAATATCTCAGTCTGTCTATAATGGTACTGAGATTTTTATGTCTAGTTATTGCAGATCGTGTTGTACTGTAAATAAAATTTAATTCAAATGGAATAGTATAATAATAATTAAAATTTACTGATAAGAATAAGATTTAAGGAATAGACACGTGGAAATGAAACATTCTTAAAATTAATCGTTAATACAAAGCTTGGGGTTTGGGAAGGGAAATGTAACCGTTGTAATGTAATGCGGTATAATAATGTCATTGTATTTTTTTTAAATCATAAAACATTCGGTGCACGATGTCTTAACGAGAATTTGAGATTCATCGCGGGTGAGATTAGCTTTTATGTCTCTCTGAATCAAGTTTGGTGACCGAGAGAACTAATCACAAAATATTTAATCCTTTCCGACAAAACCTTTTTGGTTTCAATACCTAATACTATTTAGCTCAGTTTTAATTAATTTTCTGTAAAGCAAGATTAATTTTAACAAGCCATTTTTTTATACAAAAAAGACTCAATATATCATTTTATTTTAATTTAACATTGATATTTTCTACAACCTTCCATTTATCATCAAATTGATTTAAAATCACGAAGAAAGAATTATTTCATGTTTTTTTATTATTTTATAAAAGGTTTTGGCTTTAGCTTAATATTTCAGAATACATCAGTTTGTTATCAACTAATTAGAGTAATTTTTGCAGGGCAATTTCTACCTTCTATCTCGAAGCATTCTTCATGCGAAATGTAACCTTCCGTCTGAAGAGACTGTCTCGAGATAGGAGGTTAAAACACGTGTCGTATGGATAATTTAATAAGTTAATTAACAAATAATAATATTTTTTTCTTGTTTTCTTTTAAACTCTGTTTGAATTATTAAACTGACTGAAAATATGTTACGTCTTAAATTTAAGTGCAAACAAAAACATTTTGTCTGCTACTATATTTTTATATTTAATTTAATTACCAAAAATTTTTATTTCCATCACAAATTTTGCAGAGCTTAAAAATTCACTAAAGGGGTGACTTCGTGGCATTGTTTGTAAGGTGCTTTACTTTCAGTCTGGGAGGTGCGGGTTCAATTCCTGTTGGTACCCAATTTTTGTTAAGGATTCCAGTTTGATTTTTCCTTTAGGTATTTTTAACATATTTCTGATTGAAAGAAAAAGATTGCCACAAGGCAATTAATCAGTTTGGTTGTACTGTATATAACGAAAGAATAAATCAATACAGTTTAGGAATCGAACCCGAAATCCTTGGACTGGAAGACATTATCGTTCATCTTTTTGGCTACCTGGTTCTTTAAAAGTTTAAATAAGACTGGAAAATGAAAGTTAAAGTGTTATTTTTTTTATTAAACAATTCACTATTAACTGTGGCAAAAATATCTTAATACATAATTATGAGATCATGTATCATAAATATTTTTTCTGAATATGTTTGTATATTTATATCATTCAGAGAACAATAAAACTCACAAAAAAGTTGAGCAATACCTTTCGATAGTCTATAGGTTTTATATTTTCAGATTAAATTTTTGTGAAAACACAAAAAGTTACCTTAACAAAAACAGAAAAATGTGGTAAATTAAAAATATATCTTTTAATTATAGCCACCCTGTAGTTCAATACATTTCTTCAAATGATGAATATTTTTTTTTATTTCACAAAAACATCATCTTCCGTTTAGTTTTTTAAAGAGCGTAATACTGGGGAGATTACTTATTCCTCACTTTTAATGTTTTTTTCACGTGAATTGGATTTCCGTTTTGAAAATTAGAAAAAAATAATCTTTTGGGGCAAAGTCAAGACTATACACATATAAGGAGGATGATTCAATTCTTGGAAGGCACGGTTTGGAATGGCAGGATTTGCAGCAACAGAAGTACGTACTTGCGTATTGTCGTGAATTAATCTCACACCTTGTGACGGCTTTCCTCGGCGTTTGGTTTTTATGGCATCTTTTAATTTGTACATTAAAGACGCGTAATAGTAGCCAGTAATTGTAGTGTTTCTACCTTTGAAGTCAATTAGTAGAATTCGTTGAAAAAATGTTGCCTTTATCATTTTTCCGGATTTGGCTTTTTGGGTTGTGGTGGTCACAGACGATGCCACTCTATCGATTTTTTTGAGAGAGGATCGTGATACAAAACCATAATTTATTCTCCATCATGGTTTTGTAGGTCTCATCATTCGAATATGGATTTCAGCTAGATGAGATTCATACAATTTATATTTTGCACATTTTGAATTCTGTTGGTAGATTTTAGAGAAAAAATTATGATAATGTGTTGATGTAGATAACGACCATAGATAAAATAAAGGCGTGCCTTAAAATGTCCATATTATTTGGAAAATTTACGGTGAATTTTTATTATGCTTAAAAACTCGAATATATTTTTTCGAGAGGTTTTATTTAAATATATTTTTTAAAGGCATGTTTGAAGATAAATGTGATGGAAAATTTCTATTAGAGCAAGCTGAGGAAATTTCGTATCTCGGAAGCATGTTCACATAGGATTGCCGCTCGAAATGCGATATTCAAACAGGAGTAGCAAGCAGCAAGCAATCGGGTGAATGGGGGTTATATACCGACCATATTATTTCTAGAGAAGCAATGCTGGCTGCTCATAAAGAAATCATGGTTCTAACATTAGGATTTGCATGTGAAACTTAAACGTGAGAAAAAAGTAACGAAAGTAGGATAAAGCTGATAGAAATGAGACCATTTTTTTTAATTATTTATTTTACACATGACAAGAAATGTACGTAATTTGTGAAAAAATAACAGGTAATTTAATTTGGTTTGTTGCCTTTCATTTGTCGTGTCCTCAATAAACCAGGCATTTGCCTGTATCTCACTGAGGACATTTAGCCTGAAAAAATAAATCGATACTTCTTTCCGATTTTTTATTATACGAAACCCCGTTACATATTCTCATCAACCTGACAAACGGTGACACTCAATTACATATGTAAACATCCCGCGAAATCAAACTCCTCACACTTCATCACTCCAGACATACCAAAACATTCATCCCACAATATACCGCACATAATCACAAAAAAAATATATAAAAATACAAATATAAAACACCATTGTTAAAAATTTGTTAAAAAACGTTTTATAAAAAAAGAAATGAGGATACTAGGAAGGAATGCGAATTTAAAGTAAATGCTGTCTGAATTTTTTTGATAGTAATACTTTTTTACGAATATATAAATTATTTAGTACAAAAATTGAAGATGATCCTGTGCTTAAGATGAATAAAAGAGTATTAAGATACTTGGACTTCGTAGAAGGAGGGATTCATTCGTTTACTGACCTAACAGGAGTAAAGTTTTATAATTCAAAAGATTCAACCACTGTTCCTACTAGACGGAGTCATAAAGGATGATAATCAAGTACGAGTAAGTGAATTTTTTAAAACGTTTCATAAACAAATATATCTTTGTCTCAATTTTTATCGTTAAATCATCCATTGATGATCTTTCGAAATAATACTTTAAATGAATAACAATTTCAATGTTTTGTAAACTTGTTATACAAAAACATACCACTACTTCATTTCCCAGAAAATGATAGGTCAGAGAGAATTAACGATTATTTAAAAAAAAAAAAGATTTTGTTTCAAGTGACCTTTATTAATGTAGATTTACTCGTAAAACCAATATAAAATGTATTTATAATTTTTTTTATGGAAAAAGAAACCAAATTTGTTTTTCAATTTTATCTTTTTTTTCAACCAAAATGTGACTAATGGACTAAACATGCCAAAAAATAAATTCAGTTTGAGTAAATCGCAAGTATGGTATATATGGCTATAATTTATATGAATTAGCTCATTCATTATTAAATTCAAAACAGGAAAAATAATTAACTGTACGATAAACGTATATAAAATTAAATATATGATGCCCAGATAAACGAAAAAGGTAAAAGTTCTCGTATAGAACAAGAAACAAAAGAATTATGCAACAACAAAAAACACTGTCAGATTAATTCTCCAACCACAATATTTGCCTAATGAACTTCAGAGAAGCCTGACAAAATAAACAAAAGGTGTTAAAAGAATTTCGCAAAATATAACCGCGGATGAAAAACAGAAACTTTATTAGATGTTTTGAGAGCTTTATTTAAAATTCTTCATATAATTTCCCGTAATTTCTCTGCATCGCTTTTAGTTGCCGCTTTTGATGCACATTTTGAAATAAACCTGTTTTGCATCTTAAACTTAAAAGCTTTGAAAGATCCTACTACTCCAAAGATGCTTGAAACACATTAAAAACTTCACGCCAGCACCTCTGTCTCCTGATTTTGGAGTTGAAAATTTCATCTCACTTAGAGATGGGGAATGTTAAGACAGAGTTTTTGAATATTCATAACTTGAAGATAAAACAAAGTATGGAAATTTTAAGGATTTATTCTCGTTTTGTGTTTTTTCTTTCTTAAATCTTGAAATAAAATACCAACTTTTCTTACGTGTATGACTGGAGATTTTAAGAGGTTTTTTTTTTGAGTTTTCAAATAAGATGCTTTTTATTAAACTTCTCTTGAAAAATTCTGATTTTGTTAAAAAAAATTCAACAACTGTATTTTTTATCGTTTTACTCATATGTTAAATTTCTCGTAAACATTAATATTTTAGTAGATTATTTGCGTTGCATGAAAAGTTTTGGATTCGATTCCCTATGGATACCAAGTAGATGCTGTAGTAGATAGTATAAAATGTTTGTGAATTATTCGTGATAGTATTTGAAATTAAATTATAATGCTGATTTAAAAATAAATAAAAAAAGGTAGGATTTGTCAGAAAAATTGGAAACAAATAATCTCGATATTCAACCTTATTGATATATGATACAAATATATTACTACCACTACATTTAAATTATTGTTGAGTTGCTCTTTTTCTGAGCTATTGTATATACCTAATTGAGGAAACTTAGAAACATGCAGAATAAAGGGATGAGAATTATTTGAAAAACAAGTTAAACCATTTTAATTAAGGATATAATTTGCTAGCCATATATTATATTTACCTTTATTTAAAAAAAAAACAATATAATTTGTTGCCAAAGTATACTCGAAAAGATATAACATGTGTTATAACACAATAAATGTATAACACAATAAGGAGGTCTATTATTACTACGGGTAGTTTCGGGTTCCAAAAACCAAATTGACGAAAAGTCAAAATTACTCATACTCCGAAGGTTTCAAAATATTGTACAAATGCCAAAAAGTTTCAAGAACCCAACAGCATCCAGACTTTTCGTCTTCATGTGTTTTATGTACAATATTAAGGGCAGATTTAAGTATTTTGGAAGGGAAAAAGATGTAAATGTAAGTGAAGTAAGTTTAAATCAGTTTACAAATATTTCTTAAACTAAATAAATAAATAGTGTTTCCGGCTGTACTTCTTATTTGCATCATGATAAAATACCTCGCTTTTACTGTACACATACGAGTATATGTTTCTATTGTATAACTATTTTAATGTATAAGTTGATTAAAATGACAAATTGATATATTTAGAAATAGTAGGAAAGTTTGCATTATTTTTTATTCTTTATAATTAAGATACATCAGTAAAGTTGTGAAAACTTTCTTTACTCCTAAAAATATAGTTTAAGCTTATAATAGACATGGCTTCGTGGTCTAGTACTATTTCAATTTCATCCGGAGTTTCGGGTTTGATTCCCGATGGTACCAAAAAGTAATATAAATTAGTTCCATTCTCGTGAAAGTGTTCGTCTTGTAATAATATTTCCGCGTGTTAGACTTGTATAATACACATGTTGTCTCTGCATGTGCTATGGTGTCATGATTATTGTAATAATATTTTTGCGTGTTAAACTTGTATAATACACATGTTGTTATCTCTTCATGTGCTATGGTGTCATGATTATTGTAATAATATTTCCGCGTGTTAAACTTGTGTAATACGCATGTTGTTATCTCTTCATGTGCTATGGTGTCATGATTATTGTAATAATATTTCCACGTGTTAAACTTGTATAATACACATGTTGTCTCTGCATGTGCTATGGTGTCATGATTATTGTAATAATATTTTTGCGTGTTAAACTTGTATAATACACATGTTGTTATCTCTTCATGTGCTATGGTGTCATGATTATTAAGTCGGATATGTTAAAGGGTTAAAGGGTTCCATACTAAAGAAGAAGGAAGTGACTCTTGTCAAAAGTTAACAGAGATCCACTAAGACAAAACGGTTGTCCTGAGCAGTTAAATTTTTTTTTTAGATTTTTATAAGTGTTTGATGATAAATAGTAATTAAAAATATTTCTATAATGAAAACCGTACAGTGGTTAGTAATATTAATAAGCGAAGTTATGTATGTAGTCAGTTGTTTAAAAGGCGCTTTTCTATGTTAAAGATTACCAAGAACAAACAAGATAATTGGGGGAATTAAATATCAATGTCTGTTCTAAAATACCTTTGATATTTTAAATTCAATAAAGAACATAATATTCTTATAAGATGTAGTATTACTAGGAATAAATAAAGAAGTTGAGATTGTTTTAATGAACACATAAAAGAGTGCAATTTTCATGATTTTATTTTGTAAATTTTCTTTGTTACGTTATTTAAATTTTTCACGAGAATATAATTTTTTTTTAAATTAGGCGAATTCCTTAAAAACTTGAATAGTTAAGCGATAAATTGTTAGTATATTATTTTAAGATTTACGTATAATTTCCAACTGAAATTAAACTGAAATCACCCTAGATAGAGATGAAAAAAATATTTAAAAATAATGTGTAGAACTTCTGTTTTTCATTAACGGAAGAACAATTAATCAAATTATCCTTAATACTATTTTCACCATTAAAAAATAGTATTCAAATAATGAAAATTTACTCATATTAGTTAGTTGTCTGGTCTTTTACCTTTCGTTGAGTTTTATAAGATTAATTAAAACGCCATAAAAATACGTTTTAAACTGTCGTGTAAGATTTGATTTATGGCCGAGTTTCAACTTATATGATATTTCTTATCGAGAAACTTCACATTCTTCAATAATGAATCAAAAGTTTCATATTGCCATTTTGGATAATTATTATTATTATTATTATTATTACACATGACAAGAAATATACACAATTTGAGAAAAAACAACAGGTAATTTGATTTGGACATATAATTTTAATGGATCTGGGTTTGTTGCCTTTCATTTGTCGTATCCCCAGTAAACTAGGCTTTTGCCTGTATCTCACTGAGGATATTTAGCATGAAAAAATAAATCGATACTTCTTTCCGATTTTTGATAACACAAAAAACTCCGTTGCACGCTCTTATCAACCTGACAAACAGTGACACTCAACTACAATTGGAAACATCTTGCGAAACTCAACTCCTCACACATTATCGCTGCAGAAAGACCAAAAATATTCATCCCACAATATACTGCACACAATCATAAGAATTAAAATCAAAACAAATTCAAAACAAAAAAAAAAGAAGAAAAAAAGGAAAAACACACAGAAACACAAATACAAAAACAACCAAAATTAAAACAACAATAAGAGACCCACACTCACGAGCTCACATAAATCCTTTCCACTCGTCATTCATCCTGAAATCCCAAGTACTCAAAATCCTGTCGCAATAACAACCACGCTCCGATCGACTGTCTAAATGGTTTTCCTACCTTTACTTTTATTGAAGTCGGCACGCCATTGTATGTAATGGGAGCCAAATAAGCATATTGCCTTTGGGCAAAAGAGGTTTTAACTCTAGGGATGGTGAACATTTCATTAGTTGCCATGCGAGTCATGTGTGTCTGCTGAGTCTGCATGTTCCCTTCCTCTCGATGGTAGTGCCAGAGAATGGATTTGAGATGTAAATTGGCTATGTTCAGGACCTGATACTCTCTGAAAAACTCTCTGAAATAACCATGTGTTTTGGATAATAACCATATGTTTTCCATAATATATTTCCAATGAGTAATAATTATCTTTCTTTTTAGTTTTTTTTAAATTCGTTCGTATTGTATCCTTCAATATATCGTTATACGGACATAAAAGAGCGCGTCTGGGTGACGACGTTGTATTCGTTTCCGTAAACTGAGTCTTCGGGTTAAGAATCACTGAAGTAGGCACGTTACTCGCAGTTCATCATCGTACGTGTAAGTTATATTACCGCACGTAAAGTGTCAAGATAGCTCACATATCTAGTGCGTGGACGTGTTGTTACCTGACAAACACTTTTTTTTAAATATATTTATTATTTATTACCTTTCATTATTAAAAACAATTTGGCGGGCTTATTGCCAGGCCACGATCTCTTTCAACCAACCAGACAAAACTAAATAAATGAAGTAACATGGTCGCAAAAATATTCAAATGAAAATTCATCTTTATAAAATTGAATGGTTTAACTAAAATAGGCACTAAGTACCAAAAAAAAACAACAAAAAAGATAAGTATGCAGTTTCGTTCTATATGACATTTAGAACGAAACTGCATACTAGTTTTTTTTGGTAATTAGTGCCTATTTTACTTCAACCATTCAATTTATGAACATATACATAATGAAAATAAAAGTGAGATATTATCAACCGAAGGAAAAAAAGGGATGGTGGAGAGGAAAGAAAAAGACAGGAATGAAACACGTTATATTACTGACTAGAAATTAAGAGTTTTCTTAAGTCGCTTCATTTAACATTTAACGTTAATGTTTTTAACGGTTTTATTTAATGGTATGATACTTGCAGAGCCATCAAGTAATATCGGAGTTAGTAAGTCAGTGTTGAATTTATTGAGAAGCTGAGGATTGCCAATGAGGATCGCTTGAGACCTTGTTGGATTAATGAGGGAAATCATGCTCCTTAGTCCATTCGGAGAAGTGTTAAAGCAATTTGTACTAAAATTAATATAATCGTATATCTGCAGGTCATCCGCATACAGGTAATAAGAACACTTAACAGATAATTATATTGGATTGATGAATAAAGAAATGAGGAATGTGGAGATAATCCCACCTTGGGAAACGCCTGCAGAGAGATCAGTCTATTCAGATATACGTTCCTGATATTTACAGGATTATTGTTTTCCTTTTAAATTACTCGAAAACTAAACAACGAACGATTTAGAGAATTGTAATGAACGCATTAGTGGCATAAGCAGATCAAAGTATACAGCATTGAACGCATTGCTAAAATTCAATAGACATAACAATGTCAGTTGTTTAAAGCTCATTTCATGTCTTTCTTTTACCAGTCTGGAACGCTTTATTTATTATAATTTTTTCATTTAAATTTTTTGATTTCATTGGAAATGTGAACCCCTAGGTGAACGACAAGCTTACGTTCTAGGCCATGTGGGTTTTATTGGTAAAATTTATTTATCATTTTTATGTTTCAGACTGGAAATAGTATCTCCAATTTACAATATTATTTATTTGTTTCGAAATATTCGAGATGGATTTGATTTACTTTGATAAAAGCTTATCATCATAAAAAATACTACCTTCCCATCCTCATACTACATCCATACCTTATATTGTATTATATGTAATTTAAAAATGACCATCACACATCATATATATCTTCTTCTTCGTCTTCTTGCGCGACGGGCGGTAAGTCTTGCTGTTTCTGGGAGGTGGGGTGTGGCCGCCGGGGACCTGTGGGGCGGGGCGATCGGGAGGACGCTGGAAACTTGAAAATGCCACCAGTGTCGCTGACGTGAGACAGAATCACTTTGGATATGTGACCCATAAGATTTCGGGCTTAATTCAATGATGAGGGGTAGAGGAGGAGGGACCATAAAGAAGCCAAAAGAGAATATGGTTACACATACATAGATGACACAACGGTAGAAAAGGCAATTCCTGATATCACTGACATAATGGGCTAGACACGTGAAGCACACGTACAAATTTACTTTCAACATAAATAATGGAATATGCTTCATGAACGGCAACATTTTTAACATCATCCCTGTCTTTTCTAATCACTGTGGCTCGTCATCTATGATGTGTTGGAGGTACAGGATACTAAATACGTTTCCATTTCTCCCGGTCCATTCCTTCACCTGATCAATCTAACATACCTTGCTGGCGTTCTATTTCTTCCACGTCATCAAGGCAAACTTCCTACACCTATCAATTTCTCTAGGTTATCTGATTTACGTTTAAAAATGGGTCCAAAGAACCACAGAATACGCTCAAAGCTATAATCTCAATCTATATTGAGAACAGTTAAAACATTCCCATTGGATTACACAGTAAATGGGACAACTTTATTAAAGTAGAACGTTTTTTCATAAACATATGTTCTGCTTTCCTTTTTGGGTAAGTTTTTTTCATACCATCATGCCATTTTCCTGTCATTGTAGGCAGAGAAGATTGAGCGCCATACTTTCATATCTCGACATATATCCTTTGTCATTTTTAGATCCATACACCTTCTCGCTCAACTCCTACAATTTCTCTGACTTTCTACGCTTCCTTTTTCAAAATATCATTCACCTGATCCAACCATACTTTCCTTGGTCTTTCTCTTACACGGTACCCACTCACATTTGTACTATATATGTTATTTTTAATCCATTCCAAACCATCTAAAAGTGCTCTTCTTCATCTTACTCAACACATTCATATTTTATATTTTCATTCCATACTCATACATTACCACCTACGCTTCTCAATGCATGCATGTCTACAGCATTTGTTCGGTGCAGCATGCATGTCTACACAATTTTAATAACATCTTTAGGAGTATGTTCATTCTTCTGGTGGTGAATATAATTTTCAGCGTCCGATGTAAATACCACATCTCATATAAATAGATTTTTGCATTTCTCGAAATTTGTAATTCGTAAATTGAATAAAAGGAAATTTAATATCTATATTATTTTGAAAATGAAGCCAAATCTGTATATGAAAAAATAATTAAAAATGCCAAATCACAATATTTGTATAAAAATAAAGGCTTTGAAATGTGTTGGCGTCACACGTGGCAAAATAAATTATTTCTTGATCCGTTTCACTTTCTCACGAATTTTATTTCATTTCTCTTCAGGGTTATAAGAATTAGTAAGCAATTTAAATTTCATACGGGTTTTATTTTTTTATGTTAACTTTCTTTTATATGTAGAGAAAACAAAAAAATAAAAACAGAATTGTTGTTTTTTTTAATTAATGTGTTTAAAATTGAAAATTTTAGATGGACAGCGATTTTTTTATAATTAAAGCACTTAATCTCACCATGATCATTTAGTTAAACAAATAAATTTGATGTAAAAGCCAATGTTTATAATTGTAAACATTATTGATTGATTAAATCTAATAGGTCTTTGAATCCTGAAAAACTGTCCTAACTGTTATTTGGATGATGTCATTCAACCTCTTAATGCTTTAGAAAGTATGCAGTTTTTTTGAATAAGTATACTTTTATTATTAGGAAGAAGATTAAGTCCTTGGTTTATTTATAATTTTTTGGTAACATTTTTATTGAAGCCAAAATGCTAAGTAGTTGTAGAGCTTTCACGAATTTGTATTTAAAACACTGTTTTTTATCCCCAGAGCATCACACCTGGAGTTTGATGATTCCATTTAAGTCGGGACGACCTCCATAACCAAATTGGTAAGACTAAGCTTCTTACCAAGTTGGTAAGAAGCTTGGAGATTGCGGGTTTAATTCCTGATGAAACTCAGATTATAAAAAGATATTCCAGTCTATTTTAAAAATAAGGCTGTACTGTATTCAACGAAATTGCATTACAATCGATTTATTTGTGTAATCGGGAGAGTTTCTTGCCTGGTGAGAGTTATTTATGACCGATCAGACAAAAGAGGATGCTATATTGTCACAAAAGTAATAAATACATTATATACAAACATTAGTATCTATCCAAATTAACATACTTTACAAAAAAAATCCTTTACATTGTTATGGTGAATCAAATTTACAATGGCGAATCAAATTTTAACCAAATATTTTTTGTGTAAAGAAAAATACTATATTTTTCTAAATTTGTCTAATCTTGGTTTATTGTTTTAAAAAGATTTAGTAATAAATGAATTCTCACAAAAGTAAATATTTAGAGGAACGTAATATACTTTCAATTTATTTTAAAAGTACAAATTAACGAACAATTCGTCAGGGATCATAAACCCGGGTCTATAAATCCACATGATGGAATTATACTCGCGACCGAGAATTAGTCTTGCTACTCATTATAATTGAATTAATTACTCGAATGGCTGAAGAGAAACGTGTGAGCTGCTAAGCCATAATCCTTTAAAATACTTATTTCAGAAATTGTCAAACTTTTCCATCAAATATATATTATTAAAGGAACAAGAATGCTATAGAAATGTGAGTCTGACTAATAATGTTTACTGAAACCCTCAGACATACTTAGAATACTATAAAAAAAGAAAAGTATGTAGCGAACGAGAAGATTATGGTTATAGAAAGAGGTGTGGTAAATGTGAAGAAAACCCAGGTACTAACTTGTTCTGCTGGGAACGAGGTGCTAAAATCATTCGACATTCAAGTGAATGATGTGCAACTAGAGAACATACTTAACTTCACATATCTGGGCAGCATCCTGGCATCGAACGCTTCTCTTGATGATGAACTGAAGAGTTGCCTCAGGAGCTAGTCAGTAGTTGCTGCTATACTAAATGACAGAGTATTCTACAGCAGGGACATCTCCCAGTCTACAAGGTATCAGTCTACGAGTACATATGCTGTTTCGGAGATCAAGAGAACGTCGAGGTCAATTTTATCTTCATCGAATAAATCAATTGTTTTACATCGATTCAATAAGGCGGCGTATTGTGAAAAGCTTTCGCAATGACTGATATTTTTGCGTGGTATAATCTCTCTCAAGCTGTTAGATATATGAGTAGTTATGCTACTAAACTACCTCGTAAGATGCTTAACATTCATCTGACGTTATTTAAATTAAAAGCAAATTCCTCTTTTTATAAAAGGTTTTCTTTTAGAATATATTCGTCATCTGTCACGATCTTATAGACGTCTTTTAAAGCACCGCGATCGAATTTTTTCAACATTTCTTTGAACCAATCGACACTAGCCTTTTTTTGAGCGATTGTCAAATTATGCGGTATCCAACACGAACAAATATTTTTGATGGCCAAATGTTCATGCAATATTGAATGTATGCGAGTGAAATTAATGGCTAAACATGTTTCAATCTCACGATAAGTCACATGATGATCTTGCAATATTAGTTCACGCACAGCAACGATGTTTTCTGGCACAACAACTGATTTTGGACGATCTTCACGAAATTCGTCCTGGAGCGAACTACGACCACGATTGAATTCGGAAAACCAGCGAAACACAGTGGCCCGGGATGGTGCTTTATCACCAAAAGTCGAAACGAGTTGATTGGCACACTGTTGTTGAGTTAGTCCACGTCGAAAATCATAAAAAATCATCGCACGAAAATGTTCACGATTTAATTCCATTTTTGGCCGAGATGAATTTTTCAAGTCACTGTAAACAACACAAATATCACTCGTATGACAAAACATTCTGAGCACATATCCATTAAAAACGTCAAATTTTACGATGCTGATGTCAGATTTGACGCATCTACACTGGTGTTGTCATATCTCAACCCTTAAGTAGCAACCCCAGTACTATTATTTTTTTTTGTAAAATTACATACGATTTTTTTATTAACGAGTAAGTGTTAGTAATTATAATCAAAGTTTTATTTAAATTTAAACCATTAAAAATTCTTAAAAATAAGCTAACAAAATACATGTAATGCAAAAGTAAAATAAAATGTAAAATAAACCAACAAAAGTGACACAGATTTTATAAACTAGAAACTGACTTTATATTTTACCAGCAATGACAGAAAAAGAAGGCGTCAGTAATGAAAAGAGATGGTCTAGTTGCACAACTATTTTTACTTCAATGTAATGCAATATCTTATTCAGAAATAGGTTTTCATTGTTTGTAATAAGAATACGTTAAAAATAACATTCAGGGTGGCGCAAATGTCCCCGATAGTTTTGAAAACAATTAAATATATAAGTGTTAACACAAGTTGTGTCCGTTTTTTTTTCCAATTTAAAAATGAGCACCAAAAGTAAAACAACATGGTAAGGTTATACGTCATTCGAAAGAAAATTTTCTGCTCTATAAGATATTGTGTTTGCTTTTACGTTACATATATTATATTATTTGATCACAGACCTTCAAAATGGAATGTCAATAGACGAGAGTGAGAATTTCCGATACCTCATTCTGTTCGCGTTCAATCGAGGGAATGAAGCTGGCAAAGCTGCTCGCGATATTCGCGAAGTGTAC
Source organism: Odontocerum albicorne (assembly GCA_949825065.1). Classification (NCBI taxonomy): domain Eukaryota; kingdom Metazoa; phylum Arthropoda; class Insecta; order Trichoptera; family Odontoceridae; genus Odontocerum; species Odontocerum albicorne. The sequence continues at coordinate 23,220,574 of OX463849.1, read as the reverse complement.
GGTAAAGATGCTATGAATTAAAGGACAGCTCGTCGATGGTTTTTGCGTTTCAAAGACGGTAATTTCGACCTGAAAGACATGGAGCGTTCCGGACGACCAGTATATTTCGATGAGGACCGCTTTAACCATATTATTCATGAAGATCCCCTTCAAACATTTTTCATCACCATTTTCAAACCATTTTTCATCACCAGTAATGATGCGGTAAAGGAATGTGTCCTTGTAGCCATGCGTAGCTCGCGAGCAAACAAGCAGAAATTGTCGAACGTTGTTTTTTTGTTTTTTTTCACTCAAAACATGTGGAACCTAAGCGCCAAACTTCTGGACTTTTCCCATGAATTTGAGATAGCGGGTATACAGTCATGTAACTACAATTCATCTGCTCAGCCAATTCGACGGTGGTTTGAAGGGGACCTTCATGAAATATATGTTTTAAGCGGTTATCATCGGAGTCCACTGGTCGTCCGGAACGCTCCATGTCTTTCAGGTCGAAATTACCGTCTTTGAAACGCAAAAACCACCGACGAGCTGTCTTTTCATTCAAAGCATCTTCACCGTACACTTCGCGAATATCACGAGCAGCTTTGGCAGCTTTATTCCCTCGATTGAACGCGAACAGATGGACGAAAATACTCACTTTCGTCTACTTGACATTCCATTTTTAAGGCTTGTAATCAAATAAAATAATAAATGTAACGTAAAAGCAAAATACAATTTCTTAAAGAGCAGAAAATTTTCTTTCGAATGACGTATAAACTTTACCATTTTGTTTTACTTTTGGTGCTCATTTTTAAATTGAAAAAAAAAAAACGGACACAACTTATGTTAACACCCAATATGGTTGTGGTTGCTGAGTATCTTATGGTTGCTGAGCAACTATCTTATGGTTGCTGAGCAAACTTGACTTTTTAGGATATTTTGAAAATTTTAGAAAGTCAATTAAAATTTTTTTGGTAAACTTTATCCTTAAACTGTTTTAAAGATTTTAGTTAGTTAACATATGCTTTACCTTTCAAATAAAAACTAAAATGATCGACGGATTGTTAGCTCCAGTAATCTTGATGAAGAGATTTTACGCATTTTTTGCTTCCTCCACATTTATACATATTGAAATGCACAACCTATTTGAATCCGAGTTTGAGAATAACTGATTCGATTGTGTAATCTCCAAAGTATTCAAGTTTCATCATTTTGAGATTTACGATTGTTCTGTCACAAAACCTATTTTAATATCACAAGCTTAGCACATTTGGAAAGTAGGTATATGTGTTAAAAATAAAGTCTCTAACAATAATTCTTTTTACTAAAAATAATATCAAATAATATTAAAATATTTTAGATGTGTACTTTAAAAACAAATTTATTTAAAACCAACTTTACAAATTTTTCACTAAGGAATGTACTCTTTAAACCGGCCTCAGGCTTCTCTTAACTAACCACACAAGTGTTATCATTCTACGGTTTTCCTTTCTTCAAACTATTGTTGGTCAGACTTCTCTTATGGTTCTCCATAGTAAACTGTCTTAGCTGACGTTTGAATACGAGTACTAACACAATTTAAATAACACTTACCTAGTTTTTCAGCGGCTTTTCTACAGTTCTTTTTGATAATCTTGATCTTCAGCCCTCTTCATCATTTAAGGTCACAATCTTCTGGATATTTTGTTTTCGTTCAACGGTCTAATGACTTTTTTTACATAAAATATTTAAAAAAATAAATTGATATTGACATATAAGCAGTGTTATACTCGTACAATAAAAACCCCTAATAAACGACGAACCCATGACGATGACAAAGTAATCTTATACAATTTAATCAATTCTTTCCGACGAGAACAACTTACTCACTTTTCTCCTATTAGTTATCAAAGTCGCATGAAAATCACAATCTGTAAATTAACTAGTTGCAACTACTTCACTATGGAACAAAACTTTTTACAGACTATCAGAAACATTTTACATGACAAACTGAATTAGTTTCGGACCATTTAAATACGAGCCGACAATTTTATATAATGTGTGGTCAAATATTTTTTGTCTATCTGAAAAGCTTGTGTAAGACTCATCACTTTCGTTCGACCCAAACATCAGTCAGTGCGAATGTTCTTAGTTTTAGTAGAATTATTATCAATTGCTGATATCCCTAAATAAATATAGTTTTTAGACGTTATTCTTTGATATTTTTATGGCGCTTACAAGTTTCCTTTTGTTAATTGAAAATCAAACCACTCTTGCCATTATATTATATTTTAAAACGAAACCACAATATTTTTTAACGTAGTGTATTTATTTCATCACATCAAATAACGTGTTGTTATTTGATGTGATGAAATAAAAATACCAAGTTATGGAATTTTGTTGAAAAATGTTTCAACTTTTTTCAGAGATTTTTCTGAAAAATAGCTTTTATGTTTCTGTACAGTTAATAAGTCCTCTCCCTGAAAGAAATGATAAATCGATTCGTTCCGCACTCTCTTCTTGGCTGGTGTCAGAGCAGCCTGTCTGCTCCTGTCACATCTAATGTTTGTGTTCTATTTTATTTTAATTAACGATTTGTGTTATATCTGGCGTTATTTATGTTTTATTCAACGAAACGGGATTAAGACCATAGAGCTGCGTTGTTATTATATACACATAGGTATATAACATCACGCTGTTTCGGAAGAGAGGAGCTGATAGGAAGAGAGGAACTGATAGGAAGAGGGGAAAGTGCACTAGTCTTTCCTATCTTCCCTATTCTAATGAAACTCTTGGTTTTTTACATTCCGCTCCTTCAAAATGTCATAGATCCCTTTAAGAGAGTCTGCTCTCTTAACAGCGTCAAGCAAATTTTCCTTTTATTATTATTATCATTCTCTTGATTCTACCATACCTCCTATGATCTTCTTTTACTACACCTTCCACTCACATTTGTATTGTATACTCGTATTTGTTTTGTTGGACGCAGGGCACCCTATCACATTGTTAACCAGGCAGTCTGCATGGATCTTCCTCGAATAACAACCAGAGGAAGACCAAATAATTCGTACGTGGTGCAAAAAGATAACCTGATGCAGAGGCACGGCCTGAAGGACATAGTCCGGGACAGAAGAGCATACAACCTGAGGACAAGGAGAGCTGACCCCAACAGTCTTCGCAGACAGTGAGTTGGGATGGAGCCAGGGAGAAGAAGTATTTGTTTTGTTAATTTTTCTTCTTTCATTGTTCAACGTGCGCTAACCATATCAGAGTGCTCTTCTTCATTTTTTTCAATTCACCAGCCTTAACTTCGCATTCATCTCTAATAACTTCATTCCGTTTTCAGACATACATAGTCACATGTATTCTTCTCACAGTATGCATTTCTACAGCATTTATTGGGCTCCTTGTAGCCTTTTTCCACGCTTTCCTTGTATTATTATAATTTAAATAAAAATTAACTGGTTGTGAGTTCTATACATTTACTTTCACTGCATAAATAATTGTTTCGTCTAATTGTGCTAATTGTTTATTTCACACTTCATTATATAACAATGTAGTGGGCTATGTGCTATGGGATAATCTCTGCTAAAACAACTGGACAAAATAACAGTAAATAAAATTTATTGGTCTGAAAAATTAATCAAATTATTACTAAGCTGTTCAAAATTTACATACAATTTAGAAAGCAATAGTAAAAATGAGATATCATTAATCAAAGGAAAAAGGAATGGATACTTAACAGGAAAGAAAAATGACAGAACGAGTCTTACATTGATTGATCAATGGTTCTAGGGTTTCACTACACGGAGAGTAAAGGACGACGTAAATCAAAAAGATAGGGAATACATAATACCTGAAATAATGTCTTTATAAAGGTTAAGTATAAAGAACAATTATAACTTTACATGCTGATACCCAACATTTGATGAGTACTTCAATGCTAATAAACATTTTTGGGATTTGACACAATTCGCAAGAAATATATTTATAATTTTAAGAGTTTATCCTAGGGGTTTCAGTGACTAATAAAAAAATAAAACATTAACACGGTTAATAAAACTTAAACAGACGTTCTATTTCAAAAGTTGGGGATTAATCAGAGTAAAATATAATCAACATGAAAACTGAATTTTCAAAAATATTTAAAACATCAAACAATCTATTTTTTGAGAAATTTTCGAAAGACTAATTAATATTCTGAACTAAGTGATATGATTAATGCTTTAGGGGCGCAATATTTGTTTTTATCAAGTAGCTTTAATTTTGTTTAGATTTGTAGAAATGACTTGTAAACTAAATCAAATTGGAATATATTTTATAATAAAAATTGTTTTTATACGTTTATTTATTTTAAAACTTTCAAATAATTACATCTGGTGGATTAATAGATTAATAGCAATTTCATCCAATCAACCTACTTTTGTTTCAAAACTATAACCGGTGTTTAAGACAGTGTCTTAAGATTAATATAATATTTGAGTAAAAAGTAATGAAAGTAAAAATTCAAAGGTAGTAGAGATAATGACGAAAATTATATAAAAATTAGGAACGATAAATATTTTGAGATATACCATGCTTTTAAAACCTTTTCTTTAAACATTATGAGAATGAAGCACATTTGATTAAGCTAAGAAGATCGTTCTAAAGCCGTATCAAGTGGACCGCAAAATATGACGTTTAGAATAATGTCGTCGTTGCTGGGCCTCATAGTCCAGGGTTCCCTCGTCACCAACGCTAATTCAGTCTGGAAAGATGCCTATACCATTCGAGAGGTGTAGCACAACGCGGGTTTTGAACCGGCGACTTATCGCACGGAAGTTCAGTGCGTTACCTCGCGGCCATACACCTTAGAGAATAATGTATGACACGTCGGAATAATACTAAGGATATTACCATCACATGATCGAAGGGATAGAACATACATACTTATTGTTCAACACTCCAAGGAGGGTTCACAGAACGTGGATATTTCTTCGTTGCCTTATTTAAAGCCATAAGAGTCTGTCACTATATTCGGAAATATTATTGTATTATTTTTGGTTAAGAATAAATTGAAAACGAATATTTTGGAGTCTCTTCACTACATATAACAACTCGTCTTTACCATCGAATTAATATCTTTGCCCATTTTTATTTATTCTGTCGTGAAAAAGTCGTTGCTGGGTCCCGTAAACGAGGATACACTCGTCATTTCAATGTCAATTTTGGGCTGCTTCTCCATACCGGCCATGTGATTTCTGTAATTGATTAACCGTTCTTCCTGACTTACAAGGAAATGGATTTCGCATCCGCTATGATAAACGTTAGATTTATTTGAAACTTGTCTGAATCATAACGTATAAAGAGCTAAACAAGTGTCAGAGCTAAATAAATGTCTCTACTGATATCTAAATGAAGTAAAACATAGAGAGCCATAGAGCAGACCAAAGATGTTTTGTTACGCTTTAAAAATTATGAAGTCATGATAATTAAAAAGGCTTACCTATACATATGATATAATATTTATTTATTTAAAATACGTATCTTTCATATTTTGTGTTAATATTTATAGTTTTGTTTTAGGACTAAATGCTTCTTTTTTTTTTCTTTAAAAAAAACAGTTTTTATTTTCGATAAACAAATGAATTTAACCTTCTCAAGGGTAAATACTTTTGAAGCTCTGTTTCTTCCGTAATGAAACTTTAATTCAGTATCTCAGAAGAAATCCAATGCTTCCTCGATTCTCAGAATTTCAAACAAAATGAGGGATATAATCTACATAAGACTTGCGATATTACTTTTTTCAATACCATTTCAAAGGCGTGAGAGAATAAAAGGACCAGGAAAGAGGGATTGTCATCTTAGCGGTACAAAGAAAGAAGAAAACAAAAGGTTTAATCTTCGTCTCACAATACGGACGTATACCTATATATGCATCAAACATTCAAGCCACATTCCGCTTGTTATGAGATATTTGAGGCGGTCAGTGGAGATGTGCCTTAAGAGAAAAATATCTACTTATTCCTTTTAATTAAGAAGAGCTATTTTATTAGGTCTGAATCTCTTGAGATACAAACTTCCCGATTTATCGGAATTTACTGTAATTGTTTATTTTTGCTCCAAATCAAATCTCATTTTTTCAAAAGTATGTTGATAAATTATTCAAACCCTTATTATTTTGTCTCTCAAGTGAGTCCCCAAAGTTTTTATTTTTAATATAAAGGAAATGTAAATTGAGAGGATTACTCGTCTAGTGAAATTATTTTTAGTGAGCGCCATACACCGTTTTGTTGGTTACGCTGTTTCTTCGCTGACCTTATTTACGAAAACTCATGACCGGCAATAATGAGCATATAAGGAATTGAATTAAACAATTAGGTACATTTTTGCCATGCAAAGTGTTTTTCATTTGGTTTAATATATTATTGTCAAGGAATAATTTAAGTAAACAAAAAAAAAACGCCATTTGAGTTGGATATCTTCAACATAAATGTGAACGCGCAGTTATTAACACTTTGGAAACTGTGAATGAATTTTTATCCAAAGGTATTTGGACACAAAATAAAAATCCGAGGTTAAATATTATCATAAACAGATCATCTAATAAGGAAAGTATCCCTCCCTATTTTATGAAACAAAAATGTAATATTTACCATACACTTATTTTTTAAAGTCCATGTTATTGTTAATTATATTAATATAATACTTGAATCCATATAATCTTGATATCAACCCAAACATAAGGAAAAGTATTATAGGTATCAATATACTTTCACTTATGTATGCACTCGAAACAAAAAGTCAAGAGTCATAGCGATATTCCTACTTATGGTTTTTAAGGTTGCTTTAACTGCCCCGCGATACTAGAAGCACTAAGTTTATATGTCCCTAATAAATATAGCCGTGTAAGGAATAATCGTCTGTTCTACGTACCAACTTACAGGACGAATATCACGGCTAAGCACTCAGTCATACGTGGTATAGATATATTGAACCAATCGAATGACACTGTGGCTATATTCTCGGCACCGCCTTGCAGTACGAGAAGAATCCTGGCTGATATTCTTCCTCACGAATAAGCTAACTCGAGAAGCAGACCCTCTTTGTGTAACAGGAGAAATTCATGCAAAGTGGATAAACAAAAAAAGGTATTCATATCTGATGAGTTGAAGCTTTAAACAAACACTTATAAATTGTCCTAACTTAACTTATCATCATAATTTTCAGTGGCACAACAACATTGGGTGAGTTCTGGATTCCAATAGCAAACTTCACCATTTCCTTCGGTACACGTACTAAGCAACAACTCTAATACCATATTTTTGCTGGAAACGCGTTGCACCGTCGTTTGGGTCTTCCAAAATATCATCGACCAATTATTTTTGCTGGTCGCTATTTCGTGCATAACTTACCCATAAAAAGCTGTTAATCGCTAACTTGAGGCAGATGTTTTTTGAAAATACTTCAAACTTTTTAAAACCATTTCCATAGTATTTATCAACCTACGTCATAATTTTGTACTAAAAATCAAAACATAACAAGTCACAAGTAGCATAACCAGTTCTTATAGTCTGGTAAATAGTAAGCTTTTTATGTGGTATTGGCATATGAATATTAACACATTTTTGTCATCCCACCTTAGTTTATTCATGAGGCTTAAGAGTTGATTTTATGATATTGTTTTACAAAACATCGTTAAACTAATTACATATTGTAATTTGTTTAGTCCAACACTGTTTATTGCACTTTATATAACGGCATAACCCTACCGGTTTTTATATAATCATCAGAGGAGCACAAACAAGACAAATTACAATGTGTTTAAACCTCCACAGTATTAATGCTTTAATTATAAATAACATATTGTTGTTATTATAACTCAAACAAATTAAACAAAAACATTGAAATGTTTTTTTTAACATTTCTCTCCCTCTCTAGTCATTATCCTCGTGGCTGAGAGACATGATGTTTATGATGAGGTTTGCACAGTATTTCTCCAGTCATTTCTGTCTCTTGTCAGATGTGAAGCTTGGCACGGAAACAGTTAGTAATGCCATTGGCCCGGTCTGTCCAGCTCAAGGGGCACGGCCTGTGAGTATTTTTCCAATGTTATGTGAATGAATGTTTCTAAAGACTTCCAGTAATGTTGACTCATTTGTTCTCCTTTCCGTCCAAGATATTCCAACCATTCGTCTCCAGCACTACATCTTAAACATATGTACCTACCTTTTGTCGACATATTTTATGGCAGAAGTTTCTGCTCCATATAGAAATATACTCGTAACATAGAGAATACCAATGTTTTGACGAGTGTCATTTTAATACGTACATCATATTTAAATGTTTTGTTTTAAGGGTTAAAAATTTTTTGTCAACAGAAATGTATTGTGTACATAAATACCATGATATGTAAAATATATGTCAAGACAATATCTAATAAGAATTGTTTGTGAATTACTGACCCACGAGATTTGCACTCACCGTCAGTTATTAAGAACGTCAACTCATTTCCCACGTGAACGTACATTATAATGGTTACTCGTGAATTTTGTTTTATTGCCACCTTATGATATATTACTCGGAAAAAATAATATTTTAGCTTTTTCATCTTCTATTTCACTAACGTCACTTCGTGTTACGTCATGTTTCATGTCGTTGAGGTGTTAAAGATACTAGTCAACGCAGGCAAGTTGGTGAATTGCAATTCCATAGAATACTGAGAATACTCCTGCGTAAAATAAAACAAAAATACTAGAAAACAGAAAAAAAACATTAATTAAGGTTACCCACATGCCATCACACCATCTTCCTGTTGAGCTAAGAAAAAAGGACAGAGCGCCATACGTTCTTATTTCAACTCACTTATTTTGTCTCTTCCAAATTCATATACTTTTTTATATAACTTCTACGATTTTTATAACTTCTACATTTCCTTCCTTCATAATATTCATTGGATAAACCCATACTTTCCTTTATATTCCTCTACTTCACCTTCGAATGTATATTTGTTTTGTAGTATTTTTTCATTTATTCGTTCCGCGTGCCCAAATCATCTCAGAGTGCTCTTCTTCATCTTACTTAATATACCAGCCTTATGTTCACATTCATCCCTCATAATTTCAATCAGTATTCTGTCATATATTGTCATTGTCATTCCATATTTTAATCTCAGTGCACGCATTTCTACATAATTTATTAGGCTACTTTCAGTATTTTTCCACGTCCACGTTTCACTCCCATACATCAATGTTGGTACTAAATAACTGTTGTAGACTATCATCATTAGTGTCGGTACTAATTTAGACAATTCTGGTTTGTAATATTGTATGTTACACTTTTTTCACTTTTATCGACGTCCTGATGTAGTATTGAAAAATAATAGTGGCAAGTGAAGAATCTATAATTTTAAAATTCAGTTGTTGTGTCGGGGTGGTATTGTTGTGTTTAGTGCGGTATTATATTTGGTTAATTGATATTAATTTACTAAATAAAATACCGCACTAAACACCATCAATATTTTATACACAAGCATCGTTACCTCGCAAGAGATACTGCGTTATGATATGAGTATATATGTTTATGCAAAAAAACGAAATTATGAAATTATACTTATTTTAGTTACCAACATAATAAATTACTAGGATATAAAAAATAAAGTTTCAAAACATGAATTTATTATCATTTGAGATTTAGTGTTTAATTATTTTGATTGAAATTTGAAATAACTAAGATCAATAATACTCAGGATTTGTTTTAAATTGCCTTCATTGAGATGATAGTCAAAATGAGAATATTTAGTTAAGCCTTGTCAATATTAACTTTTGAGTTATTCCAAATTAATAATCGAGAAAATTAAACAATGATCGTAAAATATTGTAAATAAATGATAAGTTATTTCCATTATGATTTTAATACACCTTGACTTTAATACACTTAAAAATAATGTTGATTTGAATACACTTTAACACAATATTTATTTTAACTTCATTGTTTATAAAATTAAAGAACTGACAGTTTATAATAATATATTGGTGCCCACCTTGATGTATGAAAATTAAAATTGTATTCGACCGAAGAAGGATGAGAGTAAGATTAATGCTGTGGGGAAGCGTGCAATAAGGAGAATTTGTGGAATGTCAATGTCTAAAAGAAGGCGGAATGAAGACATCAGAAATGAATGCATGGATAAAATCGATATTATAAGTAAGATGAAAAAAGGTGCTTAAATATGTTTCGGATATGTAGAGAGAAATAATGACTAAGCGAGTATACACGACAGAAGCGCAAGGTGTGGAAGAGGTAAATCGAATAAAACGTCACTGAACCAAATGGATCAGATTTTGAAAGAAGGTAAAGTATGAAAAATAGAAGATTGTATATGTCGAGATGTATGCATGAGGAGGAAACGAAGGATGTGTGCTTGGATAGAAAAGATCGGAGATCTATTCTATCTGTCTACCCTGCAAGGGGCACGACGTGATGATGCGTGTGTTAATAAATTGTACATAAAGAGTGACAGTTCTGTTAAAAAAATGGTTAGAATTTAAATTTTACATGTGATGAGTCTAATCTCATACACATTTATTGTATCATATTGTATTGTATTGTTTAATACTACGAGTACGATACAACTTTGCGGGCCCATTGTCATGTTGTAATTGAAACGTATTTTTATTTAATTTTGAAATGGATTTTCACAAAAGCAATATAACACAAATTATGTTGATTTTTTTAACAAACAGCTTTTAGTCTCTTCATGTTTTATAAAAACTGGAGCGAATGTTATCTTTGATATTTGCTAATAGTGTATATTTTGTATGTAAATAATATTTTTGTTGTAAAAATCATAACCTTAAATTTGTTTCAATCAAATCTCATCGATATAACTAAATAGTTTTCGATTTTTTTCCTTCACCAGTCCAAATACAAGAAAAGATATGTCAATAAAAAACAGTAAAATTGTATGCACAATACAGTTCATATTTAATTTGTATGACGCTTTGGTATGTTTATGTATTAACTAAAAATATTATAAATTACAGATTAACAGTGCTTTGTTATTTTTTCAATAAATACAACACAAACATGTGAACTTAAATTAATATCCAAATGTAAACAGTGAAGAAAGGTCATTTATACAGTTTTACTACTGAATAAATTTGACTACGCCCGTATCAAAAAAGATTTTTTTAGTTGTATGCTTTTCCAGAGTACCATTTATATTATAGCTGCACTGGTAGACTTTTGTATGGTATAGATTTGTGAAGTTGAGAACTTAGAAATTAAAAACCGACCTACAACGTACATGAGTAGAGTCAGCTCTCTAAACTATAACATAAGCAGTTATATAAATTAACCTTTTGTTATTATTTTCATAATATATTTCAATTAACCAGAAATATATTAAATAAACCTTAAGTGAAAACCTTTTAGATAGCGGTCCCTTTGTGAGTGTGGTGTTCTACAGACCATGAATCACATGGTTGACAAGTACCCGCTGTACATGTTTTCAAGTGGGTTGCGAGAAGTCAACAGAGCGTCTCACGAAGTGATGGTGTGACTAAGAATATGCTATTCCTTTGTAGTGTGAGATCTCGTACATGGGAAATCAAAAGTGAAAATCTGACAGGAACCTTGTTGGAAGTTAGCTATCTTAGCTGTTCCAATCTGATTTTCACTTACGGCCTTGTTGGTAGGATGCTTATTTAACTCAGATATTGCGGGTTTGATTCCCGTTGGAACTCAGAAAAATGATACCCGCCTAGTTTTCATCCTGGTGGGATTATTGCCAGGTGGCAATATCTTCCAGCCAACCAAAAATATGTTAAAGAGGCCTTAAGGGAAAACCAAACTGGAATCATGAAATCAAAAAGGTTTCAACGGGAATCGAACCCGCAGCCTCTGGTTGGGAGGTGTGTATCTTACCAAAAAGGCCATGGAGGTCGTCGAGAGATTGCCACAAAGCAATATATTTGCTAGATTATATTATGCAGAACGAAAGTTTAATATAAACAACAAATTTCTTATCGATTACAAGATATTGTCATATAGTAATGAATCCGCTAGGTTGTACTGTATATAAAAAAACTGTGCATTATGTGGAACCCAATATTGTTGAAATCGTAAATAGATACAACAAATTGATGACTTGTATAGCGATGTTTTGTAATAAACATACGATCAACCCCAAATCACATTAATTTTTAATTAACAAAAGGTAATTCATAAGTGTCAATAAATAAATTCAGGTGCCTAAAATTACCATTCTCACACATCCCATCGGATCGCTAATTAGAGAATTCCTTGTAGGGTCAATATTCTGTATGCGATATACGAGTACGTTCTAGTAAGTTGTATTTTGTTATTTTTCTATCAAGTTTTTTATCAGTAATCTTAAAAACTGTTAAATTGGATTTATAATCTACGAAATATACTATCTGAAGGAAACCCACCATTTTGAAAAAAAAACATCTTCTTCTTTTTTCTTATCTTATCTCATCCATTTGGAATCGGCTTCTTGGACCTTTCCCTTACCCCCCAGGTTAGAAGATAGTTTTACCAACAGTGCTACGGGGGTCGTTCTAATATAAATATATTTCATTGAAACCTTAAACAAATATTTAAGTATTTCTAAGAATATCTAAGTTTATTTGGACTTGACTAAAAACTTATTTTGTCACAAGTAAATTTAATTCTTAAATAATCAATTAATTGTCAGTGATTTTGAGATTTTCATTAAATACTCGTGAGACCCAAAGAGAGGAAATTGACGAAGCTGAATTGAGCAGTTGCGACCTACCAATTGAGTTTGTTATTTTATGCATCAAAGAAGCTGAATTAGCTAAAACTAATCCATGCTGATCCAATGAATCATCTCGTGCCATTCAGAACTGTTCAACTCACATTCGATTTTGATCTAACACATTCATGCATCCGAAACTGTCAAGCTATTATTGAATAACTAATGCGTTTATTCGTATAGTTCTATTCAACATTTCTGAATTAGTTACGTATACATAATAAAGAGGGTGAGCAATGGCCATATTGACTTCGATCTCATTAATTGAGTTTTTGGGTTCTGAACCTTTGATGCACGCATGCCACTCGCAGTTTATTCTCGTATAATACTTGCTGGCTACAAAAATGGAATAACACCACCATTAACATATACATCATCACTTGTGGGGAAGAGAAAGAGAAAACATCTCCAAACTTTACTATCCTAATGCCCAAATTTTGCCTCCTCCACATTCATATATCTCGTTATGCACAATATTCCAAAATCCATATTTTTCAATGACATTCTTTAAAAATTTGGTCCACTTGATGCAGGCACGTTTTCCTCAATTTGTCTCTTCCACGCACACCTTACACTTCTGACTTGTATACTCGATTATTATCTCCACATTACCAAATCATCACCAAGTTTCTTTCTTTATCTAACTTAAAACATCAATTTCATACATGTACTCGTATTTCTATTTTTTTCATTCTGTCTTCTTTCATACGTTGACACACTATATATTTTTAGTGCACACATCTCCACAGCATTCACCTATATTTGCCTTTCTTCTGCTTCGTCTTAGTAAGCTTTAGTTGCATTTCCATTCATCAAGGTGGGTACCAATACACTATTATTGCTCGTCTTTAGTATATTACATTGATTGCTCCAATAACACTTAATATTTTATTATATACGGCTCCGCATTTTAACGTAGAATCCAAAAAAAAATTATCGGGGTAAATATTGCTGGCCACTAGAAAACCTTAGCCTTAGTTAATAAGATGTAAGTCTTCCAGCAGAGGGTAAAGGGTTCGATTGTCGATACTACCAAAGAAATAACAGTTTAAGTCTTGTGAAGTATGTTTAAGTATTGTAAGGGCGTACGACCTCGATGTAAGACGCGATTTCACTCTGATTTGCGGTTAATCTCGCTTTACCATATTTTTGATTGGTTGGAAGTAATTATTATATGGCCATTAGCCCGCTAGGTTGTATTGTATACAGTGAAAATGTTATACTGTAAAATAATACAATGCAACGAATTGTGATTGCACGCTTAGTCTAATGGTTCTAAAAATCAGAGGTTTAATCAATGGGGTCGACGAAAATTTATGTTGAGAAGCTGTAAATGAAAAAAAGGTCTATAAATATATCAAAAGCACAATTAAAGTACCAGGTTCCTATATAAGTATGGTTCTTCTCTCTGCCTGAGAATAATCGTATTTTGGGATTACAATAATTACATTTCAGGATATTGATATTATTAAATCGATAAATAATTATTTCTCAGCACCCGCACGAAACCACCCGCACAGCACCCGTTAGAAAACAAACATTTTCAAATTTCTTAGCTCAAACAATACATGAGAAGGTGCTCTAGTACGTAAAAATACAGAATCAAAATAGGCTTTAACTAATGGAGAGATATGACGGGGGCTATGTACAATAAAAGGGCACTAATAAAGCTTAAGAGCAAGATCTACAAGATACTGTTTTTTGTCGAGAGTGGTCAAATAAAAAAAAGAGTGGCTGCAGCTAGAACTTTTTGAATTGTTTATAGTATTAATGAAATAACAGTTTATATGGTACTGTTTAGAGAGCAGACTCCGCCACAAGGGCGCTCTAACTCGGGATTCGTACTATTATTGACCGATAAAAAATATTACACAAAAAAAAAAATTAACAACTTCAGTGGAAGGATATGAAGGTTTTGGTGGCAGTTTTTACATTAGGAACTTCCCCGCATCTGTAAGTGTTAAGAAAAACATAACTTGTAAAAAACCCGCAGAGAACAAACAAATGGAGTATGAACTACAAAGAAACCTTTGTAGATCTTTTGAGGTGTGATAGTTACCCATTCGGCTTTAGGTGGAGTGTATTGTATGCATTTAGCGTTCATATTTAATCAAAATAAGATATATAATCAATCATTTGATAATACTTCCCAAAAAGCTGTCTTCAAGTGCTTCCTAAAGCTGTACACGCCACTCATATAGATAACACTTTGAGGCAGACAAAATGGTAACTGAAATTACATGAATTCTATTTTTTTCATGACTTATTATTTAAAACACGTGGTTTTGGTTTAGTTTGATATTTTAAAACAATAAAGTGATGGATCCAATTGAATTTTTCCTTAAGTAAACTAACATAACTCAAAAACTGAGATCATTGATACATTAAATATGGCGCAATATTAAATTGATTATTGCAAGAATAAAATAAATACTTAGCTGTGTCAGAACAGGCAATTTACCTTGTAAGATGAATTATATAGGTCGTTGTCTAGTGTAGAAATTAGTTAATATTTAAATGAATATATATATGTTTGAAATTAATGAATAGGGGGAAAGGGAAAGATTAAAGAAAGAGTGGAAAGAAAAAGAGGGAGAAATTTCTACTGAGGGAAAGATAAGTTTGATAAACAGTAGAAGTCATGCTAATGTAGAAGAGGGAAATGCAGACTACTCGAAAATCTGTTCTACATATAAGCACACATACATACTCGTACATACATATTGTAGGTAGTCAGTAAAGAGAGCGTCAAACTTTCCTATCACAACAAATTTTACGCCCTTTCTACATCCATACATTTTCTCATACTGCTCCTACGATTTATCTGACGTTTTACATGTTTAGTACTTTTTTACTCAATAATAGTGCAGACATCCTTCTAGTTGGCTAGTCTGTCTTCCAAATAGAGGGTTGCAGGTTTGGTTTATTTAAATAATCTGTTTTTATAAATAATTCCAGTCTTGTTCTCACCTTCGGCCTCTTTAATATAATTACGGTTGGCTGGAAGATGTTACCACATGGCAGTAAGTGTAAAAGTGTAATGTTATAAAAAAACAACAAACATATTTTAACAATGTATGATAGAGTATGGAATGAAATGGACGTGTGTGAACTTAAGGTTGATATGTTGAGTTAGATTACTGTGAGATGGTTTTGGCATGTGGAACGAATGAATGAAGAAACACTTAAAAAAACAGGCAAGTGTGGAAAGCGCGGTAAAGGAAGACCAAAAAAATCATATTTGAATTAAGTAAATGATAATTTGAAAGAAGGAAAAGTTAAAAATCAGCGAAATCGTAAGAGTTGTAAAGGTGTATCGATATAGAAGATGTTCGTTGAGATAGGAAAGTCTGACCCTGTGTGCTCTCTTTCGACCTCGACAGGGAAATTTCCTGATATGGATGTACAATAGTATGCTCCCAATATTACCTCTTTTATTCCTTTTGTCATTTTTTCTCCCAATATCGTACATATGGGCATCAGGTGAAATGGATATTTGGCACAGTTAATTTCCTTCCTTTAGGAAATATTTAGTTTCAAATGACTTTTTTAATGTTTTTCATAAAATAACAAATAAAGTACTAAAAACATTGCTATAAAATACCTACATACACTATCAAATCTGAGTTGTAGAAAACAGTCTCAGCTTTTTTGTTTGAAACATGTTTAAATCTTTTATCTTTTGCATTGACACAAGTCGTAAAAGCGTTTTTTTGCCAAATTTATAGTTTCCTTAAATGTTACCTTTTTTCAATGCCATCGTAAAATATGGTGACACCTTCACTTATCTTCTTTCAAACAATATTTACAAACGGGACTCATTTAACACCTTACTTCTAAGAATATGCTTCTATCTCCAGCAAAGTTTTCATCAATAAACAGTTTTTTTCAAATACATTTTTTTTTATCTACAGTCTATTTATTTTATTCGGTTTAATATCAAAGGAATAAATAAGTTTCAGAAAAAATTAAAGTGTAAAATAATGTTATACCTTCGAGGAGAGATTATGTATTTTGTTTGAGGAGAGATTATGTATTTTGTTCGAGGAGAGATTATGTATTTTATTCAAGGAGAGATTATGTATTTTGAACCTTTTTATGTTGAAAAAAAACTTCAAAATTAGGTTGTTCTGAAAATAGCCGATTTTAGATTGGTAATTCAATCAAACATAATTTTAGAGCATATTTTTTATAGTCAAAGCGTTAACACTGTGGAGGTTGAAAGACATTGTTATTTGTTTTGTAAAACTCTGTTTATTCCACTTAATATGGTGGTATAACAAATAAATG
The DNA here is from genome assembly GCA_949825065.1 of Odontocerum albicorne. Classification (NCBI taxonomy): domain Eukaryota; kingdom Metazoa; phylum Arthropoda; class Insecta; order Trichoptera; family Odontoceridae; genus Odontocerum; species Odontocerum albicorne. Next base: position 23,203,545 of record OX463849.1, on the reverse strand, counting down.
ATGGTAGGATCTTAGAGTACTATTCTTCATCTTACGCAACACATCAGTCGTAAGTCCGTATTTATCCCCATAATATAGTGGTATAACCAATAAATTATGGTAGGATCTTAGAGTTCCATTCTTCATCTTACGCAACACATCAGTTGTAAGTCCGTTTTCATCCCTATCATATACTGATATAACCAATAAATTATGGTGAGATCTTAGAGTTTATTGTTGACTATCATTTCAGAAGAAGTTGATATTTTCTAATCGATATGATATTTTCCTATTGTATTGGGTGTTAACATAAGTTGTGTCCGTTTTTTTTCAAATTTAAAAATGAGCACCAAAAGTAAAACAAAATGGTAAAGTTTATACGTCATTAGAAAGATAATTTTCTGTTCTACAAGATGTTGTGTTTGCTTTTACGTTACATATATTATTTTATTTGATTACAAACCTTCAAAATGGAATGTCGAGTAGACGAAAGTGAGCATTTTCGACACCTCCTTTTGTTCGCGTTCAATCGAAGGAACAAAGCTACCAAAGCTGCTCACGATATTGGCGAAGTGTACGGTGAAGATGCTATGAATGAAAGGACAGCTCGTTGATGATTTTTGCGTTTCAAAGACGGTAATTTCGACCTGAAAGACATGGAGCGTTCCGGACGACCAGTGGAATTCAATTAGGACCGCTTAAACCATATTATTCATGAAAATCCCCTTCAAACATTTTTCATCACCATTTTCAAACAATTTTTCATCACCAGTAATGATGCGGTAAAGGAACCTTGGCTTGTGTCCATGCATAGCTCGCGAGCAAACCAGCAAAAATTGTCGAACGTTATTTTTTTGTTGTTTTCACTCAAAAGATGTGGAACCCAAGCGTCAATTTTCTGGACTTTTCCCACGAATTTAAGATGGGGGTATACAGTCATACAGTCATGTGACTACAATTCATCTGCTCAGCCAATTCTACGGTGGTTTGAAGGGGATCTTCACGAATAATGTGGTTAAAGCGGTCCTCATCGAAATCTACTGGTCGTCCGGAACGCTGCATGTCTTTCAGGTCGAAATTACCGTCTTTAAAAGGCAAAAACCACCGACGAGCTGTCATTTCATTCATAGCATCTTCATTGTACACTTCGCAAATATCGCGAGCAGCTTTGGCAGCTTTATTCCCTCGATTGAACGCGAACAAAAGGAGGTGTCGAAAATGCTCACTTTCGCCTACTCGACATTCCATTTTGAAGGCTTGTAATCAAATAAAATAATATACGAGTATGTAACGTAAAAGCAAACACAATATCTTGTAGAACAGAAAATTTTCTTTCGAATGACGTATAAACTTTACCATTTTGTTTTACTTTTGGTGCTCATTTTTAAATTTGAAAAAAAAAAAAAACGGACACAACTTATGTTAACACCTAATACTTAATTGTAGTCTCAAAAGAAAACACAATACGTATAAAACTTATCAGTGTTTTAACAAGACAGAATTTGAGTTAATGAAATATATATCTGATGAAATTAATCAAATGATTAAATACTAGGTAAGTCCAGAAAATAAGTGTACTGAATTTTTGTAGGTTACAATTTTTTTTATTTAAACAAAAAAATTACGTGGTTACCGTAGTACATATGTAAGCTATTTTTCGACATAGTCGCCATTCCTCTCAATGCAGGTGGTGAAGCGGGGTATCAACTTTTTGATGCCTTCCTCGAAGTAGTTTCCCGCCAACCCCTCCGTCCACTTCTCCACCTCCTCCTTTACCTCCTCGTCGGTTGAAAACCTTTTTCCACCCATGTGCAGCTTCAGGGAGGTAAAGAGATAGTAATCTGAAGGTGCTAGGTCAGGGGAATGCGCAGGATGGTTCAGGACATCCCATTTAAACGAGGCGAGCAGTTCCTTCGTGGCGTTGGCCGTGTGTGGTCTGGCATTGTCGTGCAGCAGGCAGACTCCCTTTGTCAGCATGCCTCTCCTCTCGTTCTGAATCGCCCTCCGCAATTTTTTTAGGGTCTCACAGTATCTTGTAGAGTTTATGGTCTCCCCTTGAGGCATATATTCAATTAAAATTATGCGTTGACAGTCCCAAAACAATTTCGTCAGTCACAATTGAAGGTCTTCCGCTCCTCTGATCATCATTCACAGACGTACGACCGTTTTTAAACTCGCGTCACCACTTGTACACACTCGTACGATTCATAGCTTTATCACCATATGCAATTTTCACCTCATTATAAACCTCAACCGGAGGTTTTCCCTTCCAAACGAGATAACGGATGACGCCGCGTATTTCGCACTTGGCGGGAGATTGGATTGACATTTTTCACGAAACGTGTTGTCGCGTCGACACTTCTGACCTCGAACCGGTCTCGTTGCGGAAGGGAAGGGTCAGACTACACGGAAGTGTAGCCAACATGTCGAAAATAAAATCCATCCGGTCGTGAGAGCCTCAGTACACTTAATTTCTGGATACGCCTCGTACATAATAAACAAACCAATCCTTGTCCCATTCCCCTGATAGGTAGGCAGAGAGGATATATCACCAAATATTCATATAACGACATAGTTCTCATCTTTTTGTCCAGTTCCTTCTGTTACATAAAACCTTTCTTGCTTTTAAAATATAATTTATTTGATCCAACAATACTTTTCTTGGCCGTCCTCTACCACGACTCCCACTTAAACTTTCATTATTATTTTCGTTTAGTCAATATTTTGTCATCCATCCGTTCAATATATCAAAATCATCTCAACGTGCTATTTTTCAGCCTACTAAATTAATCAGTCTTTATCTTACATTTATTTTAATGTCTGCATGCACATATTCCGTCGTAAAATTAGAGACGACATTTTATTCTCAGTGAATTCTCATTAAATTAATACATGCAATAAATATTATAGAAGATTTTGTATCTATGAGGTTAATGTCGATTTCATTTTTCTTTTAAAAAAGTTCTAAAATCGATAAAGAATATATACTCGAGTGAGCAATAATAAAGGGATTGTGCCGTGAAAAACTAAGATTTCACAATACTCCCTCTGAATAAACACATCAAAGAAATAAAATCAACGTAAATTGTAAACAAACGCAGCGCTTTTCCAAGTGTGGAATGTGAAATGTTCGTAATTTGTGCGGTTTTTATAAATTTGTTTTTTTTTTTATTTTTCGCAAAATAATATATGTGCGCTATTTATTTTCGTAATAACATTTAGAAAATAATTAATTTTTTTCTTGGAATATTTTTTTGGAGTGGAGTTTCAAAGAACTTTCTAATTAGGCCACGGAGGTAACTAACATTTCTTGATATGAACTCGAACTCTTAAATAAAATAGCATTTATCTTTTTTACAGTAAAAAACATATTAGTTTAACTTTTTTTTTCAGGATAAAAACTCCCTTTTCTTTGCTACGTCCAAGAAGGGTTTAAATGCATTTTGTACAAACAGTGCGGAGGGAAAGTGACAGCTTTCAGATATCAATTCCGTTTTCATTGTGAATGGTTGGTTGGAAGATATTACTAACTGGTAATAAATCTGCTAATTATCCATTGTACATGGAAGTGAATAAAATAAATAAATGAATAAAATGAAGCAACAAAGTCTATTTTCCAGGAAACTAGAAGATATCGCTTGCTTTTCAAGATAATCGTGGAGGAAAATGGTGGTCACGATCTTCAAAATCAAGAGAATGGCAAAAAAAAATAAAGAATATAATTTGAGTAGTGCCATTTAAATGCGACAAACACTCTAGTGTGAGTGAGCTGTTTATTGAACATGTTATACATTCCTTTGAGGCCTTAATATGATATAGCATCGCCGGATTTTGGTACCGAATCCAGAAATGTAATTATTTAAACTATATCGCTAATTGGATTTCATCACCAATTATGAGGCATTTACCTAAAAACTCTTAATTCTAACATTAAAGAGAGGAAACCATTTTTTATTTAATTATTATTTTTAGAAACTATAATAATTTTATTCTATTGTAATTATTCTCTCTTTTGATATCTGTTTATCATATTATGATCAATAAACTTTTTTTGTTATACAATAGTATCTTTTTTATATTTAAGTATATTTGTGTAAAATTATGCCCTGTGTTGTATAATACCATTCAGCACAGATTAAATTATGCCCTGTGTTGTATAATACCATTCAGCACAGATTAAATTATGCCCTGTGTTGTATAATACCATTCAGCACAGATTAAATTATGCCCTGTGTTGTATAATACCATTCAGCACAGATTAAATTATGCCCTGTGTTGTATAATACCATTCAGCACAGATTAAATTATGCCCTGTGTTGTATAATACCATTCAGCACAGATTAAATTATGCCCTGTGTTGTATAATACCATTCAGCACAGATTAAATTATGCCCTGTGTTGTATAATACCATTCAGCACAGATTAAATTATGCCCTGTGTTGTATAATACCATTCAGCACAGATTAAATTATGCCCTGTGTTGTATAATACCATTCAGCACAGATTAAATTATGCCCTGTGTTGTATAATACCATTCAGCACAGATTAAATTATGCCCTGTGTTGTATAATACCATTCAGCACAGATTAAATTATGCCCTGTGTTGTATAATACCATTCAGCACAGATTAAATTATGCCCTGTGTTGTATAATACCATTCAGCACAGATTAAATTATGCCCTGTGTTGTATAATACCATTCAGCACAGATTAAATTATGCCCTGTGTTGTATAATACCATTCAGCACAGATTAAATTATGCCCTGTGTTGTATAATACCATTCAGCACAGATTAAATTATGCCCTGTGTTGTATAATACCATTCAGCACAGATTAAATTATGCCCTGTGTTGTATAATACTATTCAGCACAGAATAAATTATGCCCTGTGTTGTATAATACCATTCAGCACAGATTAAATTATGCCCTGTGTTGTATAATACCATTCAGCACAGATTAAATTATGCCCTGTGTTGTATAATACCATTCAGCACAGATTAAATTATGCCCTGTGTTGTATAATACCATTCAGCACAGATTAAATTATGCCCTGTGTTGTATAATACCATTCAGCACAGATTAAATTATGCCCTGTGTTGTAAAATACCATTCAGCACAGATTAAATTATGCCCTGTGTTGTATAATACCATTCAGCACAGATTAAATTATGCCCTGTGTTGTATAATACCATTCAGCACAGATTAAATTATGCCCTGTGTTGTATAATACCATTCAGCACAGATTAAATTATGCCCTGTGTTGTATAATACCATTCAGCACAGATTAAATTATGCCCTGTGTTGTATAATACCATTCAGCACAGATTAAATTATGCCCTGTGTTGTAAAATACCATTCAGCACAGATTAAATTATGCCCTGTGTTGTATAATACCATTCAGCACAGATTAAATTATGCCTTGTGTTGTATAATACCATTCAGCACAGATTAAATTATGCCCTGTGTTGTATAATACCATTCAGCACAGATTAAATTATGCCCTGTGTTGTATAATACCATTCAGCACAGATTAAATTATGCCCTGTGTTGTAAAATACCATTCAGCACAGATTAAATTATGCCCTGTGTTGTATAATACCATTCAGCACAGATTAAATTATGCCCTGTGTTGTATAATACCATTCAGCACAGATTAAATTATGCCCTGTGTTGTATAATACCATTCAGCACAGATTAAATTATGCCCTGTGTTGTATAATACCATTCAGCACAGATTAAATTATGCCCTGTGTTGTATAATACCATTCAGCACAGATTAAATTATGCCCTGTGTTGTATAATACCATTCAGCACAGATTAAATTATGCCCTGTGTTGTATAATACCATTCCCCAGCACAGATTAAATTATGCCCTGTGTTGTATAATACCATTCAGCACAGATTAAATTATGCCCTGTGTTGTATAATACCATTCAGCACAGATTAAATTATGCCCTGTGTTGTATAATACCATTCAGCACAGATTAAATTATGCCCTGTGTTGTATAATACCATTCAGCACAGATTGATATTCACAGGGCGTGTTAAGTTTGACTTCTGAATGAATAAAAATCTAAATAAGTTGTAAGAATTTTTTTTAAGTTTGAGAATAACTGAGCAAAACTATAGGAAAGGGAAACATGTAGGTCAAGTACCTGAATTTGTTAAGATGTGCTGAAAATGCGAGTCTTTTCAATACACACAGACGCTACAACCTGAATATATTTTTACATATAAAAAAACTTCCTCCTCAGCAAGGACAAAAGATTCATAAAAGAGGTATTACGAGAAAGTTAAATTAAAATAGGTTTAAATTTGCTACACGTGCCGAATAAAATTATACAAAGAAAAGGAAAAATAAATTAAGAAAGCTATTTTCAGAAATAAGGTGATTTTTTTTCCAATTTAATATTTGACATATTTACTGCAAAGTGTATGAATTTTATCTCTCTATCCCACATTTTAATGAGTATACTTGGATAATACTCCTAAGCGTTAGAAAAGATCTACGCATCTGTTTATTTACAAAAAAACTGAAAAGAAAAATAGCAAAACCTTTATTGATTGACAAATTGCTGTGTAATCTGCCGGAAAATTATTTACGCCAAAGTGAATTAAGATTGTTCTCGGTGTCGTATTCATGAACTGAGCTGTTAAGAACATGACCACTCGCGCCACGAAATGACTTTGTTAAATGAATTTTCCGATATCTTCTCTATCTCGGTGGATAAATTCAGGATGGAACGCCTTAATAAACTTGCAGGTATAACTGAG